>CALNVZ010000649.1:1359600-1420143 GCA_940671915.1 Paracentrotus lividus | reverse complement strand
ATTTTTATTTTTATTTATTTTTATTTATTTATTATTTATTATTATTTATTTATTATTTATTATTATTATTATTATATTTTTTTTTGGGGGGGGGGGGGTAAAGTGGAGAAGGGTGTGACTGTCTACAGATCCACAGGGATAACCACATTAAAGGGATTGTTTACTTCATTCAGGATCTAAAAACGAAACTATTCTTCCTTTTAACCAACATTAGGCGCTGCTGCACTAGCTTGAGCTAAAAAATGCACGCTAATTGGTGGATCGGGAAAAAAGCCCGAAAAAAGAAACCGGTCCTGCACTAGCTCAAGCTATTTTAAAATTTCACTTTAACGACCACACCCGACCTTGAACAAACAAGCCCGATGTATATTGCGCAACTGGTAACTACCGCTACCTTCTACACACACAGGTGCACGATTTCGAAATTAGCTCGAGCTAGTGCAGCACCGCGCAAAATAGCGCGCTATTTCGTGCTAAAACCGCAAAACAGCTCAAGTTTTTAAAAAAAAACCTAGGATGACCCAGGTTTGAATTTCCTCCAAATTAGCGCGCTATTTGACCACAAAGTCGAGATCTGCTCTGATCGAGCTATTTCATCTGATCACAAATAGCGCGCTATTTGAAATAGCTCGAGCTAGTGCAGCAGCCTATTAGGCTGGGTTCACATAGAAGTATACGGTATTCGGTATACGGTATTCGTTCAATCGCTATTCGGTATTCGCTATACGCCATACGGACACGGCGGTTCACATAGCGGATTCGCCCAAACTATACTCGGCCTATTGAAGTTGATCTACGGCATGCGTGCAATGTACAAACAAAAGGAATGTAGGTATACTCGGCACGAAAATCGAACTTGCGCGATTCCCACTATACTATACGAAACGCAACTATATGACTTTCCGAGCAGTTCCTCGTATGTGAACGGTTTTGGAAATGCCACTGTTCAACCAGTGAATGTCGCTTGTGCGATTTTCGGTATTCCGTGCCCTCGCGAAAACGAGCCGAATACCCGAGCCGTATAGCTCTATGTGAACCCAGCCTTAAGAACATCTGCACTGAATGTACTGTACAGCATCTTTTGTCAAATCTTGTGATTTAATGATGTAGCGGAAGTCATTATGTACACAACATGAATGAAGGCATCCTACGGTAACAAGCCCACTTCCTGTCTCTTTGTTGTCTGTGTAAAACTGTCACAATGTTACACCAACATTGTAGCAGGTCCTGCATGAAACTTAAAAACCATCAGAGAATCTCTACACTACTCACTTCAATAATATGATACATCCAGTATCAATCCACTTTTTTTTCATGATTTTTATTATTCATTCAGTATTGACCACTATTAATCAATATTAGAAATTCTTATGTAAGGACACCAGTGAAATGTTGTTAGTTTCAACTCTAACTTCACAACTAATTTTAGTTAATGATTAAATAGGCTAATTCTGTGTTTTTACCTCTTTTTCACTACATGTTGTACATCCGACATGTACACATTATAACATGGGCACATACATGTACACGTAGGCCTATAAAAATTAAAGGCATCAAGAAATTAAAAGTCTTTTCTTTCTAAAGTTTTTTCTTATCTTTTCTTTTTATCATCTATCATAAATATTGCTTTTATGTAACACTAAAAATATGTGAAGGTTCCTGGACACTTAATAAATCCAATTCATCACATGTGATCTTGGTCTGAAAATTAGGGTTTACATAAAATGTACCATTCCTTCTTCACATGTAATTGTTACAATTTTGTTAATGTCTATACATGATTTCTGTATCATGAACTTCAAGATAGTTGATTGCAAATGCAATGAATAAACAGCTTCTTTGATGAATCAGTTAACCATGGCAACACTCGGCAATAATTTCATTTATCTTAATTAACATGATTTGTCGCAAAAAAGGGGTAGAGAGCAAAAGAGTGGGGAGGGGTCATCCCAAATAGCCCTCAAACTTTGAGTATTTGCATTTGTTCTAAACTCTATTATTTCATTGAAAGACAAAATCAGTAGTTCCAGGATAGAAGAAAGACAGGAAATGTTAGCATTCAGGATTAGGAGGGGGCAATTTGCCATTTCAGAAACGATTGTCATCAAGATTAGTCTACACAGCTTAATTGGTAGTATTTATAGTTAGATGAGTTTTATCATGTTTCATGTGTTTCTCTTTGCTTAGACACATGTACATGTACACGCACAAAGAGCCCTATATACAAATGTATATTCATCTATTTTTACGTCATGAAGTATCCCTAACTAGGAAGTCTATGCTGAAATTTAATTGGTTTGAAGAAAAAAATAGTAGACATATGAAAAAAAAAATCAGTGAAGAATAGAAATAATCAACTGCCAAATTATAATTTAGCATTGCTCTCAATTTTGACTCAAGCAATGTAAACAAAATAAAAATCAATGTCCATGTCAGATATGATGTACTACAAAAGAGGATAAAAAGAATCATCAAATCGCAAAAGTGTCGGTGGTTTCTTTTACAATTTCAATGTTATTTTGTGGATGTCATTGCAATTTGAGGGTGGTCCCAAGGACCAAATTTGTGTCATTTACACTATGTAGTAGGCCTACATGTACAAAATTGATATGTGAGTGTGTGTATGTATGTGTTGATGTTCTTTTATCTTTTCAATGATTTTAAAGTGGTTGCCATGGTAATTTGAAGGGAGTCAACTTACTCAGCATTTGGGTGGTCCGGGAGACCGAAAGGGTCCCTGACTGCCGTAGGACAAAAGACCTGCATGACAGGTATGACACCAGCAGATGGTAAAGGTTGAGCCATGTAGTAATCTGTAAACAGAAAGTGAGAGAGAAAGAGAGAGAGATTTGAGTATTTATCATATAGGCCTATTTAACTTTAATTAATTCTTTAGCAGGACTGACTAATGCTACAGCCACACAGACACTTACGTTTAGTTACGTATTGATGTTTTATCCTTCTTTCATCTTCTATTCTATCATTTCTTATGTATTTCTTTGTTTATGGATGAACGGAAATTATCACTGTTTCCACTGATGACTATGACGGAAGGCATCCGTGGGATCCGCAAAAAAGAAAATAATTTTTGGACGCAACCGGACGTAACTCAACATAAGTGTCTGTGTGACTGCAGCATAAAGGGCTCTATATGTATAACATTTCAAAGGTCAAATTAATTGGAGTAACTACATGTATGTGCTTGCAGATCATATTACTTTGGTCACCGAACACACTGCCTAAATACAGTAGATGGTAGACAGAGAGAAAGAGATAGAAGGAGCAAGTGATAGAGAGAGACAATCAGATGTACAGATATAAAGAGATAGCTGACAGAAAAAAAAAGAGAGAAAAGAGAGAGAGAAGAGCAAGTGTATAGAGAAACAGACAAAAACAAAAATCTACAAGTACAAAGAGATGGCTGACAGACAGAGAAATAGCAGGTGATAGAAAGACAGACCAAAAGACTTACAGATAGAAGAGATAACTGACAGACAGAGAGAAAGAGAGAGAGAAGGAGCAGGTCAGAGAGAGATAGACAAAAAAATTACAGATAGACAGAGATAGCTGCCAGACAGAGAGAAAGAGAAAGAAAGAAAGAAAAGGGACTTGCAAACAAACAGACAGACAGATGGAGGGAGAGGACTGTCAACATCCAGTTTTTCTGGGAAAGCACAAGGGAAAAGGCCATAAAACGGTAATTGCAGTGTCACAACAATGAGCGATTCAAATAATATGTATTGAACCAATGTTTTCAACAACAAAAAAATGCCTATGTGTACTTGAAATCCTGTTTAATAACTTGATGGTTGCTTTGCACAAAACCTTCATTTTTACATTTCATTTCCTTTTAACAATGAAGCTCCTTGCTACAAGCATGGAGATACTAAGTTTGCTACAAGTAGCAGAAAACTCATGCCATTATATTCTCACAATTTCTTTCTTGCATGGGGGAAATTATAGTACACCTCAAGGGCGACTATGAAATAATGCAGTCTTTTATAAAGCCTGTGGTCTTAAAAGGCGCTGCTGCACTAGCTCGAGCTAAAAATAGCGCGCTAATTGGTGGATCGGGAAAAAAAGCCTGAAAACAGGAACGGTCCTGCACAAGCTCAAGCTATTTTAAAATTTCGCTTTAGCGACCAGACCCGTCTTGAACAAACAAGCCCGATAAGTATTTTGCAACTTGTAACTACCGCTGGCTTCTACACGCACAGGTGCACAATTCGAAATTAGCTCGAGCTAGTGCAGCACCCGCGCAAAATAGCGCGCTATTTTGTGCTAAAACCGCAAACCAGCTCGAGTTTTTTTCAAAAAAACCTAAGATGACCCAGGTTTGAATTTCCTCACAATTAGCGCGCTATTTGACCACAAAGTCGGATCTGCTCTGATCGAGCTAATTCATCAGATCACAAAATGCGCGCTATTTGAAATAGCTCGGGCTAGTGCAGCAGCGCTTTGAGTATTGAAAAAGTTGTTTCTTTACTAATTAAATGCATTACCAGATAATATAAAAGATTTGTATGCTACAACGATTGTGATTTGAACGATATTACATAAAAACTCATTTTAGTGTCAACGATATTATATACATGTATGTATATTTTTTTTTTTTTTAAAGGTTCCCGGCTTTTTGGAGAATCAACTCAGCGTTCATGTGGAAAACCAATGGGATTCTCTTGTGTGGGTGAAACACAGAGAATGTTACACACCGTTCATGCGGTAAGCTTTGGTGAGCGGGCATCGCAGCAGAGGCTAAAACTACCGTTAACATTATGTTTCTTTGAAACATTTAGGCCTAAACTGAAATTCCACGGAAATCATTAAAGTATAAATCGCAAGATATCTCAACAAACATGTATCTTTTAGTGCAATGTAAACAATATTAGACTATATATAATTGGCTTTTAGCCGATTCTTTTTTTGTTACCAAAACTATAACCCAGCTTCAATTTTAAAGTTAGAATCATTACCACATGTTGAAACCCCAAACGACCAAAAAAAAAAAAAAAAAAAAAATACGTAAAACATGTACATGTACATTTTGTACTGTACACCTAGGCTTTGTGTACATGTAGCATCCCTTTCATGAAACCTGATCAAAACAAAAGATTAAGTGCACCTTTTGAAAATACGACCAAATAGACAGCAGAAGTAAAATGGATGTGAAATCTGGGAAAAAGATTTACTACACAGCTGGCGAGTTGAACCGACCCACTACGTACATGTACTGAACACCAGGCTGAATAGAGGACTGGCCAAAGGTCTTCCCTTCGCTGTCCAAAGTTTGTTCACTGGATGCATTATTATAAATTAGGATATAGGCCTACTGTATGAGTGGTTTTTTTTCACGAATTTTGCGAGTCAGTTTTCGAGAAAAATTTCACTTCAATACTAGGCTATTTCTAATATAAATAAAAACATCACAAAAATCGTGAAATTATCCACTCACAAAATTCCCAAACCAGTCCAAATCATGAAATATCTCTACGCAAAAAATATTGGCTTATTCATTATGCACGCACATGTACACTGTAGGGTACATAGTACGTTTCTTGCTACATGTTATGCAATATTTTAAAAATTCTAAATTAGGTATTATACTGGTCATTTCTGCTTTGAAGGCAATATCAGATACATTTATTTGTAAATCTACAGATGTACATGTACTTTCACTAATTGACATTAATACTGGATGCACTGTCCGATAGATCTATGATTTCATCCACTGGATGCACTATCCGACAGATCTATTACTATACTTCGTTCTTCATGGATGCATGTACAGTCTGTGTCAAATAAAATGGTACAAGTGGAAACATATTTATTTTTTTTTGTAGTATTAAGATTTAATAATCACAACCTGGTATTGTTATGTATCATAAAGCAGGAACATCAGACTTTCTTCTTCAATTTTTTTTCATCACATTTGGTGCTGTAATTTTTGAGATATGACCAGTTTTCTACAATCAAGAAAATCAAAGTGGAGAAGGGTGTGACTGTCTACAGATCCACAGGGATAACCACATTAAAGGGATTGTTTACTTCATTCAGGATCTAAAAACGAAACTATTCTTCCTTTTAACCAACATTAGGCGCTGCTGCACTAGCTTGAGCTAAAAAATAGCACGCTAATTGGTGGATCGGGAAAAAAGCCCGAAAAAAGAAACCGGTCCTGCACTAGCTCAAGCTATTTTAAAATTTCACTTTAACGACCACACCCGACCTTGAACAAACAAGCCCGATGTATATTGCGCAACTGGTAACTACCGCTACCTTCTACACACACAGGTGCACGATTTCGAAATTAGCTCGAGCTAGTGCAGCACCGCGCAAAATAGCGCGCTATTTCGTGCTAAAACCGCAAAACAGCTCAAGTTTTTAAAAAAAAACCTAGGATGACCCAGGTTTGAATTTCCTCCAAATTAGCGCGCTATTTGACCACAAAGTCGGATCTGCTCTGATCGAGCTATTTCATCTGATCACAAATAGCGCGCTATTTGAAATAGCTCGAGCTAGTGCAGCAGCGCCTATTAGGCTGGGTTCACATAGAAGTATACGGTATTCGGTATACGGTATTCGTTCAATCGCTATTCGGTATTCGCTATACGCCATACGGACACGGCGGTTCACATAGCGGATTCGCCCAAACTATACTCGGCCTATTGAAGTTGATCTACGCATGCGTGCAATGTACAAACAAAAGGAATGTAGGTATACTCGGCACGAAAATCGAACTTGCGCGATTCCCACTATACTATACGAAACGCAACTATATGACTTTCCGAGCAGTTCCCTCGTATGTGAACCGGTTTTGGAAATGCCACTGTTCAACCAGTGAATGTCGCTTGTGCGATTTTCGGTATTCGCGTGCCCTCGCGAAAACGAGCCGAATACCCGAGCCGTATAGCTCTATGTGAACCCAGCCTTAAGAACATCTGCACTGAATGTACTGTACAGCATCTTTTGTCAAATCTTGTGATTAATGATGTAGGCGGAAGTCATTATGTACACAACATGAATGAAGGCATCCTACGGTAACAGCCCACTTCCTGTCTCTTTGTTGTCTGTGTAAAACTGTCACAATGTTACACCAACATTGTAGCAGGTCCTGCATGAAACTTAAAAACCATCAGAGAATCTCTACACTACTCACTTCATAATATGATACATCCAGTATCAATCCACTTTTTATTTCATGATTTTTATTATTCATTCAGTATTGATCCACTATTAATCAAATATTAGAAATTCTTATGTAAGGACACCAGTGAAATGTTGTTAGTTTCAACTCTAACTTCACAACTAATTTTAGTTAATGATTAAATAGGCTAATTCTTGTGTTTTTACCTCTTTTTCACTACATGTTGTACATCCGACATGTACACATTATAACATGGGCACATACATGTACACGTAGGCCTATAAAAATTAAAGGCATCAAGAAATTAAAGTCTTTTCTTTCTAAAGTTTTTTCTTATCTTTTCTTTTTATCATCTATCATAAATATTGCTTTTATGTAACACTAAAATATGTGAAGGTTCCTGGACACTTAATAAATCCAATTCATCACATGTGATCTTGGTCTGAAAATTAGGGTTTACATAAAATGTACCATTCCTTCTTCACATGTAATTGTTACAATTTTGTTAATGTCTATACATGATTTCTGTATCATGAACTTCAAGATAGTTGATTGCAAATGCAATGAATAACAGCTTCTTTGATGGAATCAGTTAACCATGGCACACACTCGGCAATAATTTCATTTATCTTAATTAACATGATTTGTCGCAAAAAAAGGGGTAGAGAGCAAAAGAGTGGGGGAGGGGGTCATCCCAAATAGCCCTCAAAGCTTTGAGTATTTGCATTTGTTCTAAACTCTATTATTTCATTGAAAGACAAAATCAGTAGTCCCAGGATAGAAGAAAAGACAGGAAATGTTAGCATTCAGGATTAGGAAGGGGGCAATTTGCCATTTCAGAAACGATTGTCATCAAGATTAGTCTACACAGCTTAATTGGTAGTATTTATGAGTTAGATGAGTTTTATCATGTTTCATGTGTTTCTCTTTTGCTTAGACACATGTACATGTACACGCACAATGTAGGCCCTATATACAAATGTATATTCATCTATTTTTACGTCATGAAGTATCCCTAACTAGGAAGTCTATGCTGAAATTTAATTGGTTTGAAGAAAAAAATAGTAGACATATGAAAAAAAAAATCAGTGAAGAATAGAAATAATCAACTGCCAAATTATAATTTAGCATTGCTCTCAAATTTTGACTCAAGCAATGGTAAAACAAAATAAAAATCAATGTCCATGTCAGATATGATGTACTACAAAAGAGGATAAAAGAATCATCAAATCGCAAAAGTGTCGGCTGGTTCTTTTACAATTTCAATGTTTATTTTGTGGATGTCATTGCAATTTGAGGGGTGGTCCCAAGGACCAAATTTTGCCGTCATTTACACTATGTAGTAGGCCTACATGTACAAAATTGATATGTGAGTGTGTGTATGTATGTGTTGATGTTCTTTTATCTTTTCAATGATTTTAAAGTGGTTGCCATGGTAATTTGAAGGGGAGTCAACTTACTCAGCATTTGGGTGGTCCGGGAGACCGAAAGGGTCCCTGACTGCCGTAGGACAAAAGACCTGCATGACAGGTATGACACCAGCAGATGGTAAAGGTTGAGCCATGTAGTAATCTGTAAACAGAAAGTGAGAGAGAAAGAGAGAGAGATTTGAGTATTTAATCATATAGGCCTATTAACATTAATTAATTCTTTAGCAGGAACTGACTAATGCTACAGCCACACAGACACTTACGTTTAGTTACGTATTTGATGTTTTATCCTTCTTTCATCTTCTATTCTATCATTTCTTATGTATTTCTTTGTTTTATTGGATGAACGAAATTATCACTGTTTCCACTGATGACTATGACGGGAAGGCATCCGTGGGGATCCGCAAAAAAGAAAATAATTTTTGGACGCAACCGGACGTAACTCAACATAAGTGTCTGTGTGACTGCAGCATAAAGGGCTCTATATGTATAACATTTCAAAGTGTCAAATTAATTGGAGTAACTACATGTATGTGCTTGCAGATCATATTACTTTGGTCACCGAACACACTGCCTAAATACAGTAGATGGTAGACAGAGAGAAAGAGATAGAAGGAGCAAGTGATAGAGAGAGACAATCAGATGTACAGATATAAAGAGATAGCTGACAGAAAAAAAAGAGAGAGAAAGAGAGAGAGAAGGAGCAAGTGATAGAGAAACAGACAAAAACAAAAATCTACAAGTACAAAGAGATGGCTGACAGACAGAGAAATAGCAGGTGATAGAAAGACAGACCAAAAGACTTACAGATAGAAAGAGATAACTGACAGACAGAGAGAAAGAGAGAGAGAAGGAGCAGGTCAGAGAGAGATAGACAAAAAAAATCTACAGATAGACAGAGATAGCTGCCAGACAGAGAGAAAGAGAAAGAAAGAAAGAAAAGGGACTTGCAAACAAACAGACAGACAGATGGAGGGAGAGACTGTCAACATCCAGTTTTTCTGGGAAAGCACAAGGTGAAAAGGCCATAAAACGGTAATTGCAGTGTCACAACAATGAGCGATTCAAATAATATGTATTGAACCAATGTTTCAACAACAAAAAAAATGCCTATGTGTACTTGAAATCCTGTTTAATAACTTGATGGTTGCTTTGCACAAAACCTTCATTTTTACATTTCATTTCCTTTTAACAATGAAGCTCCTTGCTACAAGCATGGAGATACTAAGTTGCTACAAGTAGCAGAAAACTTCATGCCATTATATTCTCACAATTTCTTTCTTGCATGGGGGGAAATTATAGTACACCTCAAGGGCGACTATGAAATAATGCAGTCTTTATAAAGCCTGTGGTCTTAAAAGGCGCTGCTGCACTAGCTCGAGCTAAAAAATAGCGCGCTAATTGGTGGATCGGGAAAAAAGCCTGAAAACAGGAACCGGTCCTGCACAAGCTCAAGCTATTTTAAAATTTCGCTTTAGCGACCAGACCCGTCCTTGAACAAACAAGCCCGATAAGTATTTTGCAACTTGTAACTACCGCTGGCTTCTACACGCACAGGTGCACAATTTCGAAATTAGCTCGAGCTAGTGCAGCACCGCGCAAAATAGCGCGCTATTTTGTGCTAAAACCGCAAACCAGCTCGAGTTTTTTTCAAAAAAACCTAAGATGACCCAGGTTTGAATTTCCTCCAAATTAGCGCGCTATTTGACCACAAAGTCGGATCTGCTCTGATCGAGCTAATTCATCAGATCACAAATAGCGCGCTATTTGAAATAGCTCGGGCTAGTGCAGCAGCGCTTTGAGATCTGAAAAAGTTGTTCTTTACTAATTAAATGCATTACCAGATAATATAAAAGATTGTATGCTACAACGATTGTGATTTGAACGATATTACATAAAAACTCATTTTAGTGTCAACGATATTATATACATGTATGTATATTTTTTTTTTTTTTAAAGGTTCCCGGCTTTTTGGAGAATCAACTCAGCGTTCATGTGGAAAACCAATGGGGATTCTCTTGTGTGGGTGAAACACAGAGAATGTTACACACCGTTCATGCGGTAAGCTTTGGTGAGCGGGCATCGCAGCAGAGGGCTAAAACTACCGTTACATTATGTTTCTTTGAAACATTTAGGCCTAAACTGAAATTCACCGGAAATCATTAAAGTAATATCGCAAGATATCTCACACAAACATGTATCTTTTAGTGCAATGTAAACAATATTAGACTATATATAATTGGCTTTATGCCGATTCTTTTTTTGTTACCAAAACTATAACCCCAGCTTCAATTTTAAAGTTAGAATCATTACCACATGTTGAAACCCCAAACGACAAAAAAAAAAAAAAAAAAAAAAAAAAAAAAAAAAAAAAATACGTAAAACATGTACATGTACATTTTGTACTGTACACCTAGGCTTTGTGTACATGTAGCAATCCCTTTCATGAACCTTGATCAAAACAAAAGATTAAGTGCACCTTTTGAAAATACGACCAAATAGACAGCAGAAGTAAAATGGATGTGAAATCTGGGAAAAAGATTTACTACACAGCTGGCGAGTTTGAACCGACCCACATACGTACATGTACTGAACACCAGGCTGAATAGAGGACTGGCCAAAGGTCTTCCCTTCGCTGTCCAAAGTTTGTTCACTGGATGCATTATTTATAAATTAGGATATAGGCCTACTGTATGAGTGGTTATTTTCACGAATTTTGCGAGTCAGTTTTCGAGAAAAATTTCACTTCAATACTAGGCTATTTCTAATATAAATAAAAACATCACAAAAATCGTGAAATTATCCACTCACAAAATTCCCAAACCAGTCCAAAATCATGAAAATATCTCTACGCAAAAAATATTGGCTTATTCATTATGCACGCACATGTACACTGTAGGGTACATAGTACGTTTCTTGCTACATGTATGCAATATTTTAAAAATTCTAAATTAGGTATTATACTGGTCATTTCTGCTTTGAAGGCAATATCAGATACATTTATTTGTAAATCTACAGATGTACATGTACTTTCACTAATTGACATTAATACTGGATGCACTGTCCGATAGATCTATGATTTCATCCACTGGATGCACTATCCGACAGATCTATTACTAGTACTTCGTTCTTTCATCGGATGCATGTACAGTCTGTGTCAAATAAAATGGTACAAGTGGAAAACATATTTATTTTTTTTTGTAGTATTAAGATTTAATAATCACAACCTGGTATTGTTATGTATTTTCATAAAGCAGGAACATCAGACTTTCTTCTTCAATTTTTTTTCCATCACATTTGGTGCTGTAATTTTTGAGATATGACCAGTTTTCTACAATCAAGAAAAATCCATTTTTCGCACGACTTTGTGTAGGTTTCGCATAATGGCCATGAATTCAGCGCTCCAGAACAATAGAAGTGCGTAATTTCGATTTGTTCCTCGTCGCACAAATATAGCATAACTTTTGTTTTACGAAAGCAAATTATACAGACTAAAGTGCATCAACAAGGAAATTATTTTGGCTTTAATTTGGTACCACATACACACATCATTTGAAGAGATTTTACACCTAAATTATTTTCCCCTGACTGTACCATTTTTTTTGGACACAGATACACCACTCCTTTTACAAGATTCACTATACGATAAAACTTCTTTCACTAGACGCACAATCCAAGAGTTCTTTAATGGGATGCACTATCTGATCTCAATACCGGATTCACTATCTGATATATCTATTATACTCCTTCTTTTTACTAGATTTACTATCTGATATCTCTACTGAACATTATATTTATTATATCACTTCTATGAATATTCATGAGAATTCTAGTTAAATGATTGGTCAATTGACGATCATGTGATTAAATATAATTCCCACTAGGAAAAAACAAATCTCAAACAGCTCCAGATAGTTTTCACTATTTTTTCCGGGGGAGAAATGCGCTATTATTTTAAGCAAATACAATCACGATATTCATGATCGATATCAAATCGCAAATTTGTGTCAAGTTCAAAATTTAGCTGCTGAGAAAATGGTGTCAGACGCAACTCATTGTTTAAAACTACTTGGCCCATATTCTGATAGCCTGGTTTAGCTTACCCAGGGTTAAGGGTAGTTTAACTCTAGTCTAACTCCTCAATAACCCTGGGTTAAATTTTCATATTCTGATAGCAAAGTTTAGCTTAACCAGGGTTAAGTATGGTAATAAATCCTCTAAAAATTTAAAATACCCAGGAGGGTAGTTTTAAGCCTGGTTTAATTTTTGGGCATCATCGCTACTACAGCCATTTGCATCCTTAAGAAACAACACAAGTTAAAGTTAACTTTTGTGATAACGGGGCGGGGGAGGATTATAAAAACAATTTAAAAATGAAAATAATCCAGATTGATTAATCTGTCATGATAAAATACGTCCAACTCCTCATAATAAATGGATGCATTACCTGACAAAAATAAAGTAAAAAATCAATCAATCAACCAAACCTGCCCCGCCCCTGACCAGCGCGGTGCGCACGATTGGCAAGGTGCGTATTGCATTGTTTGCATGAGGTGCGTTGCACTGCTGCGCGACCCTAACTTGGGAGCGCAGCTCGAGATGAGCTCTACTGAGCATGCGTGAGTGTTTAATCCAGGGTTAAATGGAAATCTTGGGTTTTGTTAAACTGGGCTATCAGAATACCAATAGGACTTAAACCTAGAGGTGTGGGTTGGGGTGTGGATTAGTTAACCTAGGGTTAACTTTAGCCCAGGTTTAACTTTTACTGCTATCAGAATATGGGCCCTTGTGTCTGAAGTAAGCTAGAAATTGGTAGAATCATATCAGTAAATCGATAATCAATCCTTCATCAAACCTCTCTTTAGTACAAATTTCCTTCATGGTGGATATTTTTTGATAGAGCAGTATTAAAGTTAACAGTACATTTCTCGTGCCATCTTTGCAAGCAGCAGGAAAAGGTACGATTCCTAGTTCATATCTGCACCGGGCTGGGCGGCGCAGCGCGTGGTCTCCAATCCTATAATTTTGTGCTTAGGTTCAGATTAGTGGTAAAGGATCATGCCTTTTGTTCTTTGAATATAGATTGAGAAGTCACCCATGTTGATGGTATTTATAATTTAGTTAGAAAAGAAGAGATATAGAACAAATATACCAAGCATTTGGTTCAAAATTTTAGTGAAAATTATGTATCTTCGGAGTTACCATATTCTCCTCTGGGGCTTCGCCCCTCAGAGAAAATAGTAACTATCCAGTCCCTCCTCAGATAAATAATTTTCCTCTAAACTTTCTCACAGCTTGGTATATTTTATAATTATCTAGGGCCTGAGCCAAAAGTGAGTAATGGAAACATTTGGGAAATAATTTGATAGTGTTTTCCAATCACAAGAGAAAAAACAGCTTTTATTAATTTGTATTTAATTAAATGCATGAATCATTAAAAATATTACCATCTTGAAGCATTTTAATATTTTATATGGGTTCCATCGATGTATATATATTTTTTTTTTTGTTTTTGTTGGGGGGGGGGGGGTGTTTTATGCTGCATTTACACATTCTATGGCACTTCTGTACAGTGCATGACCGAGTTCAGCCAATTCCATAAATATTAAACAAAGCAAATACAAAAGAAAATGCACCATGCATTGCACTGTTTAGCCTGACTCCTTCTACATTTCAATTCAATTCAATTCAATTCCATTTATTTCTCTCAAGCATAAAAAAAACATGAAAAACATGAACATAAGATTATAAGAATACAAGGTAAAAATAAGATACAATAGAATACAATTTAAACAAGATGAATCCTCGACCGCGCGCGGTCGAAATATATGCCTCCGCCGTTGCCAGATCAGAAATAAATGAAAAATTCAACTATTTATTTTCCTTTATACAAAGACATCTTTGACCTTGACATTGACCTTGCAACCCCAAACCTATGTGACCCTTGACCTTTGACCTAGGTACTCCATACTCTACTACCCTTAAGATTGAAGCTTGCATCTCAATTGCCTCTTGAGATATCTCAATAATGAACTCAATACATGGAATTTCACATTTTGACCTCCATGACCCTTGACCCTTGACCTACATAAGCCATAATCAAATCAGACCATCTTGATATTGTGATACATACTACCCCTAAGTTTGAAGCTGATGCGTCAATTGGTTCTCGAGATATCGCGATAACGAACTCCACACATGGAATTTCCCAATTTAACCCATATGACCCTTGACCTTTGACCTACATACTCCAGAATCTAATCAGATCATCTTCCTATGGTGATACATACTACCTTTAAGTTTGAAGTTGATACGTCAAATGGTTCTTGAGATATCGCGATAACGAACCAAATACATGGGATTTCACCATTTGACCTCAGTGACCCTTGACCTTTGACCTACATACTCCAAAATCTAATCAGATCGTCTTCCTATGGTGATACATACTATCCCCAAGTTTGAAGTTGATATCTCAAGTGGTTCTTGAGATATCGCGATAACGAGCAAACGGGACGTACGGACGGACGTACGGACGTACGGATGGACGGACGGACAACCCGAAAACATGATGCCTCCGGCACCACCTTCGGTGGCGGAGGCATAAAAATTATGCATGAGTGGGCAGCAGCCAAAAAGGAATTGGGCCCTTATGTGAGGCTGACCCCAAAACATATAAATATTACAATACTATATTAACAATATGTTTCAATAAAAGAAGACAAAACAATAATAACATAACAAAACAGTAAAACATCAAACAAAACATAACAAATCCACTGGTTTATTGATACAAATTTTAGAAAAGGTTATCATTGCTTTGCTTAACATTTAAATTAATTAAAAATGACTTCAATTTCGACTTAAATGAACTTAATGTGGGGGATGATTTAATGTCATTTTGTAAAGCGTTCCATTGAACTGGTCCCTTGTAAAAAAATTGTCCTTAAATAATACTGTGTACGCACGGATGGCAAATGAAAATATAGGCATTCCTAGTACTGTAGTTGTGTATTTACAATATTAAAGTGAATAAATTAGACAATGGTGTGGGGAGTAGGTGATTTATACATAAATACATAAAAATACAAATTTGGTATATATACATTCTTGAAAATTTAAATATTTTAATGAATAAAACAGAGTGCGTATGAGATAAATATGATGAGTTGCTTATAATTCTTATTGCACGTTTTTTGAAGTTTAATGACTTTATCTAAATGAACTAATGCAGCATTACCCCCACACAATGATACCATACGTTAAATATGGCATGATAATTGAATTGTAAAGCATTTTAAGAATATTTTTTGGAAGAGTTTTTTAAGCTTATACATTACACCATATTTTTTTGATAGTTTATTACAAATGACACCAATGTGATTATTCCATGTTAATTTATCATCAATGTTAATACCAAGGAAATTATGCACTGACCCGAGATACCAATTCGTTCCCCATTTTAATTGTTAGTAACTCAAAATTAATTTTTCTATTTCGTAAATAACATGAATTTGTTTTCTTTTTTGTTAACACTCAATTTATTGGCAAGAAGCCATTGTGACAATAATTCAGATTCATGATTAAATTCTGTTTGGAGTTTGTGCAAATCTCTATGTACAACGCTCATACCATAGAAACGCCAAATTGTGTGTTTAATTGGTATATTTCAAACACCAATATCCAAAGTAGAGGTGTATATTCACAACATTTTCGCTTTTGTGCTATTTCTGTGGATTTTTTTACTATTTTGTCTTTGGTGTCATTTTGTTGCATGAAAAAAACACGAACATAAATTGAACGAACCCTTCGTCGCACAAGATGACAATAGACCGCGATGGTCACAACACGCATTGCATCTATCTACGACTTTCTATTGTGTACGGCGTGGAGAGTTGAACGTTTCACTTAAGACGTGATGTGACCATGGAAATCCAAACATGTGACCACCGCACAATATGGCTGCGCACGCCAAGATCCAAGGAGGAACGTACGTGCGCTGTCATGAACTGCCATTTAAGTCAGTGATTTGTGAATACAGCTTTACAGACTACATTATATACATAGAGCTGAAAAAGGTGCGTTCACTCGGAGAATGTGTTTTCATGCGATAATACCCCACCTCCAAAGGACGGCAACATTAAAAGATAAAGCTTTATTAACAAAGAATTCAACTGAGTTTGATGCAAACATTCAACATTAAATACCTACACATACACTTCGCATGGACAACAGACCATGAGAGTTAGCAAAACAACATTAATTTTCTTTTCATTGACATTTTTCATGGATATTTTTAGACACTAATTTCTTGCGATATTATGGAGCTTAATTCAAGCATGTTAAAAGGCAAACATCAATCTTCATCAATCAATAATAGATAGGAGTTCTCCTACCTATGGGGGCCCATCCAAACAAGTAAATCACATTGCCCATATCTTATGACATGTTCACGGTAGAATCAAATCCAATTAGCCTTTCCAATTATGCTGCACATAAGCATGCAATGTTCATTTCAACTGGTAAACTACCGATTCATGGCATTTACAATGTACATGTATATACTTTGCTAAATTGAGAGAAATTCACCACAAAGCTGAATTACGAATTTATTCAATTGCTAAATTTTATATGAACCTTGAGGAAACAAATTGTGCAAAAGTTTGAGAAAGTTTAAACAGCAGGGGGTAAGAAATATGGTGGGAGAGAGAGGAAAGAAGTAAAACAAAGAAAGACATAATAAGAGAGAAGAAACACAAAGAAATATACAAAAGCAAAGAGAAGAAAAAAAACAAAGTAATACACAAAGAAATAGACCAGATAACCTTGGAGAAAACAGGTGTATACATGTCCATCAGAAAAGAAAGAAAAGGAGAAAACAATGAAAGAGAAGAAATTTCTAAGAGATAACACAGAAATACAGAAGGAAAAAGGAGATAAAAGGACAAATTTTAGAAATAAAGTAAAGAGAAGAAAGTATGAAAGAACAATGAAATACAAAAGTCCTGAAAGATGAGAGAAAAACAAATGAATACAGCTTTAAGATTCTGAAAAGAATGAAAGAATGAAAACAAAGAAATACATTTATTACAAATCCAAAGACAAAGAAAAGGGAATAACAATAATGATGATAATAGGCCTAATATTCATAGTTTCTTAATGTGCTATTCCCATGAAAAGCACTTTAATACAGTATATAATACCCCATTCATTGGATTCAATTTCGGCTGCCATCTAAAATTTTACAGGTCTGCGCCTACATGAAATTATCCTCCCAGGTACCAATTACATCTATCACCTGGGTAGAGTGAAGCAAATGTAGATAAAATACCTTTCACAAGGACATACATTTTGTAAGTGCCAGTGCCGGGAATTGAACCCAGATTACGAAAAGGAGATATTTTGCTTTCACAACCTGATGTAAAATTATGTGCGACCTAATAGCAAAAATAATAGTTTAAATAAAAAGTTCTACAATAACTGGAAAAATTGATTACTAAAAAATTGTACATAAATAGTTTGTCAGATCAGAGAAGGTGGATAATTAGAAAACCCAGTCTGATGTACATTGTAGAGTATAGGGATAGCAAATCAACATCACTCAAATTACATTCATCTGTATCATATGAAATTAAAACAAATTTCTGTATCATATAAAATCAAAACAAATTATCTGTATCATATCAAATCAAAATAAACACAAAGTTTATTTTCCTTTGTTTGAGATCCTACATTGGTGCCAGGGTACTGGTGATAAATCTTGTAAAACACTTGACCTGCAAAAGCAGGTTCTTCAGATTAATCACCACTCAGAGGTTGACCCATATTGAATGCAAAATTTTATGATAAAACTTGCAATAGAATTTAATCTAGAAACACAAAATTTCTTCATGCACTGCATAAGGTGGGGCTGATAATGGACAAAGTAGGACTTTTTTAATGTTCTGTGTCGAGAGAAAATTGACATAATTCATTTTTTTAATTATTCTTTTACAAATTTAAAGTGATGGGAAGTAACAAGCAAATTGTTCATTATCCAGTCAAAAAGTGGATGCTCAATATTGTTTTGTCTTTATTTATTTTTATATATTTTTTTAAAGAGGCAATTTGGACAAGTGCCTATGACTGGGAAACATGCCAGGTGAATTGCAATTTGCAAACAATGTCTAGACTCTTTCAATGTGGGATAATACCAGGGTCGCAACCGTTCAGAATACACCTCTCTAGGCGGTGCTGCACTAGCTCGAGCTATTTTAAATAGCGCGCTATTTGTGATCCGATGAATTAGCTCGATCAGAGCAGATCTGACTTTGTGGTCAAATAGCGTGCTAATTTGGAGGAAATTCAAACCCAAGGCATCTCAGGATTTTTTGAAAAAACTAGAGCTGGTTTACGGTTTAAGCACGAAATAGCGCGCTATTTTGCGCGGTGCTGCACTAGCTCATATTAACTCGAAATCGTGTATCTATGTGTATATCTGCTAGCGGCAGTTATCAGTTGCGTAATACACATTGGGCTTGTTTTTTCAAGGTCACTTCAGGTCGTAAATGTGAAATTTTAAAATAGCTTGAGCTAGTGCAGGACCGGTTTCTTTTTTCTCGTTTTTTCCCCAATCCACCAATTAGCACACTATTTTTTAGCTCGAGCTAGTGCAGCAGCACCTCTTAATGTCTGGTCTGCTTCAGGTTTCACAGAATATAACCGCATCCTAAAAACCTTGTCTTTTGTCTGAAAATGTAATGAGGTTCTTAAAACTTTAAAGCCAGTACGAACTAGCAGCCTTGCATAGCATCACCTCAAGTCCTCAACTACTCAATTCTGCCCTGATTCCAAACCCATAATGCAACGTTCTGAGCAGTGTAGTCTTGAAATATAGACCCATTTAAGTGAAAACACACTAATCCACTGCTCAATACATTCATACCGCAATAATTATTTTACTAAGAAGCAAAACAAGTACTTTTCACCTCAAAACAATTTAGTTTCCTGATACAAATAAAATCATATTCTAATGCAAACACTTCATTATTAATAATTATCTTAACAGGTATATTTTAAGACTAGCTTTGCTCAGGTCGCTCTCGCTATAAATACAAACATTATTTCATATTCGGACCAATGCAACTCCAGACTTACGCAGCCCTATTTCCTTTCTTTTTATTCAAGAACCTACGTGTAGTCGTGTACAATACTTCATTTTTTTTCCCCCTATGACCATTGGTCAGACCAAGCTAATGGATATATGTGACGCATCACATCGAAATTAGACACAAGTTGCCAAGCAAATTCAGCACAGTGTCAAGGAAATGGGCAAAATAATAAAAATTGTCTTATGTTGGGGGAAATATTTTTTTGATTTTCTGAATTTTCAATGTTTCTTGTATGCTCTGTAAGAAAAAATGAGTAGAAATGATTAGGGGAAAGCCTGTAAAAATGGATTGATTTGTTGGAATTTTTTACTCTGTTCTGGCGACTTCTGTCTAATTTTGATATGATGAGTCACATCATATAATGAAATAATTTAAGACCATGGCTTAAAATCTGATTGGACTTACTCTGTTTTTTTGCAACGGAAGGTTTATGATGTCTCAGTGAGACCAGTATGAAGAACAATGTCAGTGGAATCAGGATCTCTAAGAGAAGCACAAACTGTGGAGTAGGAAAAAGATAATCAAATTAAAACCTGGATAAACCATCAATTTTTTTTTTTACTGTTTGTAAAATAAAAATGTAGAGGGACAAAAAAAAAAATCTGCTTGTAGGTTCTTGATATTGATAATTCATCATGAATTGAAATTAGACAAAAGAATTTCAAATCGAAATAAGTTTTTGGATTTGGGAGAGAATGGTTAAAAGGTCAATTCAATTCAATAGTTTAGGAAAGCTCAGTTTATTCATAATTTACACAAAAATTACAAAGTAGTTCAATAATGATATAAAAACACTGCTTATTTGCTGTCAAATAGAAGAAATACATAATGTACAAAAATTTTGTAGATTAAAAAAGTATTGATTTATAAGAAATTAAGAGAATCTCTTTCCCATCAATTATTATCAATTTGCTTCCAATGTATGTTTGTGTTAGAATCATATTATTCAATGCGCATGGTTCACCAACCAGTGACTTACAGTAGCTGTTTGTTTAATTGTATCTGATATCTTTGATAAAGCTATCAAACCCCAAAATATTTACATTGAGGCTCTACACACTTCCGATCAATAATTAATTCGCTAATATGTGGACTTCTCACCTACCACAACACAGCTGAATTCAAACTAATCCATGCAGATTATTCTGATTAATTACCTAGATCTACATGTATCCACGGAGCCATTTTATACTTTAATCAATTCATACAAACTGTTTATAGTAATTTTGTTAACAAACATGCAAAAGTAAAGCTAATGAATGCATTGTATCAGTGATTGAATATGAACTTGCAAACGTCTCCTTTTGGTGAAATTTAGCTATTATTGTGTTGTTTTGTATCATGAAAATTTATTACAAACTTTTCAAAATTTTAGTTACATTGTAACTACAATATTACACATTTATAACAAATTATCGATAGCAAAAGGTAATTGGTGTGGGCTATAAACTGGTGACGTCAGGGAACTGGATAATTTAATCGAGGGTGTTGAGCTGAGCATTTTGACATCTTTTAAAAATATAAACAAAAATTGGCCCGGAATTAAGTTGGTACCTTGTAAAAAAAAGTTAGAAAGGTTAAAAAGCCATTTAGCATCAAACTTTTTATAGTTTTTTTACTAGATTATAAGCTTGAATTTTGTTTGAGTTTCTATGAACTTAGCCCGTGGAATTAAAGTGATAAATTAAATACTATGTATAAAAATTTTGAATGTTGGAATAAAGGGCATGGGGGGGGGGATTGGGCCCTCCTGTACATGTACAGTCATGTGTTCCTGGATAAGTTTTTACATCATAAACTATCATGACTTCATAGCATACAATGTACATGTAGTTCCACATTTTTGATACACATTTGCAAAATTTAGACCATTGGATAACAATTTCAATATGCACCAAGGAGATTATAAAATGGGTTTGAAAAAGACCCACAAAAAGATATATCAGTCAGTTACATTGTAAGTCCCATTATGACATAACTGGAATTTTGTGTAAATTGTGAAGATGAAACTGACAATTCACTGTAATCACAACATTCGGCATATATCACTGTTGGCTTCAACTGACGAATGAACACTAAGCACATACATGTAGACTACAGTGAAGTATTTAGTCTTAAATTCACTAGTTTCATAAAACTTCTAGTAAATGATTTAGATATCGTTTTTTACGGGATGATTCATAATATTCATGGATGATGGATCCAAAACAAACATTGAACTACAAAAAAAAATAGATATATCTTTCTCTAAAATACTTACGGGACTTCTCCTCTTCAAAGTCCAGTTCTTCCACAAGAGGATAATGAGCTGGTGCATAAACCCCATTGTGGCTCTTGTGTAGCTAAAGGAAGACTGCTACAATGTCTCTTTGTTTATCAGGGAAACTAGCGCCAGTAACTTGGCTTGAGGGCTGTGAATTGTAGAAAAGAAACATAATATTACATGATGTTAGGGATGATGGTTTGCGATGTTTGAGATCAGTGGTGGATTAATGTGCAATGATCTCAATGACCTGTGCAGAATAACAGATTTTGGCATAGAAGAATCCTCTATAATTTCAAATCGCTCGTCAAAGTAAAGTTAAAACCAACATGCCAGGTTCTTTTTTTTTTTTTTTTTTTTCAAGAACATTTTTACAAATCGTTCATGGGCTAAAATTCTAAAATTAGAACAGCCGTACAGTGTTCAGGTCAGTCATAGGTTTACTAAGTCAATACAAAGTTCAGGTAAAAGTTAGTTAATAAACCGCCGTAGGTAAGAACACCATACTCCATCATGTCCGTTTTGGTGAGCCACTGCCCTGGCACTGCACTGCACTGCCTTTTTGCATGCAGTTTTACAGCTTCTTGTTCAGACAACATTATCCCCAAATCCAATTACTCATCAAAATTCAGTCACAAATAACTTACATTCAAGTTTTACTTTCAGTTAACTCCCCCGTTTAACTCACATCACCATGATCACCATCACTGTCATTTTTGTGTCAGATTGATCATACAGTCAGTCACTGGGTCAGCGCTCAGCTCAGTCAGATTTTTTTTCCAGCATCACCAAAATAATACAAAATCGATCTGTAGAAAAGTCTAGTGTAAAAAACAAAACTTACTCACTGGATACTGCACTGCAGCTGCAGCCACTCACTGTATTCCTTCCTTCGTTCTGGTTTCTTCCATTTCTAGGTAAACAACGAAATAATTTCTACAAGAAAAGCCCTTTTCAGAATTTTAGATGCACCACGTCCAAATTGCACCGGGAGTCTTGGTATAATACCGGCATATCATCATATCGCATACATATACACACTACGCGTATATTGACAATGTTTTCTGTCTCTTTTTGCCTGAAAGATGGCGCTGTTACTAAACTCGTAAGAGAATTTGAGTATGAACTCTTGTCTTTGCAAACACTAATTCTCCTTTCTATTCCCCCCCCCCCCCCCCCCCCGCTTTTATTACACTCTGAAACACTGAGGGTGATAAAGAGGTGGAAAAGGGCTACGGGCCATCCTTTTTCAAAATGCTGTCACTCCTCCGTCCCTTTAAAAAGCGATTTACCTCATACCCTTTCATTAATTCTTTTTAGAGTCTGGATTTAATTTGACTAGATAGAGTAGAGTTTTGTTTTGTTTTGTTTTTGTTTTCAATTAATAAGTGGACATAAAATCTGAAACATTTCGAATTACAGGCTAAGAGGAAGAAATACCTTTACATTTTATTTTATATCCCACGCTTCTCTCTTTTCATGAGAAGATAATGCACGACAGGGGCCGCGGAGCGTTTTTGAAAGTGGAGGGGCTGAGCCAAAGGGGGGGGGGGCTGAACAGGATAAAATTACAATGATTGGTCATTTTTGCAATTTTGTACACGTTGGTGAAAAAAGTGGGGGCTGCAGCCCCCCCCCCCCCCGGCTCCGCGGCCCCTGCACGATAATAACCTCTTCAAGCTACTCGTGACAGGCATATCAAAAACAAATCACGCTGCATAAAACAGTGCACCATCATAAAGGCATAAATAATGAGAAAATTTCCAACGTGATTATAATTATAATTGGATGAATTCTTACATGATGATTTTTAGTAGACGCTATACCCCCCCCAATCTCTCTCTCCCTCTCTCTCTCTCTCTCTCTCTTTCCCCTCCACCTCTCTGACCCATATTACTCTTCTCCATTCTCAAGGTCTTCTTCTTCTTCTAATTATTATATTTCCCTTCTTAACAAGTTTATGACCCATCACGTCCTGCTATCTACTCTTGAGTTTATATTATTTACCCTGTGATAACATTGTTATGTCGACAAATAGTTAGTCTGCATGTAAACATTAATTCGTTCATTTATCTTTCCATCGTTGAACAAGCTGTAGCAATTAGGAATAAAAAATTATTTCAGTAGGATTTTTTGAAAAAATACATTTTTTCATGAAATGTATAACATAGAATTATTAAAAATCTCCCTGCTTTTCGATTTAAATTATTCATATATTGCATTTTGTATTTATTTGTTAACACTTACTTATCACTGGCTTTACGCGCTGGCGGAAAAAAAGTATAACAATTCCAATATTTTATAGGCCTATATTTTCGAATTTCATATATCGTATATAAAAATATGTTCGTAAGAGAAAATCAAATCAAATTCACTCAGTCAATCATGTTAACGGACGCCTAATATTATAATAACACAATTAGGCATAATGATGTACATATGCTTTAAAATGATCCAATAAAAAAATAAATATATTTTATGTAAATAATGCTTACCCCATGCATACCTCATTTTTCTCTACAATTTATTATTTTAGTTCCTCTTCCCCCGCGTCTTCATCATCATCTTCTTCTTCTTCTTCTTCTTCTTCCCTTCTTCTTCTTCTTCTTCTTCTCCTCCTCCTCCTCCTTCTTCTTCCTCCTCGTCTTCTTCTTCTTCTTTTTCTTTATTTGTTATTTCTTCTTAAGATTCTTCAAAAATTGTTTCTTCTGTTCTTTATCTTATTCCTTTTCTCCTCCAAAGGAGTAATTCGAAGATACCACGAACATAACAAAGAAGACTTATCTGGAGCTTTGATAACGTTAATGATTAATGGTAAAATACACGCATTTTAGAGTGAGATTCTATACAGACTTTTGTCAATATTTAACCAACCAAAGATCGAACAAAAATGTGATCACGATTTGTGTTATTGCCATAGCTTGATCTGTAGATAAAGGAGAACGGACCGTGTTTCAAATTCATACTTCCATAAATTCAGATATCTCCTTAACTCAGTGAATCAACTTTCAAGGGTTAAACTATTTTTTATTCATCTGTAAACCAATTATTTCATCATAGTTCGAAATGGTCTATTTATGACGTCATAAACAGGGTCGAAGGCCATTTAAGATTTTCATATTGTGCCATCGTAAGTATCCATTATTTTAGTTTTCTTTATGTATCTCTGGTGTGGCCTTGCTCAACTGATACATTCTACCAGTCGACTAACACTTTGAATTATGTGCTATTATGAAATATATATTATATCAGGCCCATTTTTCTTTATCTGCATATTGCGTTTATGAATGAATGTAGGCATATTCATAATACATTTTGCCAGAGAATTATAAGATCAGATATGCTAATGATATAGAACCACGCGCAATGTTGTGTGGCTAGCTATACATTGTATATTAAATCTATTTCGTGTAGAGAATATTATTTTGTATAAGAAGAACAAAGGATTGATTATGTATTGATTATATTTACAATGATAGTCGCATGTGTTGATTGGCTAGCAGCTCTACATGTATATATATATATATATATATATATATATTTTTTTTTTTATAGTAAATTTATTTTTGTTTCTATTTTCTGCGGGGCCAATATCATGTAGAAGATCCTTACAAGAAGAATAAAGGTATGATTAGGGTTAGGATTACGGTTTAATTATGTAATATGTGTGTATGTCGACATATTTATCATAATTTTTCACTTTATGCGTTACTATAAATACCCAGAAATAACATCAAGGAATGCTAAATGAAGCGATGTTTCGAGTTCGGTCTCGTAGAGTACCTGCGATTGCAGTCACCGTGATCATTGTCCTTCTTCTCATGGTGATGTCGAGAAGGAAGACCGATACGACCGTGGTAGATAACTCAAAGAAATATGGTCTCGATGTCGTCGAAAAAGAAAGGGTGAGCAAATTTAGCTTATTACACTGTAAGATATGCAGTGCGTATATATCCAATTTTTAAAGCACAGTACATGTATTAGATTAATTTTAAAAAAAATTCTGAGTAGGCCTACGTGATATTCTACTCAATGATATCAAATTCATTCAGATATGCAGCTATCCTGGAAGACTGAGCACTTGGGCTTAAAAGAAAAATTTTAAAAATCGAATAAAAAAAACTTGTGTCAAAATTGCCTTTTTCCAAGATTTGGTAAAAACAAACCGTGCATGTCGTAATCATCCAAGTAACCTTTTGTCCCTTGTGAATGAACTCGGGAAGGCAACGACTGAATTATTCATTATGGAATATGCTTTGTACATGTACAAGCTGAAGTGCTCAGTCATCCGTGACAGCATAGGTATCAATTCGATTAATCTTTAATATGAAACCGAATCTTAAGGTCAGATAAAACTATAAGCTTCTAAAAGTTGCACAGTATACATTTTCTTGGACTTACATTTTCTTGGACTACATTTTCTTGACTTGAGAATGAGAATGTTCAAAATAATAAGTCCATATCTACCGTACTAAATGATTAAAAAAAAGACAAAGGAGGAATTTTAATTTTGTAAGAGAAGATGAAGAAGGATATCGCTGCTGTAAACGATAAAGAATAACGCGAATAAAATTCAGATGAAACTGAAAACACCAAGGAGTGAATTAGGTTACTAAAGGGGATTGAGGAGAATTAAAAAACGATTTGAAAATAAGTCAGTACCGTATAATGACAATACAACAGGAATTGAGGTAGAAACAAGAAATACGGATCATGTTTCAGGAAATCAAATATTGCCCCTTCCCAATTGCGTACTTTCTTTTTGAATGCAACAATCACGTTCTTTACAGTCACTGAAAAAGCAAAGACAGATAAATTAGTCTAATTTATGGAATCAAAATACGTTTTCCGGTCAAACTCCAATTCACCGTGGATTATCTTTAGTGTAATTGTAAGCGCTATTGTTAGATGCATGTTTGATCACCGGTGACTAATCTAACATAGCCTATAATGGGGACGATCCATTTATTTCCAAATATAACGCATACAGGACGGTAGATATTGAATATTTGTTCTATATTAAAAAAAAAAAAAAAAAAAACACAAAAAACAAAACGCAAAAAATCGGGTTTGAACAGACGATGATAATGGCATTTTAGATTTTATAGACGAATTTAAGTTCTCTGTACAATATTCCATTTGATTCAGATTCGAATTTACTCCCATTTCAAAGATATAATAAATTCAAAATATATCATTCATAATACAAAATTAACAAAATACATGTAAAACACATTATAATATATACATATATATGTTTGTGTTTGTCTAAATTCTTTCGCTATATATACATATATCTATATATATAAATAAATTTTGTCGATAGGAAAAATTGCAGGCCCGTAACCAGGGAGGGGTTCGAACGAACCCCCCCCCCCACCCCGCTGGGGACCAGAGGTCCGCTTCACAAAAAGGAGGGGAAAAAAGGAGAATTTTTTTTTTTTTTTTTTTTTTGTGCTTATTACTTTTTGGCCGATCGAACGACTTAGCCAAACCCTATAGGTAATATATGGGTACTCTTCTTGAGGCCGAAGACAGAAATTTGTTGAACACCTACCCCCCCCCCCGCCCCCTTCTATCGCGCTGCCAGCGTGAAGTGAAAAAAATTTTGATGTACCTTTTGGTCCACTTTTGCAGATTTCGAAACCCCCGTAAAAATCCTAGTTACGGGCCTGAATTGAGATAAACTTCGTCTATGGTTTAGTAATTAAAACAGGTTGTAGACTAACATTGACAATTAAGATTACATTGTTAAGTTTCGTTCTTATACTATGTTCAATATATCATATGTAAATGGAATTACATTACTGGACATGGGATCGGTAGACGAAATAAAAGAATATTTTTCTTTTCTTACATAGCATACTACTACTAAATCATCCCCAAAACATGCCGATCTTCACCGCCTCACGAAAACCCAACAACATTTCTGCAAGATCGACTCGACGTTCAAAGAAACACCCAAACTCCCACTGCCTCAAAAATTCGACTGGGTGAACGAGTCTGACATCACAAGCCGGCTCAACTCGACGTTTGAGATCATCAATAAAAAGAATTCCTACGAAGTTTGCGATAGGATTCAAGTCAAGATAATCGCGAGGAATGGACGAAACGAAGAGAAGAAATTCGGTGGTGATTATTTTCGAGCTCGGATCGTCACCAACGATCACAAGGGACATACGATGTCATCGAAGTCAGACGGTGAGGTGGTTGATCAGGGTGATGGGACATACACTGCAACGTTTACATTGAAATGGCCTGGAGAGGTATAAACAATGGATATTTTTATATCTTTTTTTTTTTTACAGGTTCAATACAGGGTTATATGGTTGTATACAATTTAGTTTGTATACAATAAAGTTTGCATTCGAAAACAAATGTGTAGTGTTTGATGTGCGTGGTACTAATTCAAGCCTACATCGGGAGGCGCATATCTCAAATTTTAATATAAATGGATGCAGAAGGCAGTTTTAGGAGATATTATTTTATTAACATGGTCAATGTTTGAACCGTTAAAAAAAGAAAGAATAGAAAGGGCGTGTGCCCCTTGCGCATGCGCTTTCTTTTTCATGTTTACATTATTTTCTAACACCTAACTGGAGAATGAGACGGAGAGAAAGAGAGAGAGAGAGAGAGAGAGATTGGGGGGGGGGGGAGGAGATACACACACCCAAATCTTCTTGCTGACATCCGTTTAAATCGTGGAATTTAAATTCCTTTAAAAATTGTGGAAAATGAATCTTTTAATAACTCTTGAAGAATTATTGTCATACGTTTATTTTGTACAATGCTGATCTTCAAAGACTCATTCTTTGCTATGACCATTCATATCTGATCTCTGTTTATGAATCAAATCAAATCAAATTATCAAGAAAAAGAATCTCATTTTCTTATCATCATTAATATAAAAGGCAAGTTTACAGCAAGTTTTAATCATATCTCTTTAAGCTCAATTAACTTTGGATTATTTCTTAAAGTATATTGTTTTGGAATATGAATATAGACAACTTTACATTCATAAAATGATAATGATGATCATGATTATGATGATGATGATGATGACTATCATTGATCAACCTTTGTTTCAGGTTGTGATTCGTATATACCTGGTGCATTCGAGTGAAGCGGTCTCAGTACTGCAGAAACAAAGCGAGTCTCAAATTGCCAGGTTCTCTTACAAGGGTACTTTCTGTTCAGACAATGGTTTGGATCAGGAAGAGAGAGAGTGCAACATTTACATGTCACCAAAGGTGTGTAGGATTGTGATTAATTATGGTTATTTTCTTTAGTACAAAATTCTGGATGCTAAAAATGCTAAATAAGGCACAGGTGGGATCATTATATTTCAAATTTTCTCAATTGCTTTTGAGGCACATGGACAGACTCATCTTTCACTTTTCCCCTAATTTCATTTTTTTCTCCTTCTTAGTATATTTCTATTGTGCTGACTATGTCTCTAATTTTTATGTTGTTGTGACGAATGTATATGGTGTCCTGGTGACGATTTATCTATTTGGTTTAGTGGTGACGATGTATCTATTTTGATGTAGTGGTGACGATATATCTATTTGGTGTAGTGGTGACGATGTGTCTATTTTGTGTAGTGGTGACGATGTATCTATTTGGTGTAGTGGTGACGATGTATCCATTTGGTATAGTGGTGACGATGTATCTATTTTGATGTAGTGGTGACGATATATCTATTTGGTGTAGTGGTGACAATGTGTCTATTTGGTGTAGTGATGACGGTGTATCTATTTTGATGTAGTGGTGACGATATATCTATTTTGATGTAGTGGTGACGAGGTATCTATTTGGTGCAGTGATGGCAATGTATCTATTTGGTGTCATGGTGACGATGTATCTATTTTGATGTAGTGGTGACGATATATCTATTTGGTGTAGTGTGACGATGTGTATATTTGGTGTAGTGATGACGGTGTATCTATTTGGTGTCATGGTGACAATGTATCTATTTGATGTAGTGGTGACGATGTATCTATTTGGTGTAGTGGTGACAATGTATCTATTTGATGTAGTGGTGACGATGTATCTATTTGGTGTAGTGGTGACAATGTGTCTATTTGGTGAAGTGATGACGATGTATCTATTTGGTGAAGTGGTGACGATGTGTCTATTTGGTGTAGTGGTGACGATGTATCTATTTGGTTTAGTGGTGACAATGTGTATATTTGCTGTAGTGGTGACAATGTGTCTATTTGGTGAAGTGATGACGATGTATCTATTTGGTGTAGTGGTGACAATGTGTCTATTTGGTGAAGTGATGACGATGTATCTATTTGGTGTCGTGGTGACGATGTATCTATTTGGTGTCATGGTGACGATCTATTTATTTGATGTAGCAGTGACGATGTAGCTATTTGGTGAAGTGGTGACGATGTATCTATTTGGTGTCATGGTGACAATGTATCTATTTGATGTAGTGGTGACGATGTATCTATTTGGTGTAGTGGTGATGATGTGTCTATTTGGTGTCATGGTGACGATGTATCTATTTGGTGTTGTGGTGATGATGTATCTATTTGGTGTAGATGTGACGATGTATCTATTTGGTGTAGTGTGACGTACTATATCTATTTGGTGTAGTGATGACGATGTATCGATTTTGGTGTAGTGGTGACGATATATCTATTTGGTGTCATGGTGACGATGTATCATTTGGTGTAGTGGTGACGATGTATCTATTTGGTGAAGTGGTGACGATGTATCTATTTGGTGTAGTGGTGACGATGTATCTATTTGGTGTCATGGTGACGATGTATCTATTACATGTTGTGGTGATGATGTATCTATTTGGTGTAGTGGTGACGATGTATCTATTTGGTGTAGTGTGACGATGTATGTCTATTTGGTGAGTTACGTATATCTATTTGGTGTAGTGATGACGATGTATCGATTTTGGTGTAGTGGTGACGATATATCTATTTGGTGTCATGGTGACAATATATCTATTTGGTGTCATGGTGACAATATATCTATTTGGTGTCATGGTGACGATGTATGTATTTGGTGTTATGGTGACGATATATCTATTTGGTGTAGTGGTGACGATGTATCTATTTGGTGTAGTGATGACGATGTATCTATATGGTGTAGTGGTGACGATTTATCTATTTGGTGTAGAGATGACGATATATCTATTTGGTGTAGTGGTGACGATGTATGTATTTGGTGTAGTGGTGACGATGTATCTATTTGGTGTTGTGGTGACGATGTATCTATTTGGTGTAGAGGTGACGATATATCTTTTTGGTGTAGTGGTCATGATATATCTATTTGGTGTAGTGATGACGATGTATCTATTTGGTGTAGTGATGACGATGTATCTATATGGTGTAGTGGTGACGATATATCTATTGAGGTAGTTTTGAATATGCATTTGGTGTGGTGATTAAGTTTTCTATTTCTTTCTTCTTCTTTTTTTTTTACCGCTCGAACATATTTTTTGGTATGCCTTAACAAAGAAAGATCATCATAACAATTAAAGATCATCATAACTATATCAAATCTAACACTCGTTGTATATGATTCGATTTATGAAGAAACTTTATCTAATCTTATTTCAGACGCGGCACGTCTGTAAGTTTACGGACCGTCGGACGCGACTCTCATGGTACTGCTACCACCCAACTCTTCCCGGTCTGAACTGCTCGCACTGGTGTCGATACAGAAGCGATTCAAGGGCAGCTAATGTCTTTATGATGACATCACTATCAGAAAAAGAGAAATCAGTGTTTGCACCGTGAGTATACGAATATTGTCAAACGAAACCTAAATGAACTTACGGATATGTATGTTTCCATACGGTTGCAATGCACACATTGAAAGCATAAATATCAGGCTTATTTATAAAAAAAAATATTTGATGCATGTATTTAAAGATGAGAAAAATTATTATTCGTTCTAGTTATAAGAAGATTATGAATTATTCTAGTTTGTGGAATGATTTAATGCATTTCTGTGGTATAAATCCCATTGATAAACGATGACAAGAAATATATCATGTAGGCACTATCCAATTTAATTCTATAATTTCGCTTTAAACATGCCTACCAAGGCGGGTTTTCTTGTATAATATATTATATTTTTTAATTTTAGAAACAAACCAACAATACATAGGCGGAGAAAGGATATTAAACATAAACGTGAGAAAAGTACTTATACATAACAAGTTAGTTATTATAACAAAAATTCAGACAACATAAAGTCACCAAGTTTAAATTTGAACATTCTTCAAATGTATTTTTCTTCCTTTCTCACACAGCTTCACATTAAATCTGCTCCATTCTAAGGATTATACAGTACAGGGTAAGTCAACAGAATGTTCTCCAGTGTAAATACAGCAAATTCATTAAATACATGTATATAAGCCTATATATATAACGAATAATCACAAAAGTTGGAAAACCCAATGGATGTAAACACACACGGAATGAAAGTCGGTTCTTTCCTTATTGGTCCACGTTACATAGTCACGTGATGAGTCTATCCGACCAATAAGAGACCGTGGTGACTTTTCGGCATAGAGATACAATACTTGCTACTGATGCGATGGATATGAGTAATTGTGAGCGGGTTGAATAGATTAGAGGTCATCAACCTCCTTAAAAGTTTTTATTATCTTGTACCTTACATTTATTTCATAACAACGATAAATGGAATACAGATTTCCAAAGTATTAATAGAAATCCTATATTCATGACAAGTCGGCATTGCTTGTCATTATAAATAATTTTCAATAAAAAGATTATCAGATTGTTTTACTTTTAAACGCATTTCTTGTTTTGACCCGTTATATCTTTCCAGTAAAACCTGGCGATGATCAAAGAATGAGTGTTTTACCTGCATGTAAACCTGGTATCCATGGCAACACCTCTATACAGTCTGGATACTACGCTGACGATGATTGGATATCGTCATATTGCAACATTGTACATTTCTCATCCTCACTTCCCGCCACCACGGACTGTTTGCGCGGGAAAACTCTCTTCTTTCTGGGCGATTCCACAGTCAAGCAACTCTTTAACTACTTCATGAAGCGACTGGAAGAAAACGTCGAAATCGTGCACGGGGAAACGTTTTCCAACGGAAAGAACGCACCGATTCTCGCAGTCGACAAGAAACACAGGATCAACCTCATATTCCGGTCGCACGGGTACCCCATCGCCGATGATTCCGTGTACGACATCCACAGTATCCAGTACCTCGCCAACATCCTCAACGACGTACAGGTGGGGGAGAACGCGGTGATCACTATCTCGCTCTGGCGATACTTTGCTCCTCATAACGCATCGCTCTACGAAGAACGCATGAAATTAATCGTAGATGCGGTGGGAAGGTTACACAAAAGGAGCCCACGAACTCTTGTCATTTTTAACAGCCCAAATACAGGGAATATGGACAGTTTAGAGAGTGTTGTGTACGGTAGCGATTGGTACGTCAGACATTTGGATGCTATTTTGAGACGCGCGTTAGCTGGGTATGAAAACGTCGGGTTTTTAGATTCTTGGGATATGACGAATGCTCAACTCTTTCCGCATCGGACTCATCCTGTTGGAACTCATGTACAGAATCTTGCAGATCATATGATGTCTTATGTATGTCCCTCCAGGTAGCTGTACTTAAATTTGCCGTTGAGTATGTTAAGTGAACATCCAAGGACAGAAATATATTTATATCCAGTCAGGGCTAAAATTTCAAGTATTAGTTGGAGTATTGATTTGGTATCCCTTGACACGTCCGTTATTGTGTTCACTACTCATCTTTCTTACTTGTTTTTCTTTTCTTTCTTAAAATTCTCTCTTCACTCATTCCTGCTTATATTTCTGCCTAAGTTTCTCATTTCTCTTGATTACCTTGTCCCTGTCTATTTATTCTTCCCAATATATGTCTATTTCTATATAATTTTAGGCAAACCTTCTGTTTTCTTCACTTTGCTATTTTTCTCTGCGCTTTCCTATTTTTTCTTTAATGTCTTCAATTCTCCTTTATTTGTCTCTCTTCCTGATATATAAGTTTTTCTCTCTCTCTAATCTCTTCATTTATCTTCCTGTGTCTCTTCTTAATCTATTGATTTATGTTTTCTTCATTGGCCTTCATTAACCTCAATTCTCCCCATCTCCTTAATTTCTTATTTTCTTTCCTTTTATCTTCAGTTCTCCTTTTTCTCTATTTAAACTCTAAATTTTTTTTTTAATCCTTCTTTAATTACTCTTTCTCCATCTTCCTTCCTATTTTCTTCAGTTTTCATTCTCTGTCTCTTTCACAATTTCCATCCATGGTTATTAATCTCTCGATCACTCCTTTCTGTGCTCCTCCCTTCCATTCTTACTTTATCACTATCTCCCCTTTCTTCATCCATCTCTCTTTTTGCATCTCCCATTTATCTGCATTGTCCTTTCAAATTTCTTTTATCCTATCTCAGGGGCCGCGGAGCGTTTTTGAAAGTGGAGGTGCTGAGCCAAAAGTGGGGGGCTGAACAGGCTAAAAATCACAAATAAAATGATCCAAAACATAGCTGACATCGGGTGTAGTGTAAAAAAAATAATTTTCTTGTACATTTTATGTATTCTGTGTTTGTTATATCGGGAGTAGTGTCTGTATGTCAAATACATCTAAATTAGGCAAAGTGTGGATTACTAGAACTATTTCACAATCGTGGTTATAATCAGGGCCTGTGGAGCGGGGGGGGGGGGGGTGCATCCCCCTTTTTAGTAGACCTGTAAAAAACAAAAACAAAAACAAAAAAACAAAAACAGAATAATGACTATCAGATTACGCTTTTTCCCATACTCAGCTCCCCAATTCAAAAACGCTTTGCTGCTCCTGACAATGATCTAATGGTGATATAATAACAAATAATTTGTTTCTTCAAACTTTTATTACATACAAAAGGTATTTTTTACAAATGTACAATGCTCTTACTTCACAAAAGTTTTACAGAGATAATCAGATAACATTATATTCAATAATGTTCATGAATAAGTGATACTTGCTGAATTTATCTTAGTTATGGAATTACCAATGAGGAGTTTAGCCGCTATGTTAAACTTTACAACTCATAGTACTAACATTATATACATTTATGAAATACAGGGTTAGGATTTCATTAGTCCAACAATATAGAGAAGTATTACATGTAGATATTAAAAAAAAGGTATTTAAGAAATTGAAAATTTTGAGTGATAATAACCCAAAAGTTTCAGCTCTTATGATTAATTTTTGCTATAATTATTATTATACTATTGTACTTTTATTGAAAAAGAAAGTTTCATGACATTCCATCAAATAACAGCTATTGAGATGATGGTCTGAATATTTGATTAGATTTTCACTTTTTGCCAAATCAGAGCAAGAAAATTTGGGGATAGGTAATTAATTCAGAACAAGAATGCAATTGTTTTTAACAGCTATTAAAAAAGGGATTAATAATAATAATAATAATAATAATAATAATAATAATAATAATAATAGTGTTTTCTTTACCCAGTGTAGCCACTTCAATTTTGACAACTGCTCTTCAACCTTCTCCATTATATATCCACTTGGTTTCTCTGATACCACATGGGTTAAACCTATTTGGTCTAATAACAATTTGGTCTAATTTCCACTTGGCCTAATTGCCAATTGATCTAATATCCTTAATGTCTAATTGCATTTGTGTCTCATTCCAAAATGAGTATTAGTCTATTACTAGTTTGTTACAGATATTGACAAAGTGGTGTAAGACAAGGTAGACATTTTGAAATGGGAATTAGAAAAAAAATACATGTAGGTGAACCAACAAATAATTCCACTATGTGGTCATGAACCAAATTAGACCAGGTCGTTTGAGTCTTTCATTTTTCTCTAATGACTCTACTTCTCACCATTTCTCTTTCCATCACAAATTCACTTTCCCCCACCAACTGAGAGTACCTGATATGTGCTTGTAGAATGATGTTCATGTATACATGTACATGTAGGGCATTGTGAACATTGATGAGGATGGTCCAGACAGTGGGATAGGATGAAATGGAATTGGACCCTGAAGGATGAGACTAAATGGGCATTATTCAGAGTGGGTTTAGACCAAATGGCAATATACTGTAGAAATTCCAGAGCAGCTTTTCTCACATATAGTTATGACATGTTAATGATATTGGTAAGCAAACTGAGGTTTAAAAAAAAATGATATGTGCAATACACAATAATATGTTGTGTAAAAAACTAATAACAATAAAAATACTTTTGTTTGAAGATAACATCTGTATTTTAAATTACTTAATAATGTTGTAATACTATGATTGAAAATATGGACAACTACCCAGAACCCTAATTCTTCGGAGTAATTGTCTTTTGCCGCTATAACATTATGTGATATAATCTGTAAAAGAATAATAAATAAAAAAATGGGTTGATCTAGAATTGTTGTATCATTTACCTTCAAACTAATCAAGATAAAAAAACATATCTCACTGAAAGCGACAAACACCTCACCCTATATATGTGCGACATTTCATGACAATTGCCCCTAATCTATTATGATGCTACAATATGGCCATGCAGTATCCAACATATTCAAAAAGATGTTTCACGAACCATGAGTCTCGCCCGCCCGACTGACCAACCGCATGCTGCCTCCTACATGTATATCCCCCTTCAAACTTTGTTTTGCTGGGATGTAAAAAGAATGAAACTTGGTCTGCGTCGATAGTCATCCAAGTTACAATCATCTTACTGGTAACTTAAAATTTGTTTGTTTTACCTGTACATATGGGGAACAAGCAATGCTCCTGCAACAATTGCTCAGGGAATCATTTTGTCCATGATGTAGGGTAATTGTTAGGGCTGCATTATGTTTTTGTATAGGGTAAGAAAAGGGTATATGTTTAGGGTAATGTACATACATGCAGCTTTAAGTGCAGGGTTTAATTAACAGTGGAACAATTGTGGCCAGAGCAAATGTAATATTTAGGGTCCTTAAATTTTTACAAATTTAAATCAAAATTAGTTGGAAATGGCAGAGGGTAGGCTGCTCTCATGGCGCATTCCCATTCTAAGCAGTCCTTCATTAGCACCAAGTTTAATTCCATGAATTAACAGACCACAGAATGTCAGGCTTTTCCTCTTAATTAGACTGCTAAATTGTGCGTAACGCAGACCACGTCATCATTTATGTCATTCTTGGGAGTCTACAGTTCTTCTGCTTCTTGGCGCTATGTCAGGAGTAATGAAGCATCATCACCAATGGAGGTGTCTCTCTTGAATCTACATTCTTTGAGAATTAAAGTTCTTGTTTAACATATTTCTGCTTCTTGGCAATATGTCGGGAGCTACGAAGCCTCAGCTGCAATGGAGTTATCATGTATGTGATTTTATCCATTCTGCATCCTGTGAGTGGTATTAAAGTTCTTCCTGTTCAACATATATCTGCTTCTTGGTGATTTGCTAGGAGCTATGAAGCATCATCACCAGTGGAGTTGTCTCTCTTGAATCTACATTCTTTGAGAGGTCTAAAGTTCTTGTTGTAAAATATATATCTACTTCTTGGCAATTTTTCACGAGTTGCGATGCATCACGGCATATTTAGTGACTCTTGATTCTACATTCCATGAGAGGTCTCAAGTTCTTCATTAACATATTTTTTGTTCTTGACGATATTTCAGGAGCTGCGATGCATCACGGAATATTCAGTGACTCTTGAATTTACATTCAGTGAGAGGTCTAAAGTTCTTGATTAACATATGATATATTGGGTTCTTGCCGATATGTCAGGAACAATGAAGCAATGGCAGAGGCATGTATAGTGACTCTGTTTATTCTGCATTTTACGAGTGGTCTAAAGTTCTTCTTGGTTTACACATTTCTGCTTCTTGGTGATTTTTCAGGAGTTGTGATGCATCATGCATACTTAGTGACTCTTGATTCTACATTCCGTGAGAGGTCTAAAGTTCTTTTTGCTCAACTTTTGGTTCCTGCCGATATGTCAGGAGCTACGAAGCATCATCTGCAATGGGGTTGGCATGTATTGTGACTCTCTTGATTCTGCATTCCGTAAGAGGTCTGAAGTTCTTTTCATTGATCCTCATTTTCTCCAGTTCATCCAGGGTATCTAATCCATCGATCACTCTGAACAAAAGAGAACACAAGGACAAGGAAATTCTTTTATTATTAATAAAGTCAAACACGTCTTAGGGGCCACCTCTCTATACAGGGTGTCCTAGATAAAGCGAAAATTAAATTGCCAGACGTTTTTCTCTGTGAATGCAAGCAAATAAAGTTCAATCTTTCTTTTTTCTGATGACACCTAAAACAGAACAAGAAGTGTTTGAAATATAGAAAATTTTGACATAGATTAATTAGCAAATTCTATGAAATCAATATTTGACAGCCTATTTTGAGGGAAATACACGTTATATCAATGCCCATAGAGGGCATTAGATCAATTCTAAATTCAAAGTTTCACAAAGATTCAACTTGTAAAAGATTGGTGTAATGGTCACTTTGCTTGTTTTATAGACAGAGTGGATCCAATATAATCAATATCAATTAAACTTACTTAAATTATAAAACAGCTTTTATTGTTGTTATACAGTGTGTCCCAGAAAGAATTATACACTTTTTAAATGGCTACCAAATAAGATATATATGGTCCTTGGAGGGAAAGATTTATATTTAGATAAGCTCATATCCTCAACTATTATTTGACACCAAAATATCCGAAAATGATGCATGCTTCAATGAGCAATGCCAACTTTTGTGAAGGACATTACAGTTTTGCAAAATATCTTGGTTTATTTTGTCTTTGTTGGCCATTATTTATTCTGACCCTTTGGGCCGCCCATATGCAGGTGATAAATGAATAGCGAATTCCTGCACAGCCTTGTTTTCGTGTCCTTCACAAAGGTGGGCGTTGCTCATTGATGCAGGCATCATTTTTGGACTTTTTGGTGTCAAATAATAGTTGAGGCCATGAGCTTTATCTACATATTTTTCTTTTCCCCTCAAAAACCATATATTTCTTATTTGGTAGCCATTGCAAAAGTGTCTAGTTATTTCTGGGACACACTGTAGATTCATTATCTGAGAGTTCTCTTACTTTCCAATAACAGTGTATTTCATATCAAGATGAGGTTGCTTGGCGTAAGTGATGAAGAACTGAGATCCAATCGTATTAGGTCCATTATTCGCCATGGAAACAACACCACGAACATTGTGCTGTAATACAAAGACAAAAGATGACAGGATGAAAACATACTTTAGTTATTATATTAAAAATTTGACTGGAAGTTTCGGATTCAGCTGGTATTACTGATAAAAGTTTGCATAAAGGACCGAATTCTCAAAGAGAAACAGAGGAATTTGGTATATGGTATCAGACGTTCACAAGGATTGTTATGACTTCTATGTGGTTGAAACTAGGCAATCTCTGCAGGCTCACATGAATCAACACCAAAGACACAGCAACTCTGAGAGCAATTCCTGATTCTGTGATTTACACCAACATGAGCTCAAGCAAACACTCATTTGACATCAAGGAAGTGATTATATTGGACAAGGAATCCAGGTGGTTTGAACGCGGAATCATTGATATCTCGAAGGTAAAGCAAGCAATTAGCTGGCAATTTTGAAGAGATACCAGACTGACCTTAGTGTTTATAATTATGTTGGCAAAATAAGCTAAATCACATAAAATGTGCTTTGAATATCATTCAATGTTACTGCATCCCTTCAAAAACTGTGAATACAAATCAATGTTGCAACATTTCACCAATTATCAATTGGCCTTCGAGCAAATGACAAACCTATTGAAGGGAATGCCCTTACAATGTCTGCTGATTCTGTGTGCTCGGGACAATGTCCAGCATGTAAATGACAGCTTGGTATATTTTGTATTGCCTGGTCCCACGCATGTGGCAGATTGAAGCGAAGACCTCCTTTTTTGTTGAGGGATGGGCTTTCCACTCTCAGCTCCCGGATGGCCCCTTTGATTTCATACTCAAATTTTATAAACCAACCCCGGATGGTTTATAAAACCATGTGCTTTTCCACATAGCACAACATACACCCATTTCCTGTTGTATAGTCCCCATCCCTAGCGGTCTGCTGAGCCAGCAACAGAGGGTACTGTTGTTCAGCTGTATGCTTTGCATTGTTTGTTACACTGTTTTAAGGTAGTAAATGACTTCCATTTGATCTGAAACTTTCAGTAGTTTGTTTTTACAGTTGGAACAATATAATTTTATTAATCTTGATCTAACTGCTCTTGTTTTTGAAAGTTACCCAATCCCTTTGAATCCAAATCTTAAGAACACTACAACAACTTTAGTAACTTACCCTCAAACTGTCCACAAGTTCATCTTCTAGCTTCTTTCCCCAGCAGCTAGTCCCTCCCTTGCCTGTCCCTGTAGGGTCACCAGTCTGAACCATGAAGCCTGGTATATTCCTGGAAAACACAAACCAATTTCAAACATCAAAGCTCATGACATTATTCAATATCAAGTATTCATCAACTTTATTAGAGGGGACAAGGAAATTGAAACACTTAGGCCCGTATTCTAGGCCTATATTCTGAACCGAAGACTGAGTTTGAATGAGTTGAAGTTTGTGAGGTGCTATTGTGCGTAACCCTTTGGTCTGATTAGCATTTAAACCTGTCAGAACATCCCCTAGTTTGTTGGGCAAATCATTTTATACAATACCATTTTCAGCTCAGACAAGGAGTTTTATCTTATACAAACCAATCACTATTACACCATAATGCCCCCAAAGGGCCAGCGCTCAATAGTGTAAGAGAACCTGTCACAATTTTAAAGTACTTGTAATTACAGGTTCTCTAACCCAAACCCACCACCACAACACCCCAACCCCCCACACAACATACATACATTATGTCAGGGCTACCTCTCACCTGTGGATTAGACAGTCGTTGTAGTAATCACTGGCACAAAATGAAAGGAATTTCTCAAACCCATCCCCACCACTATACCCCCCTCCCCCCTCCCACACACACATATGTTAGGGCAACCTCTCACCTGTGAAAGAGACAGTCATTGTAGTAATCACTGGCACACAACGCAAGGAAGTTCTCACATGACCGGGGCACCTGATCACAGAAAAGTTCAATCTTGATGTCACCAACATCTGTATGGACTGTCACCGACTGCATGGTAATTAAGAAAGCAGATGGAGAGAAAGAGATAAAAACAAGTTTCAATTTGGGGAGATCAGAAAATCAATTTGTGCAGTCCACTCCAGTTTGGAGAGAACAGAACATCTACATGTAATGTGACAGATCCAGGATTTGACCATAGGGAGAGGGGTGCCGCCCTAATTGGTGGGGGGCATTGAAAATGATCAAAATTCCACATGTACATGTATAGTCACCGAGTGATTTTCCCCTCTGCCCCTGCCTGGATCCGCCACCGGCTAATTACAGTACATAATGTAATCTTGTTGAACCCATACTTGTGTTGTAGGTTGACCTGTATGGTACACAGTTAAATTAGCACAAACATCATTATAGGTGTTTTCATTTGCAGATCATCGACATCTAAAAGCCAACTCTGATCCTATCAAGGTTAAAGGAAGGGGTGCATGCTGAAATGGGGATGTTTTGAAAAATAGAATAAAATATTTACAAGCACAAAAGTAAAATTTCATCCGAATCCGAAGAAAAATAACAAAGTTATGAATTTCTTAAGTTTGGAATTTTTAAATTTTGAATTTTTTTGATACAATAGTTCTTGGCAGTCTCATGCATATTCAGTTAACAAGCTGATGATGTCCCAGCTTCACTACTTCTTTTGTATTTTATCATATAAAATCCTATTTATTTCATTTTGTCCATATATTGTGTATAAAACAAATCTTTCCCTTACATTAAAATATGTAAAAGAAATTATGATCTTAAACACCCCTGTCGTTATGTTCTTAGAGTTGTGACAGCTTGCTCATTGCACATGCATGAGACTATGCCATGAACTATTTTATGGAAAAAAATTCAAAACTTTAAAAAAATTATAACTTTGTTACTTTTCATCTGTTTTTGATGAAATTTTTTAGGGCTGATTATTAAATTTTACTCTACTTGGGGCAGGGATTCCATGGGTGTCAGGGAGCGAACAAATGCAACAATAGGAGAATTGCTTCGTTATAACAAAGTTTTAAAGTTGTATCCCATCTTGTTAGGATCATGAGGGGGCTGTATTTTAATTTAATTTGTGCTATCAGGTAATTACTCAATAGAAAATCAATTCTGAACCGAAGGACTAAGGGTGGTATCTCACTTCGCGGAGACGTCTCCGCGACAGAATATTTTTCCGCGACGGATAAAAAGTATTAGAGACATCTCTGAACGTCGTGGAGACGTCTCGGAGACATCTCCGCGGCAAGTTTCAAAAATTTGTCACGGAGACGTCTCTGAGAAGTTTCATGAGTCGCGGAAACAACTTTGAGACGGGTCTTTGAATGTGATTTGTTACAATTTTTCACAACTGTTGCGGAGACGTCTCTAATATTTTTTTTATCTGTCGCGGAGACGTCTCCGCGAAGTGAGATACCACCCTAAGTGGCAGAAAAATTTGTAAGACCCTATTTTCAAGCAATTAAAGAGCAGAATCAATAACCATACTTTGTTTATCAGGCGCGGATCCACGAAAATCGAATTGAATGCATTTCGGGGGCCCAATTGTCTGGGGACAAAAGCTGCTCTATTATGTAAGTTCATTGTATGACTCCGGTCTGCGTCCGCTACTGTTTATGTACATGTACATGCAGCAAAATAATGTAGCTAGGGACAGACAGTCTTCTATACGAGGACCACCTACATGTAAAAAGGATCAGAAATTGATTGGACGGTAACGAGCATTGTCTGTTATCGATCCGAGTAAGCCAAATCTAGGTTGTCTTTTGGATGGTTTAAGGTAATAATCCGTCCTAAATGTGATTGCAGCACATCTGTCTAATCCCTTTAGCAACCTTTTTTCTTGATCTCTCGGAGTTTCTTGCGAAGATCAGCTTAGAAATACTGGGTCGCATGAAGCCTTTATTTACTGTATATTCGCCGTCATTCTCATGCAATCGATAATTATATTGATAACCCCCCCCCCCTAATGTCAATACATGTACTAGTAATATTTTAATCTTTGTTGATATTGTTAGGTTAAGAATGCATTCTAAAAAATAGGGAGCTGACAAGATTTAAATTAAACATTTTGCCTAATTCAGTCAAATCCAAACAAACACTTATTTAAATGAAAAACATTTAAAAGCAGCTTTAGATTCTTTACAGAGTGTTTAATATTCACGGTTGCTAATGTTAATTGTACTTCAGTTCACACACACATGTTGGTCAATGATTTTGAAACAATATAAAATCTAAATGACTTGATAAAAATATGTCTCATTAAAATAAATCAATGACACAGACCAAACAAAACCAAGACAAAAATACAGGCTATATTGCAGTGTTAATCCACAAATCACAAAAACAATGTACATATCTATATCTTGAAGAGTAAATATCATGTCATGAAAACTTAAGTCTTCTTAAAAGAAGTATTTAAGAGATTTTAATTAACTTTTCGTTTTTTTGTTTTGGGGACAAATCAAGGGATGCAACTTGTAAAAGACATGTAATAATAAATTGAAAACTGGCTAAACTAGAATCATATTTTGCACATTCAAATTCAAGTACAGTGTCATTGGCGGTAACAGAACAAGGCTCACCTTCTGAGTAATTCTTTTAATTAAAGTACTGTAAACGTGGAAATATTCGCGGTACATTTATTTTCGCGGATTTCGCGCAAAGATTGTACGGCGCGAATTTAAAAACACGCGAATATATGAGCATGAGTTCTTATGCATGCTTTGAATGGGGTTAATTGCGTTCGTACATAAATTCAGCGCGAATTTAAGAACCCGCAAATATGTTTTGCGGTCTCTAAGCGCGAAAAATTAATCGCGCGAAAATAACAGCGAATACAGTATTTAAAGTACAGAGTCATCATAGCCACATCAGAATTCATGATTATTTGTAATGTGGACTCCATAAATGGAAATATTTTGGAGGCTTAATCTCTTGTTTCAAGTGTGAAATCACTCATCTTAGGCCAATGTGGACATGTTTATTATTATTTTTTTTAAATCTTTGAGATTTTTCACAAAATCACACACTTTTCAAAACTCAGAATCAAAAATGCAAAAGAGTATGCATGCTTAGTAACCCAAGCTCATTTCACGCATGAATACAAAACACTCCACTGGGGCTGATGCGGACAGCTTTTTTTTTTTAATCTTGAGCCCTTTCTGATTGGGCAAGATTCTCGAGATTGAGATATCGAGCTGATATCTACTTCTAGTCCATGGGCGCTGCTGCACTACATGTAGCTCAAGCTAAAAAATAGCGCGCTAATTGGTGGATCAAGAAAAAACCTGAAAAAAAGAAACCGGTCCTGCACTAGCTCAAGCTATTTCAAAGTTTCGCAACGACCTGACCTGACCTTCAACAAACAAGCCTGGTAATTGTGCAACTGGTAACTACTCCTAGGGTGTACACGCACAGGTGCACGATTTTTGGATTTATCCGAGCTAGTGCAGCATCGCGCAAAATAGCGCGGTATTTCGTGCTAAAACCTCAAACCAGCTCAAGTTTTTTTTAAAAAGCTTTACGACTCCAGCTGGGATTTCCTCCAAATTAGCATGCTATATAATTTGACCACAAAACCGTAGCTCCTCTGATCGGGCTAATTCATTGGATCACAAATAGTGCCCTATCTAAAATACATGTACATTTACAAGTAGCTCTTGCTATAGGGCAGCAAAGGTCTCATAAGACCACTTCACCTATAAACTACATAGCACAGGGATTACTGTTAAATGTCTTGTACGTTTATAATGTCCTTAAGCAAGGCTATAAAATGTATATCTGCTTCACTCGACCCAGGTGTCTGGGTACCTGATATGCTACATGTACATATACAATTGGCTGCTAATTAGCAATATGTAGGACCCGTAATGATGTGTAAAGCAATCATGTAAAAAAGCACCATGAGCGCTACATGTACACGTATGTAAGAAGCCACCATTATTATTAGTAGTAACAGTAATTCAACATGATTGTATCAAATACACTCATTAACAATTTAAAGTGAAGTGCACAGAAGGAGATACTGACTACAAATTATGCTGACATCAACACCACAAAAAATGTCATTTTTATTTACACCCCCTGCCTAAAGTAAAGGCGTATCCAGGGCCCTGTTGCATTAAGAGTTCTTTCATTACATGTATATGTACATGTAGATAGATGTTAAACAAGATTTCATTACAAAAAGGTTATTGGCTTCGTCCATAGCACTTTGTTATAATTGGAGTGAACTGTAAGTAGGGTTAGAGCTAGGGTTTAGGTTGTGGCATTTTTACTCCTGACTGATCCTAGGCCACGTTGCATAAAGAGTAACTATTATATTTAGTTTACCACCAATAGTTACTACCAAGAAATACTGCTTTTTTATTAGCTATTGAGCAAAGTTACCATGGTACCATTGATGGTAAAGTTACTATATTTGGAAACTCTTCATGCAAAGGGGCCCAGAACTAGTCAGGAGAAAAATGCCACAACCCTAACCCTAGCTCTAACCCTACAAGAAGTACAGTCCACACTCATTATAACAAGGTGCTATGAACCTGCCTTTGTATCAAAATCTTGTTTACCATATATGGAAGAAGACTGTAACACTAACTTTGAGATGTTTACTGGATACCAGGGGGGCATTTCATCAAAGGACTTGTCGGACGTTTTATCCGACAAACTGTTACAAGCTACTGAAATGCTTGCATCTGATTGGCTGAGAGCAAATTTGTCGGATAAAATGTCTGACAAGTCCTTTGATGAAATGCCCCCCACGGCTGTGTTTCGTTCATAAGTTATGAATGAAATTATTCATGACTGGTGATCCTTTTCTTGTTCTAAACAATGAAGCATGGTGACTAGCACCCAAGAACATACATGTGCAAGTCATTCGTAAAGCCATATTTTACTAACGACTTGTCTTTATTTGGTGAAACACCTCCAGGCAATCTAAAACCAGACTCTACACCCAAAGTTCTTAACCCTAAGAATACCATAGTTTTTCAGACCTTGCTACAAAATGTAAATCTGTATTCACTTCCCTCCATATATTAGGTTCAATGATTCTCTACCTGTATACTTATCAAGCAGATGATAATTAGACTCAAGCCTCATTTCAATACATCAGAATGGAATACTTGCATGGTGGAACAGTTCTTACGTAACACAAACAAGGAGAAAAAAAATGTAAGAATGTCACCTAGGACAGCTCACTAAGCCCTTCGAAATAAAATATAGCACACAAAGTATGTCAATCAAAGATGAGGTCAATAAAAAGGAAAGAATAAAAGAATACCAGTCACAATTTGATAAAAAGCTGACAAAGTTTTGATACATACTTTTGTACAAAAATTTAATTCTAGTTTGGTAATGTCATTTGGGAGGTGCTCTCCAACTTGGTGTAATACTGTATTAATTATTATGAATTATGTGGGTACAACCAAAGGATTTCATGAATGTATACAAGGCATTTTTTCTTTGTCAGAGCTACATGTACAATGTACACATGTTTCAAGTCATAAATCTTCTCCAGTGACATTATCACATGTAAGATATTCACAAAATAATTATGTGTAGAGTGGCTCCCTTTTTTCATTCACAAGAGGGTTTTTTAAAGTCTTGAACATGTACATGTAGGGTGCAAATCACCCTTTGTTATATTCCCCCCTTAGCCAGTATAAAGTGAAGCATGTACATGTGGATCAAGTTCATAGACTATTACAAATTGACTCTCTTCATAATTGATTCCCTTCATAATGCAAAAATACAATAAATAGATGATAGGTATGATACAGTGAAGCACATTCTGGTGCTATACTGTCAAATATGAAAACAAGAATAATGCATTTAATGTCAAATAGATGGAATGAAACAATACATTCGAAGATATACTGTAAATAAGACTGACCAATAATTAGTGATAATCCCTTTTATAACTTCATGATTGTCATATATTAATTTGAAATATGCAGCATAAATGGAATTGTCCAATTTTCACTTGTCAATACAGCAAGTATGATTCAATTGAGGTAAATGAACCTATATTGTGTTTCCCTATATTATCATAATTTCATGTCATTATGCAATTACACATGCAGCATAAATTGAATTTTGCACTTTTCATAGAGTCCTAGAAAGTAGAAACCACCAACAGACATCCAAATGAATCGTGGCACAACTCCATAAAACAGCCCCCTCAAGCCCTTCTCCTGCAGGAGAGTCCTTAAGACATCTGGAATACGATCAATGTGACCCGACGACCCTTGACCTCCGAGCATAATACGAGTCTTTACCACATCACATGGTGTCGTGATGATTCCGGCTACTCCACCAGCTATTGCACCGCAGACTCCCGACTGCCACACATTCACTGGATATCCCTGATGGTTTGCCCAAATCCTCTTGCACAACTCCCACAGAGGATACTGCACAAAGGCATACGGTGCGTCTCTCAGGACAGTACTTGCAAATCCTCTGTAAAGGCCACGGTATCCGTCTTGCTTGAGGATACCGCGTAGGATGGACAGGCTGGGTTTACGCGTCGCCTGCGCCCGTTGCTTGACAACCTCTGCAGGAACTCTGATCAACAAGGAAGTCACTTCCCCAGCCGTTGCGCCCGACATCATAACCCATGGTTCATACTTCGCCGGGAGATGGGCTTCACCAAGAGCCTTTGCCGTTTCATAGGTGCCAAAAAAAATGGCAGAGTTAGGGGCCGTGACCAAGAGAACGGGCAAGATACCGGAGAAAGAACCCCTGAAGCCACCGGCCTTCCATAAACCACCAGGAGTCTGCAATCGTGTTTTGATGGTGTCGATCGGATGAAGAGTAGAGTCTACGATGGTTCCGGTTAGACCGCCAGCCAGGAGAGCCGCAGGGAGGGAAGGGGTCTGATCACTCATTGTTCACAAGTCATATCTGAGGCAAAATAACAGAGAAACAAATATATTTAGCATCCCACCTTTTCTTGGAGAAGGGAAATGGGGAGAGGTGATTTTTGTTCAAAACTTAGCAGCTTTTTCAAAGATAGTCGGATTGCTCTGAACAAGAATGCAGCCGTTACTTTCTGATTTTAAATTGGCTGCTATATGTACTTATTGGCGTAATATGGTCAACTTGCAACAGAAAATGGAGTCTTATTCTGGACATTTCTTGAAGTTTTGTCGATAAACCCCAGCTCTTCGCCCCAGCCCACTCGGTGGCCCGTTCTAATATATCAAACCACCCTTTCCAAACAAACATACAGTATTATACCAGGAAGCCTTTTAGTCCTGCCAAGGACTCCAGCATAATAGTGGAAATTTATTCAGGAACATTGAATCAGTGAGGGAATGTGCCTATCGGCTAGATGGCACAGGGGGTTTATCAATAAAACTCCAATAAACGTCCCGAACTGGAGTACAGAAAATGAGCCTAAAATAATGATGTTTAAGCAAAAGTAGTAATTAATTAAAAAATAAAAAATTCTAAGTCCAGGAAGCAGGTGGGATGCTAAACATAAATGTTGTCTGTGCCTCAGATAAATATTTTAACACTACATGTACAGCAAAATCTTACAAGATTAGAGTCACACTTGCAGCCATGATCACTTTATATTTTCTCAATAAGTTAATTGTTTATTGCAGACCTTCAGAATGCTTTCTTTTAATCAGTATCAGTTTATTGCTCTTGGGCTAAACGGTGTAGCCAAAACAGGGTTCTTTCATCACAATGCTGTGAGGTGACAGATATATATAGATATGTATTGGTATGTACGTGTACTCAATTCAATGGTTTAATATAATTTGGTGCAAATCTCTAGAGATACGGGTGATTTTGCCCATCTATTATGGGGTCTTATAACCATTTAGGCTCAGAGCCAATTGGTTTAGTTCCCATTTTACTAATACAGTTGTATCATACAATTGTTATTTTTGTCTCTGTTTTTTTCTGGTATTTCTGTGTCCCATACGACACAGTACTATTTTTCATTTCAATTGTAAAAGATGTGTAGTCGATTCAATTTAATTCTTGGTTCTTGTGCACCTTCTGGTACTACTGGAGGATCACAATAAATCAAGAAAAAATTTCTTTGTTTTCATGTGGAAAAGATATAATATTTTGACAAAATGATTTGTACGACACAGAATGGAATCGCCCTGCACATAAACTTGGAATACATTTTTCTAATGAATGGAAGCATGATTGTACAATAATGGCTATCAGATCCAGATGACAAATTTATAAGATTAATTAACTAACAGTAATCTATAATCAGTATGACAAGAGACGAATTAGGGTCGTATCAGGTTCGAGTCCCCTTGAGTATTTAGAAATAAATACATGTATGCCTCTTATAGCCTAGCAGTCAATAATATTACAAAGTCTGAGGTATAAATATCAATAATTTGTGAGACAACGCACCAATTCAAAATCTTCTCCTCAGAATACACTGTAAAGCTGCCTGAACACTTAAACAGGACATGGGCCATTCCACGGTAACTCGCGTTACAAATAACCGGTATCTTTAACAATTAAAGTCCTCTATCTTTGAAACTGTTTGGATCTACAAGTTACTTTTTGCACCATATGTAAAGGAGACATAGGCTAACCAAATGGATTGAAAAAGAAAAATATTTTTCAAGTTCGTTCAGATTCTCAGGTCGTTAAACTTCGGTAACTCGCGTTACGCAAAAAGGACATGGTCAAATTCATGATGCAGATTAGGGTGAATTGTTCCTAAACTATACCATGTTGGCAAAAAAAATTCCTATCATAAACTGAACTTAGCATATTTCTAACCTATCCACTGCATCAAAGTGAAGACAAAATGAACAGGTAAAATGCAGGGAGCGTTAATGTCGGTAACTCGTGTTACGGTAACTCGCGTTACAGTTTGTCCATCAAGATATATTTTGAATTTTCATAGCTTTTCTGTGACTTCAGATTGAATTTCATTATTAATTTAGGTGTGACTTAATATTCTTCAGATTATCAAGTTGGAAAAATTGCAAAAGGAATTATAGTTCTCTGTCAAAGTCTAAAAAACTTTTTAAAATTGCATGTAGTCCCACATGCTTCAAACTATGTATAGTTCTGATTCTCCTACAAGGACATACAATTTGAAGGTAAAATCCAACTTAATTTGTGTCCCCCCAATGTAATAATAATTTCAGAGAAGTTTAAAGCCCAAAGTATTACCTGAATTTGAGATAAAGCAAAAAGAAGAAAACAATGTTTGTCCCCCCGACCGTGGAATGGCCCACAAACAAAATAATCGAAGAAAAACAAATGTTCACTGATTTATTCAATATTTTTTAATTTGATATTTTTTATTTACCTGCATAATTTGTATCAAAATATTTGAAATGCTCGACACAAAACACACAATGTAGGCCTACATGCTGGAAAGAACATGACAAAATGTTAATCGAATACAACTGGCATAACAATATCAAATCCATGCATCTCTTAAATTAAGGTATCATGATTATCACAAAACAAGTGCCAAAACTATAAAAAAAACACAGATCTGTGGAGAAACATAAACTACAAAAAATCTTGATGACATACATGTACATGTAATAGAGTGACTCTTATAAAACTATAAATTTAAAAAGCATAATGTCATTTTCAAAACTGGTCATATTCAAACGTGAGTGACACGACATTGGAACTGATAGAAGGGCGCATATCTTCGCACTTGTGGATTATGAATGGATCATGACTACAATATTATGTATAATGTAGGAGTGGCATGTGTCATTACCTGTTGGATTTGAATTTTACAATTGGTACCGAAAATTATAATTAAACAACAGTGCGTGAGTGACACAACAAATTTTGAACATTTTTTTTTCTGACCATTATTGGTTATGGTTGGATTTTTGCCCAAGTAGATCTCTAAGGGTACCATAAGTGCTGGTATATGAATAGTGTACCTCTCTGACATTTATTGTCCTTATCATTCATTCCCTCTCTGTGGAAAATGGTCCACCTCTATGTAGAAAAAGGTCCACCTCTACAAAATGTACGTGTAGTGAATGACACGACATCCAAAACGTGAGCACTGACACGACAGTGCCTTAAATTCAACAATTCCAGTGAATAACTAGATCCAAATTACATAGGGGAGAGCGGGGTTATATGGAACATTTTTCACAAAAATGGCCGTAAAACAAAAGCGGATTTATTTCAAGAAACAATAAACAATCAGTTGAGGGTATATCTGTATGGTACAAATGTACCCCATTAAAATTCTTAAACTTAGTGATGGTTCCGAAAAAAAATCCATCTTCAACCAGACCATGTCAAGTGTTCCAACTAACCCCAGACACGGGGTTAGTTGGAACAAGGTATGGGGTAAGTTGAAACATTGTGCAGTTATATCATATAAAATTATATATTTAAAATACCTGCAACATTATTGCATGGGTTCAGCTAACTTGCTTTATTGAGTCCAATTAAAATATTAAAGATTGGTGTTCATTTTTTTTTTAACTTCATGTTTTATTACACTTGATAGCATCCACTCAGATACAGATATTCTGAAGTCCTGTGAAGTAGCATTCTGCAATATATTTTGTTTAAACCAAAATAAAATTGTCCAATGTGCACTAATATACATTTATACTTTATAGGAATATTTAGGAACACTTCATTGAATTATATGATTTTTATTTTTTTATTCAGCTGAAACCTATTTACTTAGTACATGTTCCAACTAACCCCGTTCAAAATGTTCCAACTAACCCCAGAGGCCTATTTGACATTTGTAAGCTTACAGCACAAAAGAGGGACAACAACATGCCATATATTTAACCTTGTTTTGTAGCTTGGTATAACTGTTTGTTATAATAAAAAACTGGCCAACTTAATTTATGATCTTCTCTGAGATAATAAAACATTTTTAAAAATGACAAAATTTACTCAGAAGGTGAAAAAACAAACATTGCTTTCTAACTTCACGAGGCTTGAAGTATGTGTGCTGTCTAAAATGTGGTGAATGGCAGTTGCTAATAGCAACAACCTGAGGGTCGATTTGCATAAATATATTTATAGACGTTCAAGAAAATTACAATGTTTCAACTAACCCCACTCTCCCCTATTATGCCATGTTAGAATAGTCCATGATGATTACTTTAAGCAAAAAAAAAAAAATCTGACAAAAGTTCTAGATAATAATAAGAGGCATTTAAAGCACCATAGTCCCATATCAATTCCTGTTTGATCAATTATTCCACTTAAGAAAACTGAATCACATGTTTGTATTGTAAGAGAGCCTTTGTGTTGATTTTAGATCCTAATTTGCATTTTCAAAGAAGGCACAGCGCCACATTAAAATTTCAGCTAAATGATCACATGTATGAAATAAAGATTATGTGGACTGCCCTTTTTTATCTTTTTTGGGGGGCACATGCACAAAAAAAGAAAAAGAAAGAACATTTACACTGTAGCTCAATAATTTTCAATCCAAAAGGCCTTTGTGATGCTTTGGCATCTAGTATTTGAATCCTGAATGTTATGATTTATATTAGCTGAAAGAGTAAAAATCACTGACAACTATAATATAAGTGTACTGTATGTACAATGTATTCCCTGTGCAGCATGTACATGTACATGTGGTTTGTCAATAAAAACAGTTTGAATGAACATATTGAAATCTTTAAATGCAGACTGACAATGTGAAAAAGTATATAGCATTTTCATGCTTTACTTTTTAAAAAATGCCATTAAATTTATGTTAAAACCATTAAGAAGTGAATTTAAAATATAATTTATGCCATTTCGGGGAGGGGGAAATACTTTTGGAAGATATTCTACAACTACACAAATGTATACTGTCATTTATGCAAACAGGGCAGATAATTATCTTGCACTTGCACATTTTAGACATGTGACATAGAACATTCTTTGGTACAGTGTACGTGTTCTTATTTTCATATACAGTCCAATAAGGGCAAAGTTTGTATAAATTGTGATAGAGAAAACATTCATGAGTATTAAAGTGATATTTTCATGTACATAAGAGAAAATTTTACACATTTAATCTATTTCTTGTAGGTAGTAGGTGATTGGGGGGGGGCTATGGTCAATAACATTAAAACAATAGATAAATTGAGGAGAGATGAAAAGAGGGAAAAGAGAGAGTCGGAAGAGAAAAATTAGAGATGAAAGTGTACAAATGTTATTCATGCCAATTAGCTCAACTGGAGATGGATAAATAGGGAAGGTGTGAGAAATAGAAAAGATAAGCAGGAAAAAGAAGGGAAGGTGAAATATAGAACTATAGAGCAAACATGAGAGAGAGAGATGAGAGAGTGGAGTGATTGAAGAGGTAGTTTTTTATTTTTATTGATTTGGTAGATGAGTAAGAAAGAAGTATATTCTCTTATAGAAGTTTCTTTAGGTATTTTATAGTCTGAAGTAAGAAGAGGGAGATTAAAGTTTCAAGTAAAGAAAGCCCTAGAGGTGAAGATTTAAAATTTAAATAAAGATAGAGAGAATACTGAAAAAGTTGTGAAAACTGTTAAGATAGAGAAAATAAAGGACAATAAAAAATGAAGGATAGAGTAGATATAAATGATGTCAATAATTTCATATGAAGTGGCATTGCATTCATAACAAGTCAAGAAAATATAAACCTATGGAAAACATGAGTAGATGTAAGAAAACATAAACGATCAACCATGGTAAGCTTCAAATGAGATGAAGAGAGGAGAGAAAGAGTAGGAGAGAGAGAGAGCAGTTTTTTTTTTGAAAACTCCCTACAACCATATGTTCAATTAATAATTGATAGACACAGTTAAAAAAGAAAATAAAAAAAGATAGAGAGAGGGAGAGAGAAATCGGATAAAGCAGAGATGAAAAAGGAGATTTGTGTAAATATTTGACCTGTGAGGTACATATCAGAGGGGAAAGTCCAGGATGTGATTCAGCACAAAATTTAACACAAAGCGTATTAATTTTTACATGATTGATATTTTGGTTATGAAATTTGCAGCATCACAGTCTTGGATTTCTCATACATCCCCAGAAAGACAAATCCTCCTATAGATATCCACATGACTCTTGGTACAACACCAGCAAAGAATCCTTTAATTCCTTTGTCCTGGATGATCTCCCGCACCACATTGGACACCATGCTCCTGCCCAGACTGTTCTCTTTTGATGCCAGCATGATCCTTGTTTTCATTACATCAAGGGGTGTGGTCGCTGCGGCTGCAAAGCCTCCAGAGATCGACCCACAGACTGCAGCCTGCCAAGCATCCACCGGACGACCTTGATGATTACCCCAAACTTTCTTAAAGAACTCCCACATGGGAAACTGGATCAGCGAGAAAGGGATCTCCCGTAACAACGTCACAAAGTACCCCCTGTAAAGTCCACCCACTCCTTCGCTCTGTAAAGTACGGAGAAGTATACCGCTGCTTGCTTGGCGGGTTGCTTGGGCACGCTGCTTGATGACCTCTACTGGAACACGCACCAAACATGCTATGACCTCACCCGATGATGCCGCAGCCATGTGAACAAAGGACTCGTACTGCTGCGGGACGTGTCGGTTGCCGATCGACTTGGCTGCCTCATATGTTGAAAAGAACAATGCGGCGGACGGAGCTGAACCCAAAAATGCGGGCAGCAGGCCGGAATAAATCCCACGGAATCCTCCAGTTTTCCAGAAACCCTGTGAGCTTTGAAGACGGGTCTTGACAGTGTCTATTGGGAAGAGAGAGGCATCGACTGACATACCCGCTATGGCTCCAGCAGCCAGGGCCACGTAATAAGGTGGCTTCCGATCATTCATAGTGTCTGATGCAGGGAAATACAAACAAAGAGAATACAAATCAGCGGCCTTCTCAACAGTATACATGCAACAAACCAACAAGCAAGATCTTCAGATGTACTGAAAGTGAGTTCTCCCTTCATAGGTAGGCCTACTTATACTTTTCGACCAGCATAATATTCACATGTTTATGCTTTGAATCCTCCCACAATACCTACCCCTGAGATATTGCCATGTAGTTCACTGAACTGGCAAACAGTGACGGGTAGTATGAATTCCAGACACAGCAGTGTAGTTCGCACTTCAAACAAGACCTACATGTACATCAGAGATAAACCGTCCAAAGTCCTCCAAAAAATGATTCAGGTTTTACAAGAACATTCTGGCATCGTCAATACAAAAGTTTGCACTAACTAGCATTTTATAGAGTGACTTGCTTAAGATTTTAGAAATTTAGAGGCTGGCAATAAAAGAAAATTATAGCATGGAAAACAATTGGGGAAAAGAAGGAGTGATTTGCTAAAATGTGTAGGGCAACAAAACAAAGTCTGTGAACTTTTATAATGGACTTCATCAAATACAGTTCTACCTTGCTTACAAGACCATCATTTCACTGGCCTACTCTATCAATTGACCATGGACTTTGGCCAGATTCCCTTTTTATTCCTTTTTAAATAAACATAAATTACTCACTTTTTCTACTATGTTTCATATTAGGACTAAATAAGTTCATTATTGCGGATTGAAATAATCGCTAGAGGGTTTCATATTATTTTCATCTCCTTACACTAAGCATGGAGGTACTAAGTTTTAATAGTAAGTACCTCATTGCACTAAGAAAGGACTGAAAAATTTATGATCATCCACCCCATAAATCCTTCCCCTCAAGGCCATTAAATCCTCCCCTTACATTGTATAAATTTTGATAGAAATGCTATGTGATGTGATCACTTTAGATGGGCGTTGGTCCCAACGTGGCCAGATACAATGTACAATCGAGGGAGGGAGGATAGGAAACAATAGAGCAAAAATTTTCAGGGTAAAAGTTTCGGTAGGTTGGGCGATTCGAGGACGAATAGCAAAGTAGGCAAATATATCATTCTTTTGAAGTAAATCAAGAGATCTGATTACTGAACAAAGGGGGTGTGTCCCGCTTCCCTCAAGCCCCAACAGAAGAAAATATACTGTCAAATGAAAGTAATGCTGCAAGAAGAATCAGATACCAAAATGCATTAAAGGCCATTTATGTATTGTGTACTGAACAAATTGATTTGACCTTTATACATGTACATGTATCATGGGCAAGTCATGTATTACAGAGCTAAATATTCTTGAGTGTATTTAATGTGAAAGTAGTGTTCTGGTCATGACAATGAAATGTCAAAGACACCGTCTAAAAGTGATTGATAACAGTTCAACAAAGCATGAAAATAACAGGAAATTGCTATTTGGGAAGAATATCATATAATATTCTTCCCAAATAGCATGAAAATGACAGGATAGCCCACAATAATTCTCTTTGTCTTCCCCACACCATCCCACTACACTAAATTCCCTTTAAAGGGAAGGTCTGGACCCAAAATAAGTTGCCTTTATGAAAAGCAGAAAAATTAGAAAAACAGAATTAAAAAATTTTGATAAAAATCTTACTAATAATAAGAAAGTTATGAATATCTTTATGATGCACACAAAAAAATTGATCGCTATACCAAATTGGCAACACAGTGTCTATTTGTGGTGTCTATTTGTTACTGTCCCATAGATCAATAGTAAAAAAAGAGCTAGCAGTTAAATCTAATAGATTACGATTTATAGGCGATTTCCTATAGGCATGTCAATTCCGTCCCGTCGCGCGACGGGAAAGAAAATATGTTCTATGTACAAAGTGAATGGGAACTCAGGGAAGGGAAAAAAAATGGACTTTTTGTCACAAATTTTCAAATCACCATAGCGATAAAACTAATGATCCAAATTAAGTACAAGTGGTATCATTGAAAAGGGAATTAAAAAGACTATCTGAAAAAGTTGTTATTTTAAATTTAACGGCATTGTAACGTGTCATGACCTTTTGACCTTTATTTTGACCTTAGATTTGACCTTGTGTATCCTGCGACCTTGTGCCAATATTTTGAAATTTGAATCCCATGACACTATTTTACACAATAATAACAATTTGGATCTATACATTCATTATTTGTTTGTTTTATAGCCCTCTCAAAATTGACATAAATGCAAAAAATTATATTACAGTCCCATACATAACTATCTGTGTTGTGTCAATGTACATGTAGAGACCTGAAAGCGCGATGGGACGGAAAATGTTGAAACGTCATATTTTTCTTATGAGTGGAGTATCAACTCATTTAGTGGCAAGGATGTAGAACCCCACTAATAAATTGATACATTCTAGAACATGGGTGAACCATCTTGTGATCTTCATAGAAAAAAAATAACAAAATTTTACGTGTCAAAGTACAAAAAACCTAAAAAAACACAATTTTTGGCCCTAAAAATGTGAATTTTCACCCTTAATTCAAAATAATTCAGATTTTTTTTTTCAGGAATGAAATGCTCCTAGAAAGGGTATTCCATAATAAACTTGATATTGCCCTAATATTTTAGATTTTAATGTAAATTAATTAAATGTACATTTTCCGTCCCATCGCACAGAGAGGGCGCTATTTTCACATTCATAGGCATTACACAAGAAAGTCGGCAGTCTTTTATATTGGACATGTACATTTCCGAAATCTATGGAATCTCAGCTTTCATATGATATATAATACTAGATATAACTGCCAGTTTGAAAATTTGACCAAAGTGAACACTATTTTTGGCTTTGACCCCTTGTTAAAATACAACTTTAGGTACCATTTTTGTAAGTCTTTGGTATGACTCGGCCGGGTTTCGAACTCACGACCTCCCGTTCAATAAAATATTGCCATCAATATATCTTGGCAAAAGTTATGAGGAAAAAAGTTTCTTAACAAATAAAATGAAAATTTATCATAAAACAAATAAACAATGCATGGCAAGTTGTGCCCCTGTGACATCACAGGTGTTGCCGATTTGGTGTAGCGATCAATTTTTTGTGCATCATAAAGATATTCATAACTTTATTATTATTAGTCTGATTTTCTTCAAACTTTTTTAAAATATGTTTTTCTATTTTTTCTGCTTTTTAATAAAAGCAACTTATTTTGGGTCCAGAACTTCCCTTGGAGGAGAGACCTTGCACTGGGAATTACCTTAATACTGCAGCAATTTTCTTCCAATGGAAAGTCAATGCAGAAAAGATGAATATGTGTCTTGAGAAGCTCAAGCCACGTCAAGGTGGCATATCCAAAAAAGGGTCTAAAAATTCTACTAAACAAAATTAAAAATATCTAATGGAAGAATGACAAATTGCAATGATAGTAGACCTTCAGATTATCTTAATTTATTTTGATGTAGGTTTAAAGCTGGTTTCAACAATTATTATTGAGAAGTTTCCTCAGTAACCAAGAGGGTGACAGACAGCCATTTTTCAGTACAGACTGATGTTAGTTTGCAGCTGTATACGTCTTTCCAGGTGCCTTTCCCAATTAGTGCAGTGAACTGTCTTTTCTGCATGGTTGGCAGGCTCTACTCGCCGATCTCTCACAGGTCCCTACGTGGGGCCAATTTACGATGTTCAGTTGTTTATTTTGCAAAAATAAATGTCTGAATACTTTGGTCCTTGTCACAGGGCGGCGCTTAACTCACGATTGTAAATAAAATGGTTAAGGCTAATGAATGTTTATTTAAATTCATTTAAATAAAATAAACAGTTGACCCCAACAGTGGACTCAATACAAAATAAATTTAAAAATAATTTAAAAATTACACAATCCACGGCATGGTCTCAGTCCAGTTTTGAGAACCACCACACGCACCTGTCCTTTGACTGTGTGCACGTGGTGAATGAAACTTGATTGCACACCTGTCCTTTGACTGTGTGAACGTGGTGAATGAAACTTGATTGCACACCTGTCCTTTGACTGTGTGAACGTGGTGAATGAAACTTGATTGCACACCTGTCCTTTGACTGTGTGAACGTGGTGAATGAAACTTGATTGCACACCTGTCCTTTGACTGTGTGAACGTGGTGAATGAAACTTGATTGCACACCTGTCCTTTGACTGTGTGAACGTGGTGAATGAAACTTGATTGCACACCTGTCCTTTGACTGTGTGAACGTGGTGAATGAAACTTGATTGCACACCTGTCCTTTGACTGTGTGAACGTGGTGAATGAAACTCGATTCTTGAAAATTAAAAAAATTTGGGCCAAGCATATACTGGTCAATATGATGAATCTAATGTTGAAATGCATGCCCACACATTCTACAACATTACATTACATTGCCAATCACCCCCCCCCCCCCCGAGTTATATAAAAGCTTTTTGACTTATCAAAATGAATTTTCCATTGAAGGTGTCTGTCCTCAAACCGTTTCGGCCATCGCTGCCATTTTTATGAAGTCACTCGATTCATGACTTGAACAACTGCAACGCACGTACGGGAACGATTGTGGTAGAGTCTGCAGCAGATGCGTGCGCTACGTGAGCAACGTTACATCGAGCAAGTTGATGCAATATGTGCGATGCTGTATCCAAAGCGTACGCGCTCGCTATATTTTCATCACCGGCTGCTACGAGAAAAAAGTTCAATGACGGACATGTTTTACACACCAAAACTAATTTACGATCTCTCGTTTAGAATGCCCATCAGCTTGGAAATAGTGCTTTTAGGAAAATTATCCACGGATAGTACATGTAATGTAGGTATGAATTGAAACTATTATATTTTTTATAATGTTTCGCGACTTTGGGGAAGTACTGAATTCTCGGCGCTAGTGCAGTTTGGCATCCACTACACACCATCCTACCCCACCACCCTACCCCACCACCCACCCTACCCTAACCCACGCGTGCAGTGGAGCCGTAATCAGCTTACCGAGACTACCATAGACGGGACTACGTACGAAACATCAACACAGTCGTACTCAAAAGATTTAGCAAAAAAGGCAATATGAAAAAAAAATGGAAAATTCACTTACCAAATTGTTGCCAATCTTCTTCTCCTTATTTCCTTTCCTTGAGCACTGCTCCCTAATGTCCTCAAAGTAGTAAATTTTAGTATTCAACCGCTATATATACATCTTTGCCTTTGATTTCACGGACCAAGAGAAGCAAGTAATTTAATGATGGGATAAATTGTGCTGCCCTCTTTTGTTGAAAGCTTGCATTTCGACGATGTCTCCGTCACGAGTCGAATGTGACATGGCAACAGTAGTTACCTTGTTTGTTTAATTTGTTGTTAGGATGATTAGCTTTTGATTCACTCGCGAATAGAATGAAAAAATAAATAACTAAATAAAAACTAGTAGGGCCTAGTAATAATAAAATAATAATATAGTATTAACAAAAGTTTTGTTTATTGTTTTTAAAGCTATGAGGTAGAGTCTAGAGAGGCCTGGTGATTTAAGTGAAGGGGCTGGGTCGCAAGTGGGGGGGGGGCTGAACAAGCTAAAAATCACGAATGTATGGTAACTTTTGTGTTTTGTACATGTTTGCTGAGAAAAGTTGGCTGAGCCGCCTCCCCGCCCCCTAATTATAAATACTATAATGATCTTTTTTCT
>CALNVZ010000649.1:1334436-1358930 GCA_940671915.1 Paracentrotus lividus | reverse complement strand
GGGGGGGGGGGGGGAATTGACGGCAGGCCCGATTTAGGCACTGAACCCTACCCCTATGGCCGAAACATGATGACCTTTATGACCTTTATAAAGTGTGGAAGGTAGGTTAACATTTGTTTATTTTACGCCATGCACACCTAGCTTACGCACGATCGCAAGCAGGCTAGGCAGCAATTTCCATTTCATTTTTTTTTCTCTCCGCTACCATACCAGCTGGAGTGGCACAAAATTCGGAGAACTGCTGAAAATCGGTGAGTTTTTTCTTCTTATTTCTCCTTTTTATTTCAGCATATTTTTAAACAACATTTCATATCAATGCCTTTACAAATGTTAAGAACCCATTAAATAACAATCAAAGTTGTTAGAAGTTGATTGTAAGGGTAAATTAAAGGTTTTTTTTTTCTGTCCTCATCGCGCTCGAGACTTGAATGGCAGAGGGCACGAGGATGATATCATATCATCCGAGTGTAGTGCATGAGTGCCCTAACCCTAGTGCGCGGTCCACCCTATCCCTTCACGTAGCTAGCAGCAAGCCTCTCGGCGGGTAAACCGACCAGCCCCCGTCGCAAAGCGACGGGAACTGACGAACCAGTAGACATATTTGGTGAAGTTTTGAAAATATCTCTACATGACCACAAATTTCGTGGTCAAAAATACCTTATTTGAATTCATACTCACATTGAATCAAGTTTTTGAAGTTTTTCCTCGAATGGTACATCTGCGATTGTTTCAACATGAAGTAATCAACTAATAATAGAAGAAAATACAGGAAAATTGAGTCCATCAACGTATATTTTCCGTGCGTGCGTTGTTTTCCGCCACAGAGTTAAATCGTCTTCGCACAGTAAAATGACACTATAGAAAATGGAGCGATGGCACCAACACTATGAGAAGAGACAAGGCCCAACGGAAAATTCATTTTGGTAAGTCAAGAAGCTCTTATATACTTCAGTTTTCAACGGCCGTATGGTGAAATATCAACATGCCGTTGAATTACATTTGAACATTAATTCATCATATAAGCAGTATAATCACCTGAATCGCTCATCATCGCTGATTATTTCGCTGTAAATGGAGGTGGTGGAAGTACAGCCCCGTCGCCTTCGGCAACGGGGCTGTGTATAGTTACTCGGCGGGATGCTTAACTGCACTAGCACCGAATTCTCTGTGTCCGTGTACTCGCTCGTCAGTTCCCGTCGCGAAGTCTCACACACACACTCTGGGGCATATCATTAATTATTCATTAATTATGCTGAGGCCGTAATTAAAGACAGCCTCTGATTGGCTCTTAAGTAATACCAAGTTTGAAATAAGTCGAGATGCAAAAGACTAATGTTTTAGGGTAGATTTTTACAAACATTACATAAATTTACATGTATGAGACTGTATTGTCTGTAACACGGCTGTGCGCAGCCAAAACCGAAAAAGGAAAACTTAGAAATCCAGTGTTTGTGCATTTAATATACTTGGAACGAAAAAACTATATTAAGCGGGTGGAAAAAATCAAAGATTATATGATAAGATAATGTAAACTTACCATATTTGGTGTTTAACTGTAATAATTAAGCTTTTTAATATGAGAAAATTATCCCGAAGTCAGCAAAGAGCGTGCGTGGAACTGAAGAAGTAATGAAACGGTTAATGGCACAAATAAAAATTGAAAATAATTCGAAGATTGACCCTTGTGAAGAGCTGTACCGTACTGGTATATTAGGCTAAATAAACAGATAAATAAAAAATAACAATAAAAACGATAATGATAAAAAGTTGTACAGGTCCTTTCATGCTTCTGAGATATCACACTTTTTTTATTTCCCCATAAAAATAAAGTTAAAAGCAAATTTTCTTGGCCATTTCCCCCAACTTTTCTTTTGTATTAGGCCACTCATAATACGATGTCAATACTTTAGTATTGACCTCGTGGACCAAACTGCCATATTTTGGTGAAAATTTTGCAACCTTGTCAATGTTGTTTTATCTGAGGGTTTTCTCCTTTTTGCAATAACTTTCAGCTCCAAAATTAAGTAGTAGCATATGTCTATGTCATTATAAGACACAGTGAATAGGTTTTGGATAAATTTCAAATCAAAATCATGAAAAAAAAATTAAAACATCACTTATTTTTTTGCCCTTTCCCGCACATTGGCGATTCAGACTTGGGCCCCTACTGTTTTCTGTCTATATCAATGTACCTCTTATTCTCTTTCCCTCTATTTGAAAAAAATATATATATAAATAAAATAAAAAACAAAAACAAAATAAATAAATAATAGTAAAATTGTACCTTATTTCCCCATTATGACATTAAGTGACCTGCGAATTCTGGGCCCCGTTGCTTTAAGAGCTACTTTTATAATTTTCCATCAATGGATAACTTTCATGAAATACTGCATTTTGATTGGCTGACGAGCAATGTTACCATGGCGAGATGTACCTCTTTTATTCGTTGCAATTTAACCTAGTCATCATGCCGAGCGCAAACTTCCCAGAGAGACAAGATAAACTCTCGAAAAAAAGACAAAGTTGAACAAGTTTGCATGTACATGTACTTTCGTCAAAATTTATTTACAATATGGATACACAAGAGGTTATCTATGTTTACATCAAGAAGAAACCTATATTTTCTTTCACATGTATATATATCATATAATGCGTTTTCCCCCCCTCAATTCATTTAATAAATAGGCATACACGAAAAGGAAGGTAAGAAAGTTTGAATAGAGGAAGAACTTAATAAGAAATCGATACTTGAATTATTAAGGTAGATCATTACTTTGTTATTTCTGATTTCAGATGTTGAACCCGTATAATGAAAAATATATCAAAGAAATTTGACGTTTCGATACCCAGGTTTTTAATTATAAACAGAAATAAAAATGATATAATTAATGATGATAATTATGATGCATACTTCCGTCTTACAATATATTGGCGTGGCTTTAAATTCTTAACAAAACACGCAGTAAAAACATTATTTCCCCAAGTCGAGGAGACTAGAGAGAGAGAGAGAACATTAATAAACTACGAATCATGCGCGTATTCTGAAAAAAATGTAAATGATTTCAGCCGATTGACATCTTAAACCCACCCCTACAGCTGATATAAGACCTTGCGATCGGCCAAAGGCCGAAAAAAAATTTCAACACCTACGCGCCTGCGAATGGACGGAGTCGATGTTATCTGTAACATCATTTTTTTTTTTTTTTTTTAAATCTCAGTCTGAACCGAAATTGCCATATATTTATAGACGACATGCCGAAAAAGGCAAAATTATATACTTTTAATTGAAGAAGCAAATCTAAATCAGAGGACTGACAGCTAAGTTTTAAAAGGGCATCGTAACTGGGGGGGGGGGGGGGGTGCCCCCGTTATTGTTTTTTGACAGGTACAAAAATGCAGCTGTGATTATGAAGAAACAAATAATATGCTCCTCCCCCTTACAATAACCAAGTAGGCATAAATGGAGATGCAGCAGGTGTATGAAACAGGTTATTGAAAGCCGCCCTCCATAGACTCTATGTAAGATGACGCCCCCTCTCAGGAAGTCAACTGTAAATATATCCGAGCAGGTTGTCTGCAGTTCTTGAAAATCTGTCAATAGTATTTTAGGTCGATTCAATATCTTAATATACAAATAAACAAATGGAGAGATTTTCAAAGGAACACAGAAAGGTCAACAAAGTTATATATATACATGTACAACTTTCCACAACTGTTCACTCAACTTTTTGAACATTGAATAATTTTGATCAACTGTTTCTTAATTTGAAAATCTCCCCGAGTGACATAGGGCCCCGGCCTCCCAACTTAGGCGGTCAACCATACACGTATGCCCATTCCGGATTCTTGAAGATACTCGGGACACAGTGTCAAAATGACCCTATTACAGGCTTTTGGAAGGGAAGGTGCATTAAAATTGCTATTGAAGGGGGTGCCAGCAAAATCAATCCTTTTTTCACAGGTTTTTGGACCATATTTGGGACATTTTTTGAGGATATTTCCTTAAGAATTGAAAACCAGGCCTACCCCTAATTCAAAATAGGACGGGGGAAACTAAAGGACCCCTATTTCAATGATTTTGGGGATTCCCCCTTATACCTGAGCCCCTAAAATACAAAATATACGCATTTTCTGGAGAAATCCGGAACCAGCATATGTGGTTGGTATCGGGTAAACCGCCTGAGTGTGGGGGGGGGGGGGCAGGCATTTGGCCTCATATTCATAAATACTCAATGCAAAATTATCAGGCAGTTTCAACCAGGATGATACAAATTGTCAATATTATTTTCTTCGTGAATACAAGCATTTATTTTATCAACTTTTTTAGAGTTAGAGTTGTCCTTTACTGATGATACTGACAGCCATGGCGAGACTGACAATGACACCGATGACATGGGCAAGCAGACGGGAGGGTTGTGGGAGGGGTGTGAGGTAGGCGATGGTGTGGAAAACGCGGGAGAATGCGAAAGCTCGAAAGAGAAGAGAGGCTGCGTTGAAGCTGGGCTCCGTGGCGATGTAGACCAGGCCCAGGGCGATGAAAGGTAAGATGTTTTCAACGTCGTTTGAATGACACCTGTACATAAAAAAAATCACAATTTAAAGCAAATTATATAAGGCTTTTTAGCAAGGATTCATCTTTAAGGGCAGATACACCTTCAGTGGTGGATCCTCATACGGGTTTATAGGGGACGCGTCCCGTAAATCGGAAAATTTTGGCGGCGCCCCTCTGATTCATTTTTCGGAGGCGCCACCCATTTTCAATCCGGTATCCGCCACTGAGATCATAGTCCGAAGGAGAAGTGGAGTGGCAACAATGATTAGATCATTAAATTCTCCACTAACCGACCCTTAATGGAGGGGGGGGGGGTAGGCCTAAACGTGTCCAAGTCAAGATGAAATACATAAGAATATTATGAAGATGACATGCTGGCTTTATAATTCAAAATCTTAAAGGGATATAAGTTTTTATTCTAAGGTTATAGCCTACTGTTTTGCAGTATTGCCTCAAATGTCCAAACATTGCATCTTCGAGTCATTCTCAAGTAACAACACTCATGACACTGTCTTTTTTTTTTTAAAGTCTGACAATAAAAGTGCAAACGGCCGCTACAAGAAATTACGAGGGTTAAAAATATTGATAATCTGTTCGTATATTGGCTTATTTGTTCACATTTTTAAAATACTTATCATACATAATTGTCTAAAGAGATTTTTTGATTGATATTTCTGAACTACATGTATAACTCATGTGTTTTATCATCTTCAAGTTACAAAATGAGCCGTCTCATAATACCAATATCTATTTTATATGGAGGTTATATTAGGCCTAAACAAGGCTTTTATGATGTTTCAAATGTGCTGGTGAATTTAATAACTTGTGTTCTTCTTCTTATGGAATTTACATTAGGCAACACAACATATTATTGGGATCATTTATCATGTTTATAATATCGTTGTCCTATTGGCCTATTTGAATTTTGTTATGGACTTTTCTTTATATTTTCCTTCTATATTCTGCTTTTTAATAACTAAGTAATTTCCAGGGTGAGCCTCTCAGTTAAAATACTTTCGTATACCTTCGAAGTCTTTCTACAGTTTGATCATCATGAATAGGTTTTAGTTTGCCACTGTCGTCTCGGGCTAAGGCTAGGTCTTCAGGGTTGGCAAATATCTGAAAAAGAGACAGTGAATTGAAATAAAATTATGCAAAAACATAATGTTATATCCAACTAAATAGATATCAAGTACATAACTTTATCATTTTTTATATTGCTGGTTATCTCTTTTTTTTGAGAGCACATAATTGCATGGATTTTAATTACTACTTAAAAAAATAATTCCTCGGAATTACAACAACAATTGTCATTCTTCTATATTGTCTTTAACTAAACAGGTTTTACTCTCATTATTCTTTTCTGTGTTTTTTTTTTTTCCTGGTCTTGCTCTGTACACAAAAGTCATTTCATGGAAAGGGGGACGTTCTTATTGTGTTAAATAAATATGGGAACTATATAGTGTATAACCAGTGTCCTTGTTTTTCATTAACTCATTTAACTCCTCCCCTCCTATATAATTTGTAGACACATACCCACGTCTGTACCATATAATGTAAAGCAGAGACTGTATCATGATAATACGAAACATAGACGAGACACAGATACTGCAATTGGGTATAAAACACACACACATTTGTTTTCATATTTTTATTCTATATTTCTGTGGTAGAGGACACTGCTCCCGAGAGAGGTTTTGTTTAGCGAAAAAAAAAAGTCTTTTAGAATTAGAATATTCACTCCACGTCCTTTGATTGTACGTGCAGCGTTCAATTACTTTTAATTATTTCTTGTTAAATCCACATTTCTTTGCTCATATTTTTAAAACAGAAAAATGCTATGCCATTTCGTCAAACTTTTGAGACCCTCGGTCCTGCAAACAACTTTATTCGGAAATTCCTGGACCCCTATAGTGAGCATATTTATTAAACTAATTACTTTTTTAAGCGTGCGTCTGCATTCTCTTTCATTTTTATCATAGCCACATGCATTGATCCAATTTGCTCTAAAACTAACACACCCATTTGGGCCTTTGTAGACTAACAATAAAAGCTGACTTATGATTTATTCTTTGCTAGAAATTTCATTATTAACAAAATTACATCGAGCATTATTTATTTTCAGAGTCATGTAGGCCTGTATCACAATACTCCATAATATTGAAAAATATGATGCCGAATATCCTATTAGGCCATATATGAGACTTTAGTTTTATCAGTTCACCTGTATTAAAACACTCAATGTCCATCACCACAAAATAATGATTGAAATAATAAATAGATCGAAACATATGCCACTAAATCCCCTAATAGCTATAGGGCCGATTTTGCATAAAACGTTTAAACACAATTAAGCCCCTAAAATAAAACGCAATTCCTACATTTTTTCCTATAACTTTGCATTTAATCGCAACTCCATGCGACATGAAACACGTCTTGTATTTTACGAAAAGTTCTAAGTTTTAGCTTGTTTTATGCAAAAAGACACAGCTATATGTCGGGAATAAATTACTCGACCATTATATTAATGACCAACAAAGGTTTTCCTCTGCGCAAGGCCTATACATCCTCAAATGAGGACGCGTTCAGGAAGAACATAATAAGCAAGGAGTAAAAAGAGAACGATGAAGAACACAAGGAGAGAGAACAAAGACAAAAGTCAGGATAAAAAGAGAATTAAGAAGAACATAAAAGGAGAGAGAAGCGAAACGATCGATAATCTAGGTCTGCCAGTGCATTATTACTGAACATCATGAGTATAATATGCCTCAGTCGACACTCACAAAAGTGACATACGATGCAGGGGACGCGGAGCCGGGGGGCTGGGGGGGGGGGGGGGGGCTGAAGCCCCCCACTTTTTTCAGCCAACGTGTCAAATTTTCAAAAGAACATGGACCATACATTTGTGAATTTTAGGCTGTTCGCTCAGCCCCTCCACTTTCAAAAACGCTCCGCGGCCCCTGCGATGAACAAAGAATAAAGTATATTGGGAGTTACTGATCAATAAATAGTGCATGACAAGGAATATCAGTCATATACAATGAAGCTCTAAAGCACATATGCTGAGAATATTTACTGTATAATATACATAGGCCCTACATGATAATCATAGTATATTCTTATTTGGTTGGCATTGTCCAACGCCCCGGTTGCAGGGTTGGACAATCGTTTCAAGTTTGGTTTGATTCATAAAAATGTGTAATGATATTTAAATATCGTAAGCCCTAATGTTAAATGGTTGCACCCAAAAGCTACGTTGAGAGGTGTCCAAGGTGGAGTAAATGATAGTAGGAGTATATGCGTGTGAAAAAGAGAAAGCAGAAATGTAGAATTTATTATATACTGGAGTATAGAAATTAGGAATATCAATTCAATATCATAACCGAGCGCAGTCATGAATGGATAGATTAATGAGTACATCTGTAAATACATGTATATATAAAGGGATGTAAACATGCACAATTCAACCACTGATTACCAAAAAGGATTTCTTTGAAATAAAACAATTTTCAAAATTGTACATACCTTATTCTGAATACGATGTTTTGAGGTCCAGATGCCCACTGCTATCATCTTCACCATAACAATAGAAACGTAGGTAGCAAATAGTCTGAATATTTCATTATCAAAGGTATACAGAGTGGACGCCATGATTTCAGAATATAATACTGACCGACCCACTTAATTTAGCGTTAAATAGGCCTACACCTGTACTCCGATGTCGATGCAAATAAGAGGCTAGAAGAATAGCAGAAGACGAAACTACTACAGCGAAGAACTTATGAATGGAATGGGCGGGGCGCGACGTTAGGTTGACTGATTATGCAATACCAGATCCGCGCAAATCCATTCGCATAATAGGGGTGAAAAGCGACGGAGAGGGGTGGTGATGATCAGTCAAATTAAGCAAAACGTTTAGTGATAATGTCTACAAGAAAACTTTTATACTGAAAAAGCTTATTTCTGAGTTTCTCCCTGTTTTTGTTTTCGTTCATCCCCTTCGCCCCCCCCCCCTTTTAAGAACAAGATTAAACTTGTATGCTGAAGTGAGGTGATGCTTTATAATGCAGTGTATTAATAGGTATGCCCGTTTTTCTACTCCTAGTTCGATTCATCTAGTCCTTTTTAGCTTTCTTCTCATTTTACCTCCTTTTTCCTGCACGAAGAGGAGATATATCAAACAGATATATTTTAAACTTTAAATATATACTGAAATGTGTAGGCGAAAAAAAAAAGAGTCCAGTGGGGTGTAACACAAACAAAAACATGCGATTGATAAAAAGTTACGATTGATTTTTACTTGGTAGCGTCATTATGGACAGGATGCTCTGAAGTTGTTTATCTTAATCCTAGCCCTAACCCTACCGTTTTAATCCTATCCAAATCCTAATCCATGTACCTGGTTTCCTTTTGAGGCTACCGAAAAAAAAAAATCAATCGTAACTTTTTATCAATCGTAAGTCTTTTGTGTTACAGGGCACAGGTCGAATAGGACATCATAAGCTCGATTAATTATTAAAGCTTTAAAGTTCATGCTACGACCTACTGGCCTGTCCTAGACTCTTTTCTCCACGCCGAAATAAAATGTGTTTTGCAATGACTCCCCGCATGTCATTATGTAGGCAAAAATAATGACAAATAATAATGAGAAAAGGCAAAACAAAAGAGTCTAGACGTTTAATTCAGCGAGTTTTCTGCCATTATATTTATGTCAAAATTTTATCAGTCCTACAAACAAAATGAAGTAGAATGTGAAACGAACAAAGCTGGATGAATCAATTATTTACAATTAATTGTTGATAATTATTGGCAACCAATTCAATGTTTACAGAATATCATGAAGCCTAATTATTGATGATGTCTTATCAATTGAATTAAATTCAATCATAACACAAGCATTAGCCAAAATCTCTTTAGACATAATATAGTTTGATTCCAAAAGGCGCTAAATCTACTTTTATTGTTTTAGAGTAAATCAAGGTTTTTCAACTTACCACTTTCTTCTTATCCAACTTTATTTTGATATCATGTTTTTTAAAATCTAGCTATCAATTTCAATATTTAAGAAATCTTTATAATTTCAATTTTCAAGGATTTAGCTCCTTTTGGAATAAAACCTCAGTCAAACGTCAATTTAAAGCCATAAAAAAAATGAAATTCAATACGAAACACATTGATATTGCTACCAGGGTATACGTTGAATCTTTTCTGATGTTTAAAATTTGAGAATTAAAAAAAAAAAAAAAAAAAAAAAAAAAAAAAAAAAAAAAAAAAAGGTTAAAAAAAGAATTTCCTATCTTTTCTCAAGACCGGAATTTTCGATGTTTTATTCCAAAAGGAGCTAAATCCAAAAATATTCATAAAAATATGAAAATTATGCTAATTATATCAAAATTTTGCACTGATGATGGATATTGGTAGAAACAACATGTGCTAAAAGATCTGACTGTATATTGTTAGGTAAAGTGGTTAAATAAACCAATGCTAAATGACCATAGTGGATTTAGCGCCTTTTGGAATAAAACAGTTTTGGATTTAGCACTTTTTGGGTAAAACATATATTTGTAACACATTTTTTCGATTCCCCCCCCCCCAAAAAAAAATAAAAAATAAAAATAAATAAAAAAATTGTTTAATCCGATATAATTTGATCACCATGCCTAAGATGCACCTTGTTATCCTATGAAATCCATTTTGGTCAAAAGTCGATTTAGCGCTTTTTGGAATCAAGCTCTTCATTTGTAGAAAAAAAAAATACCAACAATCCATTAATTTAAATTACATATTATATATGAAATATTCTAAATATAGAAAGTGAAACGAGAGAAGAAAGTGGATAGGAACAGAGAAGGAGAAAGGAAAAGAGAGAGAGAGAGAGAGGGGGGGGGGAGAGAAAAAAAAATGAAAGAAGGGAATATACACATGCACAAAAGTGTATAATTTTTTAAATATGAACTGAATGATGAATATGAGTGAAGTCACAAATCATAATTTCACTCTGCATTTGGTGTGGTTTGAATTCGCGTTTACACATAGTATAGGCCTATTTTCTTAAAGGGGAATCCAACCCAAGGAGAGAATCAACCTTATACAGGAAAGAGGAAAATGAGAGGGGCAATCTAAAAAAAAGTTTCATCAAAATCGGTTATGAAATAAGAGAGATATGGAAGTTTGAAAAGTCTAGTTGTTCCTTCTATGGGGATCCTCAAATTGGCATCATCGGCTTCAAAATGGCCTATCTTATGGACAACTCTCCATTCATTTTGAACACAAATTTTCAGATTTTCCCCATTTTATTTCAAAATTTGTCTAGTCTTTACTTCTGAGCTCAAAATATGTCATGGGAAAATATATTACACATTATGTTGAGCTCAGAAGGAGGTAAGATATATTTCGAAAGAAAATGGGGAAAATCTGAAAATTTGTGTACAAAATGAATGGAGAGTGGCCATGAGATCGGCCATTTTGAAGCCGATGATGCCAATTTGAGTATTCCCCATAGAAGAGAACAACTAGACTTCTTCAACAACGTTCCATAACTCTCTTATTTTATAACGATTTTGATGAAACTCTTTTTTAGATTACTCCTCTCATTTTCCTCTTTCCTGTAAGGTTGATTCTCTCCTTGGGTTGGATTCCCCTTTAAAGGGACGTACAATTGATAAAACATGGGGAATTCACCTTATCTCGATGAAATGATAACATTCCAATCAGCAGCTGAGGCATTGTTGCGTAATCACCAGCGACAGAGATGTCTGGAGCACTGATCTCTTAATCCTTCATGTGCTAGACTAACTAACCAGAAGTCCGAAGTAAATCTATCCTATGTTTTGTTTTTTAAATGGAGCATTATACAAGTTTCTCTTTGAATTAATACGAAGAGACCCGTTGAGAGCTATAAACTAGAATTGGTGAGGACATGGAGAATCCAACTAACGGACCCTAATTACTAATGAATTCGGTTACCTTCGTCATTTCGTCTGTCCGAATGTTAAAGGACTTCGTAATGATAAAACATGGGGAATCACCTTAATCTCCGGATGAAATAATAACATTCCAATCAGAGCCTGAGGCGTGTTGCGTAACTCCAGCGACAACCCGTCTGGAGGTAATCCGGTATCCTTCATGAGCTATAGACTTACTGACCAGAATTCAGAAGTAAATCCTAACCTATGTTTGTTTTTTAAATGGAGCATTATACAAGTCCTCTCTTTGGAATTTATACGAAGAGACCCGTTGAAGTCTATTGTTGATGAATCGAGAAACCGAAGCTACTGACCCGACTGACAGACTGAATTCGACCAACTTCGGCATGTTTTGTGCTGTCCGAATGTTAATCCCCATAGTCCGACCCATGCGTAAGCCTGACTGAACATTGTGTACAAGTCAATGGAGCTCAGGAAAAACGCGCATTCCCCATGATCTCCGAGTTCAGCGGGACTTTAATCCCAGCTAGTCCGACCCTTGCGTAAGCCTCACTGTGGATGTGTATGAGTCAAATGGAGCTCAAGAAGAAACGCGCATTCCCACACGATCTCCGACTTGCGAGGCCTTTAAGTCCCCAGGTCGAAATTCCCTCATAGCGTCCCATTAGCACTGTTGGACCATCAGAAACACATTAGGGCTGTTGGATCTCTAATGGTTTCTAATGGTTTATGAAATATGGGACCCACAGAACCATTAGAAATTTCTAATGGACCAATAGACATTTTCTGTTGGCTCCATTAGAATTTTTTCTAATTGGTCCAATAGACATTTCTAAATGGACCAAATAAGAAATTAATTAATGAAAATAGTTGTAATAAATCTTTGGATTGTTTCGGCTAACAACTCACAGAAACATGTTGACATTAACAATGAGTCCTACCCTATCCTTCCTATCCTAACCTAACCTATGCTATCCTAATATTAAGGGACCCTCTTACTACTTGCAATTTGCAGACCCCTGCCTTAAAAGTACTACAGGCAAAATGTTTGAAGGAAAGACAGTTACTTAATATCAAATTACACTTTGTTAATGAATATGAAGAATTGTCATTATGAATCAATTTGAAAATGTTGTTAAACATAAAACACTAATAAAACTAAATATTTTTTATTATATTAATAAGCCAAATGCCAGGTCACTGGCTAAAATGCATATTTCTATTTATTTTCCACCTTTTTTTCCAAATCTCAGAATACTGCTTATGAAATATTCATGACCCAACAGAAACCATTAGAAACCAATAGAAACCAACAGAAACCAATAGAAAACCAGTATCAGAAATAACATTGAAACAGAAAATTACAGAAACCAGTAGAAACCAACAACAAACCGATATAAGCCAACACAAACTGATACAAGCCAACGGGGAGGGTCCACGAGGCAGAGGGCCCACCAGGCCGCCAGGGGCAGAGTCCCACGAGGCTGAGCGCCCACGAGGCCGAGTAATTTCCCATGAGACCGATTTTTCTCATATTGTATTTTGCAATATACTGCTCGGCCTCGTGGACCCTCGGGCCTCGCGGACCCTTGGGCCTCGCAAGCCCTCGGCCTCGAGGGCACTCAGCCTTGTGGGAAGACCCCAAGCCAATAGAAGCAAGCTAATAGAATCAATAGAAACTAATAAATAAATTTTGGAAACCAACAAAAGCTGATAGAAACTAATAGAAACCATTAGACACCACTGGGAACCAAGAAAAATAGAAAACCCCAATAGAAATTGTATATGGGACAGCCTGAAACTAATAGGCCTAGAGACCAATAGAGTCTGATGGTCTGTGTTGGTTTATGGGTCCAACAGCCTGGAACCAATAGAGACCAATAGAGACCATCAGACTCTATTGGTTTATGGGTCCAATACAAGGGCCAGAAAACCAATTTGTATTGGACCAATAGAGGTTGATGGCCAGACACCAACAGAATCTCTTGCTATCTATTGGAGCCTATTGGTCCTCTGTGGGTCCATTAGGATTCTGATATTCCTATTGTATTGGTCTCTATTGGAATACAATTGACATTCTGATGGTCCATTAGAAACCATTAGAATCCATCAGACACCATTAGAAACCAATAGAAATTTTCTATTGGTTTTCTAATGGAGCCTATGGGAATTTCGAGCTGGGTCCATGCACATAGGGAATTTACTCGGGAATCTACTCCTTCACAGTGCAAAATCATCAAAACACTTTACATTAGAGTTTCATATGTATTCATACTGAGTTTCACACAGTGGAACACCGCATCAGTCTTTCCAGTTGCAGGGAGTACCCTCCTATAATTCAATCAACTGCATTCTCTGCAATAGTCTGCTCCACCCAATCCACAAAGTGCGGTAGTCTGGTGTAGACACCATAGGTAAAGTCTAGGCCACACCCGTAGCCATAGCTGGTGATCCCAACCTGCCTGTAGATGCCCTTACGCTCCACCACCAAAGGACCTCCGGAATCAACTTTGCACGAATCCTTGTGGCCTTGTTCGTTACCTGCGCAGAATTCAGTGGTAGTGTTCACAGAGATTCCCACATCTCGCATCAACTCTCGACAATCGTCCTCTCCGACGAGCGGCAGGTCAACAAAATCATAGGACATCCAATTTAGGCCGTGGTGACTACATCAGAACATCAACCAGCGATTTGTTAGAGCTGTTGCTAATAGCTAATATGGATTGCTATTTCCATATGCGATTATTATAACACCAAATTATGGCCCCGACACTACAGAACCTTATCTCCAGACAAATTTCTAATGGACCAATAGACATTTTCTGTTGGTCCATTAGAATTTTTTCTATTGGTCCAAAAAGACATTTTCTAATGGACCAATAAGAAATTAATTATGAAAATAGTGTAATAAAATCTTTGGATTGTTTCGGCTAACAAACTCACAGAAAACATGTTGACATTAACAATGAGTCCTACCCTATCCTATCCTATCCTAACCTAACCTATGCTATCCTATATATTAAGGCCCTATACTACTTGCAATTTGCAGACCCCTGCTATAATAAGTACTACAGGCAAAATGTTTGAAGAAAGACAGTTACTTAATATACAAATTACACTTTTGTTAATGAAAATATGAAGAATTGTCATTATGAATCATAATTTTTATGAAAGTGTTAAACAAAACACTAACAAATAAATATTTTTTATATATTAATAAGCAAATGCCAGCTACAGGCTAAAATTGCATATTTCTATTTATTTTCCACCTTTTTTCCAAATCTCAGAATACTGCTTATGAATATTCATGACCAACAGAAACCATTAGAAAACAATAGAAACAACAGAAAACCAATAGAACCAGTCAGAAATAACATTTGAACAGAAAATTACAGAAACAGTAGAAACCAACAACAAACCGATATAAGCCAACACAAACTGATACAAGCCAACGGGAGGGTCACGAGGCAGAGGGCCCACCAGCCGCCAGGGGCAGACTCCCACGAGGCTGAGCGCCCACGAGGCCGAGTAATTTCCATGAGACCGATTTTTCTCATATTGTATTTTGCAATATACTGCTCGGCCTCGTGGGACCCTCGGCCTCGCGGACCCTTGGGCCTCGCAAGCCCTCGGCCTCGAGGGCACTCAGCCTTGTGGGAAGACCCATAGCCAATAGCAAGACAAGCTAATAGAATCAATAGAAACTAATAAATAAATTTTGGAAACCACAAAGCTGATAGACTAATAGAAACCATTAACACCACTGGACACAAGAAAAATAGAAAACCCCAATAGAAATTGTTATGGGACAGCCTGAAACTAAAGTAAGTAGAGCCACTGATAATCTGATTGGTCTGTGTTGGTTTATGGGTCCAACAACCTGGAGCCAATAGAGACCAATAGAGACCATCAGACTCTATTGGTTTAGGGTCCATATCAAGGGCCAGAAACCAATTTGTATTGACCAATAGAGGTTGATGGCCAGACACCAACAGAATCTCTTGCTTATCTATTGGAGCCTATTGGTCTCTGTGGGTCATTAGGATTCTGGATATTCCTATTGTATTGCTCTACTATTGGAAAACAATTGGGAAATAGCGGAATTCCTTTTCCTATCTTACTCTCTATATGGATGTGCAGGAGATCCCATTGTTAACAACCACATTAAGAATCCGAATCAGACACCTATTAGCAGAAACCTATATATGAGAATTTGCTACTATTGGCTTTCCCTAATGGAGCTACTCCAGAGTATTGTCGGAAGGCTGGGATCCAATGACAACAAGGTTAGTTCCAATTATATCTTCGTGGAAAATTGCTACATGCCATTTCGGAGCATGTCAAACATCATCTACAAACACATTGTTATGTACCATAGCAGGGGTTTTCCTAGAGTCGTATTTCCGCTAACTGCTAACTCGTGAGACAGTTATCTTAGCGTCAGGCTGGAACAGTCTCGCGATCGCCGTCGAGATACTTTACCAGATATGCAGGATGACGCCCTTGCCGTCATCAATTCCTACTAATCAAGACGTCGCCTAATATCATACATAGCATGTAGCGAGGGCTGCCGTGCTAAGCCTCAGATCTTCCCACTCAAACGTTCCTTGGTCGTCATAGAGATTAGCACTCTACCATAGAGTAAGTCTAAGTCGAAACCCAGCACCCGTAGCCACCAACTGGTATCGACGACGCTGCCTGGTCAGAATTATGCAAACGCATGTAATCAGCTCCAATTACAACCAACATGAGACCCGTCGCAAGATCAACTTTGCCCTACGCGATAACCATCCATAATGTTGCCTTTTCGTTAACTCTGCTCCGCAGAATTTGCTATAGTCGGTAGTGACTCACGCACAAACTGCTCGCATGCAACGTCTAACGACGGTAACTCCGCTCCCTGCGTACACGAGCGTGCGACGCAGTGGTCAAACTGTCCAGAAGTCCTTTTTTCGTCGCAGTCAATTGCGCCGCTCGTAAGGCCCGGTGAGGATTCAGTGTGAGCCCCACACGCTGTGACTTTTGCTCACGGCAGCGCACTTCTGGCTTGCAGGGTACTCAATCGCTTCGTGTCTGTTCAGAAAGAAAGAAGAGGGAAAACAAAAGAAATATAACATTCATACGGAACTGGCGATTTATGATTTAAAGGAGTGATGTGCCCTGTGAGAGGCAAGGAAGGCAATCTACACAGTAAAGTCCCCGAGGATTGGTCAGTATAATATTGTTGAAGGCTACTCTTTCTTCTATATTTTTTAATCTACTGTTGAATATTTATTTGTGAGATTAGTTGTAACCTAGTTCATCAGATCGTGGTATATAAACTTGACTTACCGGCCTTCTCCAAACAAATTCCGTCAGCTTCCCGGGCGTCTTTTGTACCAAAGAGGTTCGATTTATCGGCTTTGAATGGAATTCCCAAAATCTTAATACGGCTTAAACACGTTAAAAGCAGGAAAAGCGATTTGGTTTCTCGCGTTGCGATCAGGAAGCTGCGGCGAAACTCAAGCACTTTGTTTGAGAGAAGGCGCGCTTTATCGAGGTAATGAGATACACAGAAACAGAGGTGTCATTGGTAATCCTGGAAATAATATTAGAAGAATAGATTCTGGCGAAATAGTGTGGACAGTAGCAGTGTACTGTTATATGCCGAGTATCACAGAACTTTTATTATTGCTAAGTCACCCTCTCTACGTGTGCGAACAATAATTAGCTATCTCAGCTAACTAGTGTGTAATAGCCATTTAATGAGTGCTTCGTGACAAACCGAACCTTTGAACGAAAGTACCCAGATGAGCCCAGTGGCGGCCAATCGAAATTACGAGATTTACCTTCCAAATGATAACCTTTCTGGAGTCATTGTGCGGTACATGCTATACGAGTGCCGTCCAGCAAAGAATTTACAGTGCGCATCAACGGTCACAGGTACGTCTTAAGCAGTGCATGATTGTCACATGTATGGGATGTGCACTAGTCCCGGAAGAACGTGAATTCGATGATGTCCATGCCCACTTCATTCTATGATCAGTTTGTGAGACAGTTAACAGAAGAACAACTGAGCTCTTTGCTTTCGGTCCATTTGAGTCCCATAGTCCAGTTCAGTCCTTGAGATATAATTAAACATACAACCAAACGGATAGAAAAAATGAATCAGGATTGGCCCTACTCCCAACTTGTTGTCGTATCATGAACCATGTGGAATATTCATATTATTGTGCTCATAAGACGAACAATCCATGATAAAGCTCCGTTATTACCATTTCTCTTTGAATGTCGTGATTTATTGTCACCGCGTGCCCAATTCACTTTCTGACAAATTTCCTCGGAGATATGAGACCTTAAGTGATCTTTGTCACCTTCAACACCTTCCCGGGGATTTTGGTTCTATAAAAAGAAGTTTCAAACCACCGTCATGCCCAGATGTGCCCATGCATTTCGTCATTTTTTCTTTTGAGGAGAGGGGCCGACTCTCTGATTGTGTGGTTGATTCACGCGACACCACCAAAGCCACACCCATACTTCGATTCACACATGACACACTGCAAGGAACAACATTGATCTGAGGGTTGAGACCCTCTCGTTCCTGTCCTTTCTAACATTAAATCTAGATTTGATGGTTACAGGCTGACTCATTTTTGTCGGTCTACGTGCGGAGTGGCGTCATGAATATATTTGTAATGGTGTTCGATACAATTAATGTGATTCATCAAATACATCTCTATTGGAATTGCGTATCTTTCCAGTATAATCCTAGTATTGAGTAAAATCTCAACCAAAACTATAAAATCAAAATAAAGATTTATGTGAGCGCATAAATGAATGCGTAATTGTACAGCGCTTGTCGTTATGCAAGGCACAAAGATCTCTAACGGGAAAATCAATCACCCAATTATGATATTATAAAGGGTTAATATTGCGGTTTTTCATTTCTTTCGTTTTCATGCATAAAGTTGGTGTTATATAAGATATTCCGATATCTCACCGAGATCTCTGTTACTTTCGAACCCCTCCCTATTTGACAGTAGAGACCTATAGTCTCGTCCCACATGAAATATCAGACATATTAAGCTAAAATAACACAATATAAATCACAGTACAACCTCAGTCAGCGTTTCCTGTGGAGGTACAGGTACGCGGAGCTGGGACATAATGATCGGCCGGGGTGAATGGAACCAAAAGAGGATAGCCCACCAAATTTCAAGAAATGCAAAATGTATCTATATACAAATGAGGCAATATCCGCGTTGGCTGACAAAATACTTCTTTGGAATAAGAGGTGACTCGTGAAAAGGTTGGGAGAATTCCAAAATGATAGACCAGAGGTCCAAATAAAGTAAAGCAAGGGACAAACATAATTCATAGAAGTCGTAAAGTCGAGAGCAATAAGTCACATCAGCGGCTATTAGCGGCCAATAGAATAATTCCACGGCGTTTATGCCTACGATACTAGGCCTGTAATTAATGTGCTTTGCTACATTTTATCACCTGTCGAGATATGTCTTTGATATTGAATAATAGCTTACTAAGTAAACAAATGCGTGTTTCTTTAAATGTGTTTATCCGGTATACAACTATACGGAACGGATATCTAATTGATCCAGTTGATATCCTTTAGAAATGCTATAGATTGCTTATCCTTCAAGGCAGTCAAATATTAGGAGTACTATCATTTGATGTGCATCTCCTCAGCAAAGTATCTTCTGGGTGTGTATGCCTGTCCTAATCTACATATGCGAGTGTATTCAACTTGCGATTCAACCAATGTGAAGAATGCAAAATGATTTGAGTTTAGTACGCCAGTTTAATGTCACCTTATAACATGTATATTCATCTTCAGATTGTGTCAGGATGAGACACAGATATACTCTATTCTACATAATGACGCTATTGCAAACTTACGATGTAGATAAAAACAAACTTTCCTTGTTGTAATTACTTGGTATGAGAGTAAAGATAACCCGTCGAAAGCCCACGTTGCTAGCAGTCAAATAGAGTGCCTTCAAATTACTTAATTTAATCCCAGAAGTGCCAACCATCAATTTCTAATAGTTACTTATATGAAGCGTATAAGATATGAATGTAAATTCCATATGAAAACGAATTCCTTCCTAGTGTAAAACTATCACACCGTACTTTCATTACGCGATAATTGATCTTGATATGTTCTTTCTAGTTAGATATGAAGATGGCCCTCTGTTTCGCCCAAGCTCATGTGTAACCCCATAATAGTGACAGAATCCACTTGCGCACACTGGGGGACGAGCGCGCCACTTACCTTACTATAATATGCAATAAAACTCACTCTTGACTATATATATGTACAGGTGATTATAAAATTTTCAAGTAAAATTTTACTGACGGCGCCCCTCTATCGGGAACTGGCTCACCCTATTCCATGTAGATCCATGTAGAATCACAGCACACTGCAACAGTGGTCGATTATCAAAGGCGGAGCTATGATATTTCACTAGCTTGGTTTAGATAACCAGTTCAGGATGAATTATAGATATAAGTCTACTGCAACCTCGCCAACGAACTTATGTGCAGAAACAAGTCGCTCTCGGTTGACGTTTCACAAGAGTCTCATCGATGTCTCTTGGAATTGTCATGACTAACATCGCGAGCATGACGACTTGATCCTCTCAGTCTGTACTAAACATTAGGCCGCCCCAATGACGTCTTCGCTCAGACTTCGATCACGTCCGATATTGACAAAAATCCCCCTATGAGAACTCAAACATGAGTTGACTTTCCCCTTGAGAAGTCCCAAGCCAGATCAGGAGACTCGCACAACTGGGTTTTCATGGAGGCTAGAAATATTATTACTGTATTCTGTACACATTCTTTTTGCTTCTTTCCATTAAACAACGGAAGTTATAAATTATGGAAGTACTAAAAAAAGCGCGCCCAAGATCCATCTCTTTGAAAATATTGAGAGTTAACGATGTAGAAAAGTGCTCATATCATCGTAGCTCCCATCTCATATACAGCACTGCTCTGACCCCCAAATCAATGCAACATGAAATTTAATATTATAAAAAAAATACCGTAGTCGTCAAATCTCCAATGAAAACTTACATTCACCAAAAAATTCAGTAAATAGTTTTTCTATGATTGTTACTACGCGAATGAAGCGTGTTCATGGACTTGGGCTCTTCATATAGTCACTTATGCAATAAAATATAATTCAACTGTCGTATCCATACTAAAATTTATGGTATACTTACTGAAATATGTGTCATCTAGACGTCTATAGTCGACACTGGAAAGAGTGAGACCAATCGAGCCAGATCTAACCAGATACAGGAAATCGATCAAAACTGAATAAAAGAGAATAAGAAGAAACATCTTTGAGGAATTTTGTTTTTGTTAGATCTTTCTGTATCATACCATGCTTCTATCTTTGCTACTGTTTAATGTAAATGAGAGTAAAAATGAATACGGGAGAAAGTGGATTAGATACCAGCAGTTCTTCGGCGAGCTGTCTTTTTGCCTTCAGGGTCCTACATAAGTTTTTTTTACACAGACAATGACAATGAGTCTAACTGCCACGCTCTTCATTTTCCCCTCTCGTTTACGCTCCGCTTTAGCAACGTGCATGGCTTTAGTTTATTGGATCGTTTCATGCTAAATGTGCTACTGTGCATGATGTGCATTGCAACTATGGCTATTTGTGTTCGTTTTGTGAGCGGATATACGCGACGACTAACATACTCTGCGTTTAGCTGCACTCTACAAAACTATTGCGAGTGCGATGCCAACGACCTGCTGTTTGAATAACGCTGTTTTTAATCCTCGAGGATAGCTGAGCACGCCAGAAAGTACGAATGTCAAATCATAACATATCGATGTGCGGGAGAGTGTGGCGGGGGGGGGTATTGTTGGAGGCACAAAAGGTCTACCTAGACTTATTTGCTTTGGAACTAATAGCTATTCTGGAGTTTCCACAATGAAGTGTCAAATTTCTTAAAGCAGTTTATGTTATCGCTGGCCGGCGAGTATTCTGTTGGGCCTGATATGGTAACACCTTATAAACCTTCGACACTATAAACAAATTTCTCTCCATCAGCGTTAAACTAGTATTCGATACCACCGAACGCGAGACCGCGAGGTGAACTGTCGCCTCCCTACTGTGCAATGATACAAATTAGTAATTATAGGTTAAGCCCAATCCTTCTGCAGTTCCTATTTTAATCAAAGTAACCGTGCGTTCTAAGAGACAGTAGCTTTTTTACTAAACACGAACGAAACATGAGCAGCATATCATCTCTCTCTAGAAACCTCAATCGTAATTCTCCGACACAGAATTTCCAGTGTCGTAGACCAGCTTAATCCCGTATTAGCAAACAGACTTTTCATATAATCCAAATTACCTTCGACTCTATTTACTGTTCGATGAGACATGATGCGTTATTATTATCTATCCCTACAAAAGACGATGATCAGCAAATCATTTACGTTTTTAGTTTTCATTGTCTGTTAAGCTAAACCTAGCCACTCACAAAACGTGATCAAAGAACTTCTAAATACATTCGTGAGGACCGCAACCAAAATTAAAATTTATTTTAAAAAACACTACAATTTTTTGGAGGCTGTATCTCTGTTCAAATGATTACTTATTCATTAAGGTAATATTAATGCTATAATGTGCATAAGCCCCATTGTACAAGAATTAATTTAGTCTACTAGACGCATATGATTATGTTCAAACAATTTCGCATACAGGAGTTCAAAGATCAAAGATGGACTCGCTTTATTATGAGAAAAGAGTATACGCGATTGACATTCAAAGAGACGCACGCAAACATCATGATAAAACCCCCAAAGCGCTTAAAAATATAGTTCTTGTTCCCTAACTAAGTTTTTCAGCAACACAGGATTTGGTAAGAACACTTCCCTTCTGTAAGAGAGAGACGCTTTTTCTTAAACAACTTAGAAAGAGCATGACGTTTTTATTTAAAGTTGTACGAAGATTAATAAACAAAACTACCACCAGGCAAGTCTATGGAAGCGTTGCTTATTCTACTTATCTTATAAACATCTCATACAAGTCTCAGTGTAATGGTTCAGTGCGATATTCCAGGTGCTAGAGGGGCAGTGCTTCATCACAAAAGAATTCAAGCAATTAAAATTCAAATTGAACGTAGGGTCACCACACAGCTACAAAAGAGCGGGTTGCTGAATAGGTATTCATCTTTCCTTCGTGACGGCAGTGCAACGTTTAGATTGTCTACAAGAAGAATATACTACACAACATCAGAATAATTGGGAGAAGGCTATAAAAACTGTTCCGCCTCAGGCCAGAAGAGAATTGGCGGCGTCTATCCGATGGTTTCCGACTATAGTCAAAACTCAAGTCAACATCGAGTTATCCTTAGCCACATTCGAATGCGTTGCCAGCACCTGCTTGGTAGTAGGCTTTCCAGCAGTTGTAGCTGGGGCCACAGACTGCACAGATAGAGATCGACCTCACAGCTTTTTCGCTAGTTAACCCCGTCGCGCCCCGGGGGGTGGCCCGGTCACTCAACAAACAGATAAATACCACCCCGCTATCAACTGCTAGCCAGGTGCGTGTACACACAAGGCAAACCCTAGTATTAAAATAGGAGCGCCATAAGAACCGTCTAACATGTTGCATGAATCAATATTATCACCCTTTTCGACGCCTCAGACTGCAAAAGCAACCCTACCATGGCGTCCATCTTACCGTGAAATTCTTTGAAACCCGAAGAGACAAGCCCATTCTGTGCAAACACCACCTAACACTGCCGGTATACACCTGAAATCTGCTTCGAGACACAGCATTCGCGGCTGAAAGAGCAGCCTCCTAAATCTTTATGATAAATGGCCATTGAAATCTAAACAACATCCCTATTTTAGCGGTTAGAAAAGCGTCGACGCCTTCGAATAGGCTCTGAAAACAGACGCCCTTATTCTGGAGCACTTTGTTGGTACACCATGCCCCCCAACAAAAAAACATCAAAAAAAAAGTGCCGGAAAAAAGGGCTGTTTCAGCCTTTCAAGGCCGTGTCGCCGACCATCTATTCCCCTCCTGAGAAAATAGGTTTTGTGGATTTTTTTTAATTCAAGCGTGTTAAAGGTGGTGCAGAAGGGTGAGCCCGGGGCCCGCCGTCGTAGGGGTTTTGCCCTCTGAAGTGGCAAACGAAAAGGAAAATAATTATGACCCAATAGTCTCTCTTATTTCCTTTCCCGCGTTGAAGGGAGTGACCCGCTTATGATTTCGAATAACGGAATTAGATGAAGCAAGTTACTTCCCTTGCCCTCAAAATTAGTCTCTCTCTACTTCCCAGACAGATACGAGCCCCTTTCAAAATGCTTGGTTTGCCACTGTGCCACGGGTGAACTGACATTAGCAGTCTTCCCTCAGAGCTAGGGCTCTGGATTTGGCAAAATAAGAAACTACAATTGCATGTAGTTTAAATACTTGTTCCCTATGCAGGGGATAATTAGAACATGCTGAAAATCGTGCAAGGGTATTTGGATTATCTGAAAACTGTTTGCTCGGGATCAAGCCTGTCTACGACATGAAATCTGTTGTTCGGAGGAATTTACGATGGGACAGAATGTTGCCGTTGCCCTAGACCGCGGCCCTAGGCCAGTGGCTACCTTAAATTATTTCCGCGATTCGCGGTCGGTCGTCACACGTGATTTCCATAGGAAATCCCAACCTCCAGCGACACTATTGCGACCTTCACAATCTGCGTAACCTTCGGTTAACCAACAAACTTCAGCGATCATAAGAAATGATCCTTTGACAGCGCCTCCCGCCCAATTTCACTAGGGGCAATACAATAAAAAAAAAGGAAAAAAAGAATGATCTTGCTGTGCTCAAGCAGGAAGATCGACTTTTATTCTTCATAATAAATTGTCTCGCATCTCATCTGATTCTTTGATTTTGGATTCGGTTTTCAGGCTACAAAATTGTTTTTTATGCAGACACCAGTTCAATTATTCCATTCAAATTTTTCCCTTTATTGGAGGAAAGGGAGGCGATTGGA
>CALNVZ010000649.1:1302412-1334411 GCA_940671915.1 Paracentrotus lividus | reverse complement strand
ACTTCCAGAAGGTCTTGGTCGCAGCAATGCGCCGCTCGTAAGGCCCGAGGATTTCAGTGTGGCCCCAACCTGTGACTTTTGCCACCCTCGCACTTCTGGCTTCAGGTACCATGTCTGTTCAGAAAAAGAGAGAAAAAAAAAAAATACAATACGGAGCTGCGGAATTAGAGGAGGTGGGGGGGGGCATTCACAGTAGACGGGTTGTATAATAATTGTTGAAGGTACTCTTCTTTATATTTTTTTAATCTCTTTGAATATTTATTTGTGAAGATTGTTTGTACCTATTTCATCAGATCGTGGTATATAAACTTGACTTACGCGCCTTCTCCAAACAAATCCGTCAGCTTCCGCGTCTTTTGTACCAAAAATTCGATTTATCGGCTTTTGAAATAGAATTCCCAAATCTAATACGGCTTAAACACGTTAAAAGCAGAAAAGCGATTGTTCTTCGCGTTGGATCAGGAAGCTGCGGGAACTCAAGCACTTTGTTTGGAGAAGGCGCCTTATCGAATGATCACAAACAGAGGTGATTGTAATGTGGTTGAATAGATTTCGGCGAATATACAGTAGCGTGTACGTTGTTGCCGAGGTTCACAGAACTTGATTATGCAGCAAAACTCTCACGTGTGCAAATATTGTTTTCATCAGCTACTAGCGGAAAGCCATAAAGTTTGACAACGACCTTTGAACGAAAGTACCCAGATGACGCCCCAATCAGTTACGTACCTTTAAATAGTTACGAGGAAATTTCTACACTTTTAATAGGTGCCTACTTTTAGAAAAGAAGGCAATAAAAGAAATTTCTCAAAAACAATGCACATAGGTTTTTTTTGCCATTGTCGTAAGAAGACGAGGGATCTTAGACCGATTATCTGTGATATATGAAAAGATGGAGATTATTTATTTACTAAATAACTGGATTCATACAAATGGCTTTCTATAGTCTATTGATCTTTAATATATATATATATATATATATATATATATATATATATATATATATATATATATATATATATATATATACATATATATATATTATTTGGATTTTTGCCCGTTCCCGCCAAGAAAGCGAGGAACATAATTACGAAATACGTGTTAGATTTATTGAAAGATTCATGATTTATTGTCAATACATAGAAATCTTGTTTGAAGCCAGTAGTCGGCTGTATTATTTAGAATTTTACACTATAGAGACATGACGATTTCTCTTCCACAAGATACAGTTTTGTGCATACGCTCTAAACTTGCTAAAGGTGATTCTCTTTTGAAATCAAGAGTGCGAGAATGTGCAAGCTTCATAGGTTCAATTGTTTCCTCCTTTTTTCCTTCCCCATAAGCAAATTGCATTCCAGATCTCTTGAAAATGCAAAGACAATAGGCATGATAGGCCTTCAAAATTCCGCTGGGTATTTCGATTCGCTTATTTCTTTTAGTTTATACATTATTAGGTCCCCATGGAAGAAGAGAGCAATTTTGTAAATTGCACTGAAATGGGCTATCCGCCATTATGTATTTTCCATGACTGTATATTTGTAACTTGTTGCTATGGAAATAGAAACAAACAACAAACAAAGTTAACAAACAAAAATAAAGATGAAATAAATTGGTGGATTTGCCAACAGCCTCATTTTCAACCCATATTCTTGACACACCAATATGTACATAACAATATCCAAGAAGGCTATAGCCTCTCGAGATGGGGGACTGTATGTCATTTTGACGATTCCTTTTTTCTCACGGCCTTTTGCCGCCTGAACTTCAACATCTACATATTTATCAATGCTCTCGAATTGTTTGCAATTATAGAAAGAGCATTGTTTACCATTTGTAGCCAATACTGGGACATTCATATTTATATTTGTTCTGACAATGGCACCTCTCGATCAATAAGATGAGTGGTAACGTTCCTGTCTTACATGAAATAACAGTACTACGGATTTGGTCTGAGTGTAAGATAAGTTTTGGATTTCACCCTCCCATGTTGCAGGCACAAACAACAAAGTTGCCGATGTTTGTCAAGAAGGGATATGAATAAAGAATTACATACCTTTCCACATATTTTTCTCTTATTATTTAGGCCTATGTCAGTTTCTACCCTGACATTGATTTGTTTGCTTAAAAAGATAATAATCAAGTTCTGAAATACGCTTCTTGGAAGGCGTGAACCCTGCCCAAGCTGCTTTCAAACACATGGAAAAGCTTCTCCCCGGACCTCCGGGGGACTTCTCCGTTCGGGGAAGTTTGATACATGAGCATTTATTGTAGTCGATGCTTTTTTCCGTTTCATGGGAATTCTATTCTCTTTATAATTTCCCACCCTTTGGCCTTTGACTTATTGTTAGGATTCTTCACAAGTAAGGAGCAGACCGAACCCGCCTGACATTTCTTTAGCGCCTTTATGGAAGGCGCAGCCGTTGTTCTCGACCCGACCTGCACAATATGTTAGTGCAGTAGCGGACGCAGACCGATGTCATACAATGAAAGTAACTGGCCCATGCATAAACATAATAGAACCGCTTTTGTCCTCAGACAATTGGGCCCGAGAAATGCATTCAATTCGGATCTCTTGGATCTGCACCTGTAGTGGTCCCATCCGTTTTAATACTCTCAGGAAACAGTTTTCGCTCGAACGACCAACCGACACCAAATCTACATAGTACATCTCGTGGCTTGGGGAGTCTCGGCCGACGTTGAACTACAGCCAAAATTTCAGAATCGGATTCAAACCTACTCGCCCAGTCATAGCATGGACATGGAACAACTAGATGATACGAATCGGGCTGGAAGCAATTTCGGAAATTGGTGTTGTGAATGGAAAGCTAATCATTGCTCTCCATCTTGAGTTGATATAATTTAATTTTTAGCAAATGACCATTCAACTGGCAAAGCTTATTCTACCATTTATTCATACCGATCAGATCTATCTTTCGCCATCTTGAGGGGCATTCAATGGGTCAAAGCCCCCTTGTTATTCGTTTCAAGAAGGGGATTTTTAATTAGAATCCTCCTAAACCAAAATACTGTAGTACGTTGGATGCATCTCTTGTTTTAAACTACATTAGATCTTTACCACAGAATCAAGAGTTAACATTTATTCCAATTAAGCTAGTCAAAAGCTTGTTATCTTTTGATGACTCTTTTTTCGCTAAGCGGTCTCAAACTCATTTGTCTAGATACCTCTTCCTGTTCAATCAAAGAATATCATGCCGTGTTCTACTTAACAGAGTTACAAACAACGACTCGTTTAAAAATAGTTTGACGAATCAAACAATTGAGGTTTCATCATACCCACAATGAAGTAAGATTTGTGTAATTACGACCCTATTGAGGGAGGCAAACAAGAAGCCAGACTTGTTTACTTCAATCAAAACGGGTGACCACCGGGTGCATCTGGACTGTGCTCGGTGGATGAAATCAGTATTGCGTTTTTCGGATATTGATATATCAAGCCCATAGCTATCGTAGCAGTAGCGGACGCAGACCGGACACACAATGAACTTACCGGGTCCATGCGTAAACATAATAGAGCCGCTTTTGTCCACAGACAATTGGCCCCGAATTACATTCAATTCGATGTTCTTGATCCGCGCCTTGCGTAGTGCGATAGTTTCCTCCGCATTTCTCGCGGAGCAACTCTTAGTGATATCATATTTTTTGCTAACTGGTTCGAATGTCGGCACATTTAAGCAATTCTATCATAAATCCATTGACGGAAATCCTTTTCACTTGCTGTTCATTTCAATAATAAATTTTATAATCAAATGTAAAAAAGTGAATTCACTGTGATGACAGTCAACTTCGTTGACCGAGTGTAAGTGAACACAGTTCTAGGATTAAGAACAGTTGAACTTAAAAAAATAATAATAAAAAAATAAATAAAATTAAATAAATAAATAAAATGATATAAACGCCAAGAAGGTTAAATCCCATTCGGAGGTTTGGTTTTTGTGAAGATAAGTTTCTTTCTTCCATTAAAGTGACACTCACTGTATTTCTTCCAATCGTTTTTGCTCTATTGGAGGTCAACTTCTGGGTCGTGCTTTGAACGATGCTAACCCTCTGAAGACTTGTATGAGATGTTATGTAATAGAATTACTAAATATTGCGAATATAATGAAGTATAATTATAATTCTATTAATAATAGCGAAATACAAGTCGAGGAGGGTCCACCCGCACCCGCCCTTGGCATATCCTTTTCTCAGATGTTGAATCTGATTATTATGTCTTCCTGGTACTGGATTTGCAGAAGTTTGACTGTTTTGATCATTAAAGATGCTGCGCTTGTTTGATCGTAGTTAATTACTGATTGGAATTGATCCTTTATGTTGATCTATTTTGATTGATTGATTCACGTTTGTGATACTGACGTGACGCAGAATTGTTTTTTGGATTGTTGTCCTGGCAATACCTCACTTTGAAAAGATGAATACCTATTCAGAACCCCGCTCTTTTGTAGCTGTGTGGTGACCTACCTCATTTGAATTTTAATTGCTTTGAATTCTTTTGTGTGAAGCACTGCCTTAGCACCTGGAATATGCTAACCCTCCTCGACTTGTATTTCGCTATTATTAATAGAATTATAATTATACTTCATTATAATTCGCATAATTTAGTAATTTTTGAGAAGATTGAATGTTATTTAGACAACATCGCCGTTGTTTCCGCTTGCCGCGCTTGCCTCGATCATGCGTGACGGACGTGTATTGTTCTCTGTATACCTGAATGCAGCCTCCTCATTGGTCAATCGTTTCACCTTTGTAACAAGTGGTTGCTAGGGCATTTCGATGAGTACAGCGTGACAAAATGTTCTTATTTTTCTGGCGCGGAGTCAAACAGAAGTCAAACTTCGCAGACGTTTTTCTCTTGATTTTGATTTCCAAGAGCACAATTCTCCTCGCGTTCAGAGGTTAATATCTCCACTTCTATTTACTCTTTACAGTCGGGTTATATATCAAATTCAAGGCAATGAATCAGGGATCAATAATATCAAATAAAATGGATTTCAAAAATCGCGACTAGTCTCTCATTTCGACGTGACGCATCACATCTGTGTAATCGTTTATACTTACATCATCTATTGTTGTATCATAAAGAGCTGCCTGCCATGGCCATGCACCCGACTCTGCTGGAACACCGCCCACAATACGAGAAGTTAACACAGTTCCAGCCTTGCCACATTCCTCGTATGCTATTTAAAATTCGAATTCGATCAAACTGAATTAAAATACGTTTATTTCCAGCGATACATGCAATAAGGTTTATTTTTAAAATTATCGAATATGCCAACAGTTAAAACAACAACAACAACAACAACAACAACGTATATCTTAGAATATATAAATATATATATCAGTATAATAATTTATTTCATGGAAAGAGACAAAATAAGGCAATTCCGTCAACCAATTTCGTCCGAATTGCGATCGCAATTAAAAGATTCAGCATCCAAATTCGTTTTTGAGCGATCGAAATAGGAAACTTGGTAACCAAATTGCAAATTGCGCTAGTTAAATTTTGACATTATGAGCAATCGTATTCGTCAATCGTCATTTAAATTCGTACAACTGCCGGCTTTCTTAAATTGACTGCACGAATTTTGAATTTCACGCTCATGAACAGTAATGAACAATCAGTGGCGGATCCTTGATTTCAGGATGGGCAGGGGGGGGGGGGGCCGAAATTTTCCGATGTTGACAGTGAATGACTGGTTTTCAAATTTATAGGAGGGAGCGTACCGTGAGCCCCCGCCTGGATCCACCGCTGATTTTGATTACCCGTAAACAGTTTTGATCTCTCAAAAATGAAACCGAATGCTCAAAAAAGAAATCCCCCCCCCCACTCAGGCGGTCAACCATACATGTATGCTCGTTCCGAAATTCTGGGGAAAAGGGGTATATTTTGGGGGCTCAGGTAGGGGCAATATCCCGAAAAATCATTGAAATAGGGGTCCTTTAGCAGTTTCCCCCGACCCGTTTTGAATTAGGCCTAGGGGTAGTTTCTAATTATTTGGGGGAAAATCCTGAAATAGAGGCCCAAATATGGTCCAAAACATGTGAAAGGGGTGATTTTGATGCAGCTTACCTTTCAAAAGCTTGTAACACTACAGGGGGGGGGGGCTGTAATTCTGACTCGGCTTCCCCTCCAACATGTCCAAATAGGGGGTATCTATACAGTGCGTCCCAAAAATAACTATACACTTTTTAAATAGCTACCAGATAGAAAAATATATGATTATTGGGGAAAAGGTTTATAAATATACAAAGCTCATATCCTCAACTATCATAATGATACAAACAATTCCGAAAATAACGCATGCTTCAGTGAGTAATGCCCACTTTTGTAAAGGGCACAAAAATTCCCCTGCGCAGGAATTCACTATTCATTTTGCACCTGGTTATGGAACGCCACGAATGAGTCAAAATTAATGATTGAATCAATCGGCCAACAAAGACAAAAATAAACTGAAGTCCAAAGCAAAAATCAAAGATATGAAACCAAAACAGTGAAACAATACATTTTTGCATAGTATTGATTATTTTTCTAAATTTTGGTTTATTTTTTACTCTGTTTGCTGATTTATTCCATCATTAATTTTGACTCCTTCATGGCGTTCCATAACCAGGTGCAAAATGAATAGTGAATTCCTGCGCAGGGTAATTTTTATGTCCTTTACAAAAGTGGGCATTACTCACTGAAGCATGCGTTATTTTCGGAATTTTTGGTGTCATAATGATAGTTGAGGATATGAGCTTTATATACATATAAACATTTTACCCAAGAATCGTATTGTCTTTATTTGGTAGCCATTTCAAAAGTGTATAGTTCTTTTTGGGACGCACTGTATAGCTAAGAATCCGGAACGAGCATACGGGTATATACGGTTGACTGCCTGAGTGGGGGGGGGGACGAAATCGCTTGCTGCTTGTGTTAAATTGAATGAATATTAACGAATTTGATTGCATAGAATTAAAAATTGAAAAACCTATATTACATCTATTAATTTTCACAAGGAAACGTGACTACGTGGCGGGATGAATAATATATAAATATGTTAAACTTACACCTGCTGGTATTGGTAATGGCGTCCACAACACGATCCAGCTCCACATAATCAGGGAGAAAGAAAACGTGTTCACTTAAAGGTTTAGATGCAATCTCTGCTAGTTCCATCTTGTTCGTGTTTCTACTAATTCCGATGCAGTGGATATTGAACCCCAAATCTTCCCTCAGAACATTCGCATATACCGTGGGCGCACCACCCACGTTAGTAAAACCTGCATGTCAAAAGAACATTTATGATTTTATGTGTAATTTGATAGTAGACCTTCTAGCAAAATGCATATTACTAACACTTTTACATAATATACATGTACATGATTACGTATTACATTATAATGATAAAAACATCAGTTTCAATGCCGGTTCCAAAATATTTCGTCAACACTGAATTTGATTTTTGTTGTTGAAATGTCCAGTATCATAAATATTCCAACTTCTCGCAAAATCCAATCCTCTTTTAGTCGTAGCTCTTCGTATTAAGGTGACGTCGTGATTGGGTTGTAGTCAGGTCGTGGTAAAGTCTTGATCAAGTCGTAAGATTTTGATTGTGAATAATGACTTACCGTCCGTAATGATGAAAAGAACTTTTCTCGTATCGACTGGAGTTGTGTCAAAGGTTTCCGCCACCATGAGATTGATATTATTCAGGGCGTCGGGCAAGTTTGTCCCTTCACCTAAATAAGAAATGAAAGGATATGAAATTATAACACAAAATATTAAAACTTGGGATTGGTGAAGATGGATTTAAAGGCTGGCTACGACACAGTTACGATTCAATAAAGTAGCGTACGGAGCCGCAATACTATGATCAGTGGCGTATCTGGGGGGGGGCAAGGGGGCACGTGCCCCGGGCGGAGCTTCAGGGGCGCAAAAAAGGGGGGGAAAAAAAAAAGAAGAAGAAGAAGAAGAAGAAGAAGAAGAAGAAGTAATAGGAGATCGGTGATCCACAGTGGAAACTGGGGCCATGTTTCCTCCCATTATTATTTTGATGCCCCTACATAGCCTAGTTTAAATTTTTGGGCGTCCCAAAGTCTCTAGTCATTTTTAGGTTTAGTACCTTCTATCTTAGTTTGGGTCAATTTTGCGCCCCCTGTATAGGCCTAGGCCTATATTGAAGATCAAATCGGCGCCCTTAGCTTCAATTTAGCGTCCCTCTGTTAAAGGTTAAGATCAATTGTGTCCCTCATAATCCTCATTTTAAGACCAATTTGACATCTCCTGAGTTTCGATTTAATTTGGAGCCCCTTTAAATAGTTTAAGATCAATATGGCGCCTCAAATTTAAGATCAATTTGCCCTCAGTTTATTCAAGTTTAGAGCTCTAGAATTTTTGCTCGCGCTTCGCGCTCGCATTATATTATACACTTTCAAAATCATTTGTGGAAGACTAACAAAAAAGGTTTAAAATTATTTTTCTACAAAAAAAAAAAAAAAATCCCAAAACACTTTGTACAATAGCCTCTTGACACCCCTAAGGTTAGGACTTTTTTCTTAATTGTACCTCGTTCGTTGATAATGAAATCTGTATTCATGATCTTAAATGCAGATTTGAGTAATGCAAAACTCAAAATTTCCGCTCGCGCTTCGCGCTCGCATTAAATTAAAATATTTCCAGAGCAAACAAAAACTGATAAGCTTCGTGTATGTATCACAGCAAAATCACCCCCAGGTCTGGGGACATTATATGCCACTAGTACAATAAACTAAACAAATCGTTGAGCAGAACAGGAGTAGACCGGGGGGGGGGCGCAAAGTCAATATTTGCCCCGGGTGCACTTGACCCTAGATACGCCACTGACTATAAGGCTAACGAGCCTGCCAACAACTTCTCGTTATGATGTTTATGATTTCGGTCGCCTTACCCAATCAAAAGTTTAGGAAGATAATTTCGTTCAAGTTTGTATCTGGCTGCCATATGAGACAGGTTTGCGAATAGTTTGCGACTCTGAGTCGGTACTTGGGGAGACTTACTGCGACGTCTCCTGAGTCTCCGCACGTATCATAAGAAAATCGAACATATTCATATTTATGAGATTTACAAGTGACGGAGACGTCTCCGACATTTCTCCGCGACAAAGAGACTCGTACGACTGATCCGTCGTAGAAGCCTCGGAGTCGTTCCGGAGTTGATACATTCAAATTCATAAACATGTCTAAGTTTAGTAATATTACTATTTAGCACCTTCAAAAACTTCATAAAAAACCTGGTTATTTAAACAAGCTTACCAGTAAATTTATAACTCTTACTCTTTTTAATTATGTCTTCCTTTTTCCTTTTTTCTTACTGCGCCATGAGCATCTTTCATGATGGATACCGGCGCATTATAAATGTTTACATTTATTATTATTAAATCAACTCATGCTCATATCCCGAGGACGAGGGGTGTCGGTCCCCACCCGAAAAGTAGGGGATAGGAAAGTGTTTAAAACGACCATGAACCCCCCCCCAAAAAAAAAAAAAAAAAAAAAAAAAAAAAAAAAAAAGAGCCTTTGCCTTTGAAGAACATTTTATGTTTGGAAAAACGATCTGTTTTTCATGCCTAGCACCCCCTGCATCCTCCTACTTCCAGTGCAAGGCTTTTGCGAAGTCTGGGACGCACATAGGCGCACGACCACCTACGACCGATGGCGACCGTGATATTAGTCTTTATCCGCAGACTTACTTTTGTATGTGACAAGGGCATCAATGGCAGATGCGACATCCTCTACAGACCCGTACTCGTTCACATTGAATGCCCGGAAGACGTAGATGAATAGAGACCGCTCCAACTCGGGTACCTCCGGCGAGGTATTCACATTGAGCTGTAATCATGGTAATGAAACGATAATGATAATGATAATGAAATAGATTTTTTTAGCATCCGAAACGTGACGGCGCGCCGTACCATGCATTCGATTTCAATAATATAGTTTTTTCCAGTCAAGTTCAAACTTTCTACGTTCAATTTGACATTTCCGTCAATCAATTTCGTCCGAAGTGTGATCACGATTAAAAATCTGCAATCAAATTCGTTTATAAACAGTCGAAATAAAAAAAAAACACACACACAAAAAAACAAAAAACAGTTAAATCCAATTGCAAATTGCGCTGTTCAATTGATTTTGTGAGCAGCCGTATTCTTCAATAGTCGCTCAAATTCGTCCATTCATGTAGATTGACGAAATTTACTGCATGTAAACAGTTTCAATCGCACAAAAACGAAAGTGAGAGCTCAATACCGAATATGAAAGAACAAACACGAAATAGCTTGCTCTTAGCGTTAATTTAAATGAACAATAGCTCCGCTCGAATGCAAAAAATAAAAAATAAAATAAAAAAATAAAATAAAATTGAACGTGAAACCCATATTAGTGTTTCAACTAGGTTTCCTAATAATATTTTACAAAAGTTGACAAACATTTTTCCTTGTAAATTGTCAATATTTTTATTATGTCCGACACCCTTTTCAGAGTATATTAACTCCTTTGCCCATTGGTCGAGTAATGATCAGTAGTTAAACTCATCTAAAAGAAATTAAATCTGACAATACCCTTCCCCATCCCCCCCCAAAAAAAAAAAAAAAAAAAAAAAAAAAATGAGAGAGAGAGAGAGAAGAGAAGAAGAAGAAGAAGAAGAAGAAAAGTGTGACTTACCCTCCTCACTAAAAGTTTGGCGAATGTCTTGCTTCTATCGAAATTGGTTCTCCCAACACTTCTTGATGCATCAAAGGCAAAGTAGATATCCAGACCGGACGAGCTCATCAAATCGATTGATCGTTTCTTACGTCCACCTGAATTCGAGGTTGTCTCATTCATACCCGCCCAGAAACCGCCGTCGATGACCATTTCATCGAAGGTCTTTCCGAGCCCGTTCGTCACTCGGATAAAATCGTCAAACTCTTCGCGACCTTTTATAAGTAGAAAGTAAGGCAGACTGGCAGGTTATAGTTTGCAATTTTTATTTTTTTATTTTATTTATTGATTATTTAATCGTTTTATTTATTTATTTTATTTTTATGATAATATTATACAGATGAGTCATAAATAATGTCCATCATTTTTGAAGTTGTCTAGTGAAAAGTTGAATATTAATTCAGGGTTTCTAATATGCTTTGGTCAGTCATTCATCTAACATTGTTGTACCATTTTCATTTGGACTTTGCCGCATGACTGATAACAAACAAATCTTCAAAAAACGGTAAGGAATTCTCACTTTGCGCCAAGATGCTTGGTTGCAGAATAAAAAATGAGAATTTATACTTATTTGCTACGCAACAGAGAACACACCCACACGTACCCTCATTTAACAATACACAAACACATACACACCCACACATCCTCACCACGCACACCTTTAATACACACATACACCACACATACCCTTTCTCATCCATAACAGCACACATACACATACACACACACACATCACACCCATATCGCTCAGCAACACACACACATAAAAACACACACACACAGATTCCTCACTCACACTCACAGACAGTTGTTAGGGAATGACTACGTCCCAAACATTCTAGTAATGGTCTTTGGTAAACAGATAATCAAATAGGATTTTTATTGTGAATTTTTTTATTGTGTGTGTGGGTGCGTGTGTAACGATAGTGCGCTTAGTCTGATTGAGAATTGATGTATGTGTGTGGGTGTGTGTGTGTGTGTGTTTTAGAGAGAGAGGGTGTGTGATAAGTGTGAACACATATTCTGTCAACATTTGCTTTAAATTCACCAAAACCACTTGGCGCAGGTGAGATTTTCCGTCTTCAGAAGATTGTCTGGTATTCAGTCATGCGTGCCAAAGACCAAAATGAAAATTTAACAAAATATGCGAGAAGGATTACTTTACCAAGACATATCATGAAAAACATGATTAAATGTTCATACTATTTACAAGCCAACTTCAAAATGATGGGACATTATTTTTGACTCACTCTGTATATATATATATATATATATATATATATATATATATATATATATTTTTTTTTTTTTTTTTTTTTTTTTTTTTTTTTTTTTGGGGGGGGGGGTAGTTATATTAAAAATTAAGAACTTTGCAAAGAAGAGGGGTAGTAGTGTATGCAGGAAAGAATGACATTTCTTATTTTTTGTTACCTATCACAACCCCGAAAACTGAAAGTAAATCAATTGATTTATTTCATCTGATTTCATAATCCTGTATGAGTTTATTCAAATAAAATGAATAAATACATTTGTCGTACTGACGAAGGACATTGACAAGGCTTCGTTGGTACATTCGTCTCGTTAAAGCAGAAACCGTTTCCGGACAACTAATACCCTGGACAACCCCCAGAATTAAGATTACAGCTAGGGTGCAGACTTTCGAGGAGGTGGTTGTCCGAGGGGTAGTTTTTTTGCAGGGGCCGCGGAGCCGGGGGGGGGGGGGGCTGGGGGCTTTAGCCCCCCACTTTTTTCAGCAAACGTGTACAAAAATGCAAAAAATGACCATAGATTTGTGGTTTTTAGCCTGTTCAGCCCCCTACTTTCGGCTCAGCCCCTCCACTTAAAAAAAATGCTCCGCGGCCCCTGTTCTGGGGTAGTTATCCTATAGAACCATCGAAAACTTGACGCAGACAAATGTTTTAGTAAATATTCCAGATATCTTGCAAGATATAAACAACCAATTGAAATATTCAAAGTTTTTAGCAAAGGCACATACATTAGCTTTATGATATGACGAACAAGGGAAGGACCTCAATCTCCAATCTGATGTTTTCCTCTGTAATATATTTGAATCGTTGCTTTGCTCTTATCAAAATCCAACTATGTTTCTGAACGACTTCCCCTTTGAGCACGGGCGTAGACACGAATTCCTTCTTTTTGTATGGGGGGGGGGGATGAAGTATTTCATAATCGGTTAGAGCGGAGCGTAATTCTTTGATAGTGGGGGGGGGGGGGGGTTTGCGCTACGCCAGTGCCTTTGAGTAACTTGGTCCCGCCCTTCGCTTTCTTACCCATGCATCTCGCATTTCCCCTGTCCACCTTCTAGAAAGCGTGCAAATCCTCTCTTCAGAGCCAATCATCTCGTAGCCATGATTACATCGAAAACGGACGCTGGAATGCACTCTGTAATCGGGCGAACCGATCTTAGAGCCCTGTATGGGGTTTCCAAGTGCTGGACAGTAATATTCTGTACAAAAAAAGCAAGAAAAACAAGACCTATTATATTGTATATGCATATACAAAAAGGGACACGATGATAAATTTTTATTTCCAATGAGCATAATCATGCTTAGTGTTGGAGCTGATATTCTTCTTGAGCTGAATTCTGGATTAAGAAAAAAGTGACTCTTAGTGCACTTCCGGGTCAAATTGATCTTAAAGTGTATGGTCCCAGTGGACCCATATGCCGGGTCCAAGGCTCCAATTGACCCGGATCCGGGGTCAATAGGTGGATAACATGGGCCGCGGAGTTAGAGGGGGGGGGGGGGGGGCTCTTGTCCCCCATTTTTGTCAGCAAACGTGTACAAAAACGCAAAAATGACCATACATTTGTGATTTCTAGCCTGTGCACCCTCCCCCACTTGCGGCTCAGCCCCTCCACTTTCAAAAACGCTCCGCAGCCCCTGGATGACTGCTGTCCGGGTCAATTTGACCTTGAAAACGGTCAATTCTTTTGACAATGATGAAGAGCTAAATATCAGACCTTTAATATTTTTTAAAGAGTGCATTGCCATAATGGGTCTGGGTCATTACCTTCACTGGTGCATGACGTCAGAGTGCCATTCCAATGACCATCAAGTTGACACACCCTTTCACTTGACCCCATCAGCTCAAGATGTGAAGAACATCTCAAGGTCATTACTGTACCAACAGGCCATGAATTCATGGTATCTGTTCTATTTTCAAATGAGAAAGAGATGCGACCGTTGTCAAGATGCTGGGAGCCGGGATCTGGACATCTTGCAACTACAGAGAAGAACAGGATATAAACATTAAAAAAAAAATAATAACACTACTTATAACGGTTGATGATTGATTGATTTCATAATCAAATTTATTTCCGGTTTATAATAGCTTCTGACCACACAAGCATTGAAAGTTAAGGGGTTTCTGAGACGAACACCGGTATAGGGTTTTCGAGGTACGCCGATCTAGCAATCCGGTGGTCTCGGGTTTGAGTCTAGATGAAATTTTCTTTGCACAATTCCACATTTCGATTAAAAATCAATAAGCTGAAACAGGAAAACCCTTGAAGAGCCCACAAAAGCCGAGAGGCGACCAATTGATTTACAAACTGCTCGGCCATTTTTGCATCGCCCGGCAACCGACAAATAATCACGAAGGTTGTTCTGTTGTATTGCCAAACAGCGCCTGAGTTGTGAATCGGAAATAGCGCGGAAAAACAAGCCAGAAGCCGATTTGTTTTAAAACTTGCCAACCGGTGACCAACACGGGGGGGGGGGGGTGATTCACTAACAGCTAAAATCAATCCCAACTGGGATAAAATTAATTTTAGGATCAACTGCCATGTTATAGTTCCATAGGCCCATAGTTGGGATTGATTTTAAATCTTAGTGAATCACCCCCCAGATCTCCCAGTGGCGCGACGACAGCTCGGCAGCAGAATGTTCTGAAGGCTTTCATCTTTAAACCTAAAATGCTCATCGGCAATCGCTCGATAGGTCAATTGGTGTCCGGGCGATCACTGTATTGGGTATTGCGCGTATTTTGGGCAGCGAGTGACCGGTCAAAATTAGCAAAATCATTAAGCAGGCACGGCTTTTGTGACCATATAGCTTGAGGGAGAAAGGAGCATTGAAGGCCTCTTACCATGATATCCTGCAATCTCTTAATGTGCTACATTTTTTTTTATTACCTGAAGATTGTTTTTTAATCGAAGAATAAAACGTATTGTTTACACACATACCTTTGCAGCTTGGCACACTGTCGGACCAGATTCCATTGGGGCCACCATTCTCTTGACATACTTGCCAACTTATTCCATCGACCAGATAACCTTCGTTACATTCATATTGAACAATCTGTTAAATACGAAAAAGATTATGAAGATGGTCAAAAGCCCCTCAGAGCCCTTGATCAAAGAGTTTTTCCAACTCGGTTTCTTGGTTAATATACAAAAATTTGGTTACAACATGGCGCATTTTCTCTTGTATAGTACTAATAAAGGAAGACGGAATGGTTTCGCTGTATGCACTTACATGTAGCTATTAAGAATTTAAAACAATTTGGGAATTGCGCTTGTCATGCTTATTGTTGCGATAACCTGCGAATAGGCTTTCGCCTGCAAACGCAGAATATCTAATCACAGTTTAGTTCATGTGTTGTCATGATTCTTGCGTCTGTCGCAAAAAAAAAAAAAAAAGGAAAAACGTTGCAAAATTCGTTGTTGTATCCGATAGTGGCAACATTTATTGCTTTCTATGGGGAACGTTAATTTACTTACCTCTCCCACGTAGTAAGTCCGATTCGATATGTCATGACTTCCATTCTCTAGGGGTTGCAGGGTAGGTGGGGCGCATGTGATTCCTGGGTGAATGTATCAAGGATAAATCAATAATCTATGTTCATGCCAATATGATAAACATAACTATTCGTATCTACCAAAAGGCCAGAAAAAAAGAGAAAAAAAAGAGCAAACCAAAACGCAACTTTACCAAATCCACAGATACAACATTTTCCAGGGCAATGGTTGCATGGCAATCAAACTATTATCATTCTACACAAATATAGGAAAGTGTAGTGAAAGAACCAAGTCATCAATGAAAATCAAATAATAATAAAGAAAAAAAAAAAAAAATCAAACAAAATTAAAAAAACAAACATATAAAACTCTGCATAAACATATTACTATTGCATTCTGGGACATCCGCATCCACATCCCAGGTGCCATTCTGGCACGTGATTATGACGTCACGCGATGGATGATATCCCGTTTGGCAGGTATAGTTGAACACTGTCTGTTCTGTGTAGAGGTCCCCCACTTTGATTCCAGTGTTAGGGTGAAGGGTCAAGCCTAGATGTCCAGACGGTTCCAATGGGACAGGGCATGAAGGAGGACCTATAGATATACCAAGTTGATTTAAAAAATGAAGTGTGACATTTGTTCTTAAAGAATGAACAAATAATATATTCGGAATAGTTTGCATACATTAGTTGTTGCTGTATCGGGCAAACATCAGGCAAGTCCCGATTAAAGCTTTAACCTTACAACTTAAAACATTGTAAAATATAGGCCCACACATAAAATCTTCATCTATAAGATCCCACAAAAAGGTAGTGAAAACTTTTTTTTAATGGATCACTTTTTACAGATCTATCAAAACTTACGGAAACACGCAGGTGTGTCGCCTTGCCATCTTCTCGTAGTCTCATTGCAGACTGCGATGTTTTTTCCATGAAGCTCAAAACCTGGATTACAGCGATACACTGCAATACTTCCCGCTGACTTGCCACGCATGCGCACGTATCCATTGACGGGGCTCTCCGGGCGCACGGAACAAATAATGGGAGCTGGAAGAAAAAAAAAAGAGAAGAGAATATGACAAAATGAATAATTGATGTGAACTTGGTGAATGCATTTGACATCTTTTAAAGATCCTAAAAGAGCTTATGCCGCAGAAAGATTCATTATATATGCTCTTCAGCATAATTGTGATCATAGAATACTTTGAAAATTGCATGGAAGTAAGTCCTTTTACGTGCCTTTCTTAGTGTATATGCCCACAATATTAATTTCTCTGTGGCAAAAAAAAAAAAAAAAAAAAAAAAAAAAATTGAAAGCTTTTCTTCAGTTCTTGCATGATAATCATGAAAATATGATGTATCTTTATCAACATTATGTTTCAATACATTTCATGTGCTGCTATACTAGCTGTCAAGAGTTCAATAATAATCAAATAAAAGTTCTGACACAATAAAACTTTTCCTTTTCTGATTGAAGGTATAGTCAGTATTCCCCAAGTTGAAGTAAAACTTAGTATATCAACAACTTAGCCTTTTTAGAGTCTAGGCACTCATGCATACCCACTCACTCCCTTCATTTGTGCCTAGCCCTAGCTAGCGGCTAGGCACTCAAATATCAGAAGGGCATTTCATCAAAGGACTTGTCGGACATTTTATCCGACAAATTTGCTCTCAGCCAATCAGATGCAAGCATTTCAGTAGCTTTTAACAGTTTGTCGGATAAAATGTCCGACAAGTCCTTTGATGAAATGCCCTCCGGGGATCGTATGCTGAATAAGCCTGTGGCAGGTCTGCGACAAAATTGTGGTAGGTGAATATTCATGATAAAGAGTTTGCCGCAGACCTACCGCAGACTTCTTTTTTAAAAATCGTACTGAAAGAGTATGTGGCAAGTCTGGGACAGATCTATAATTTGCATGTGGAAACCTGCGGCAGGTCTGAGGCAGATATGCGAAAGGAAGTAGGCAACCATCCTTTACATACCATGACAATATGGGTAGTCGCTCCATCTGCCGTTCGGCTGACATACAATGAACTCTTGACCAATCAACGTTGAGTTAGGATCACACACTATGCGCACCACGTAATTCACAGGAAGCGGTGTCATCCCATAGTCCGCACTTGTCTGATACTCGTATCGTCCTTTCCGTAGGTCCCTTGGTTGGTGACAACTCGTACCCTCTGAACAAGATTAGAAAGAAAAAAATGCCATTGAAAGAAATTCAAGAAAGGGGCTTTATGGTAAGTTCTAAACGCTACAATTTTCAACAAAAAAGTTCGACCAAGTGGATTCATATTCTTCTGATGAGCCATTTCCCCCCTAAGCAACGACCTCAAAGTCAGGTCCTTTCCCTTTTACAATACAACATGTCTACTTTTAAGTAGTTTAATAACAATTCTGTAACGTATGCATGGTAGCCCTATGCCATTTTGTTCGGTATAACTCAACAGTTGGTCCAATCCAATGTGATCAATATGCCTACTAATTTCCTTGACATTTAGTCCAAATTGGAATTAGATCAAAGTCTAATCAATAAGGTTGCTGGGCTTGGTTAAACATGGATATAATATATCCATGGTTTAAACCTAAAGGAAATAGAAAAAACAAACAAAAAAAACTTCGTGATAGTATTTACTAAATGAGTTCGAACAAAATGACCCTACTGAACTTGTTAGCTACATTTTGAAAAGAAAACGACAACTATATTTGTGACAATTTTCTTCCAAAAGCAAAACACTCTAAACACAGAGGGTCAAAATTACCCATGCTTGGTCCATTAATACTGCATGACTGACGCGGAATGGTATTATATGATCCCAATATAAGCCTAGCAGGGGCGGGAAGGGGGGGGGGTCAAATTTAACCATGTATTATTTTGTTTTAGATCGAGTGTGCAACCACACACCACTCAGCAAACAAACAAACAAACAAACAAACAGACAGACAGACAAGGACACATCGATCCTCACGTACCTGCAGAGGAAGAGAGCAACCCCAAAACGATGGCAATGAAAATTGGTAAGAACTTCATCACGCTGATTATAGGGACTGCCTTCTCATCAGACATGCACTCTCATTCCAGCTGAACCGATTGATAAGTGAACAGAATAGAAGATGAACTAAATTGCGCTAAAATAATCATTGATCAGGCTATAATTATATCCACTTGGAAATGTACCTATCCAGTACAATCTATATGAAGCATCATAGTAACATTTCCCTTGCAGCTACAAACACTATTCACTCCCAGCATTCCCGAGAGTCACGTATATAGCACTAATAAAACATCATTATCGTCGTGTGCTCCGGAAACATGAGCCAAAGAGATTCTAAGTTCACAAACCAACATCAAAATAGGAGTTTTCAAAAGTTTATTGTTTGCAATTTTCACAGGAAATTTATGACGACACTTGGCACCTTTGATCTATGCACGGATGGAATGGCATTTAATCTAAATTCAGTTCTTTTCCGCGAAAGACAACTACTTCCATTTCCTTTCTTTGAAACTATAACCAACTGTGATACCAGAATAGCTTCGAAACCGATAATATTAGGCGATTCTAGGACAACCATCAGGCGCGGATCCAGGATTTTCCAGAGGGGGGGGGGCCCAACTTTGAAAAAAAAATCTTGCGAGCGGAGCGAGCAAACGAGCGCGAAGCGCGAGTTAACATACCCCGATATATAGGCATGTACTGACCTAATTTTAATTTTTAATTTTACTCCTATGAAAACAAAATAATAATTATACTAGCAAAAAAAAAAACAAAACAAAAAAATCGGTACATTTTAAGCAAAACTTTAGTGGTTTGAATATGTATTCTAAATTGCCAACATGAGATGAAAACTTTGGGGTAAATATTTGAGTTAATTGAGCTTTATATACCCTACTAAATTGGTATCTGCGAGCGCGAAGCGCGAGCCGAAAATTTTGTGGTAAAAATTGGAGTTATTTGTGCATTACGATTTAGTATCCGCGAGTGCGAAGCGCGAGCCGAAAATTTTGGGATTTGAAAGATATATGGAATAATATAAAGGGCACTTTCTACTATTAATTTTTTTTTTAGATAATTGTGTATTATACGACCTTATTTAAAATCCGCGAGCGCGAAGCGCGAGCTAGAATTTTGAGGGTAAAATTGGAGTTATTTGTGCATATGGATGATTTAGTATCAGACATGTCAGCGAGCGCGAAAGCTTGGGTTTTAAAAGATATATGGAATAAATAAAGGGGCACTTTGTAGTATATAAAAATCGTAGATAATGTGTATTATAGCCTTATTTGTATTCCGCAGCGCGAAGCGCGAGCTGAAAATTTTGAGGTAAAATTTAGAGTTAATTGTTGTATTATTATTATATCATATACCCTACTAGATTGGTATCTGCGGCGCGAAGCGCGACCGAAAATTTGGGGTTTTAAAAGATATATAGAATAAATAAAGGGGCACTTTCTGCATAAAGAATTGTAGATAATTGTGTATTATTCTACAATTATTATTGTAGAATTATTCTACAATTATTGTGTATTATCTATTTAGAATCCGCGAGCGCGAAGCGCGAACGAAAAATTTGGGTTTTAATAGATATATGGAATAAAATAAAGGGCACTTTCTACTATTATTTTTTTTAGATAATTGTGTTTCATAGACCTATTTCAGAATCCGCAAGCGCGAAGCGCGAGCTGAAATTTTGTGGTAAAATTGGAGTTATTGTGCATTATGATTTAGTATCAGACATGTCATATTATGACCTATTTAGAATCCCGAGCGCGAAGCGCGAGCCGAAAATTTTGGGTTTTAAAGATATATCGAATAAAGGGCACTTTCTAGTATTAAAATTGTAGATAATTGTGTATTATAGACCCTAGTATCGCGAGCGCGAAGCGCGAGCTGAAAATTTTTGGTTTTAATTGTGTATTTAATATCCCTACTAAATTGATAGGCCTATGTCGAGCGCGAGCCGAAAATTTTGAGTTCATTGTGTATTATATTTATATACCCTACTAGATTGGTATCCGCGAGCGCGAAGTGCGAGGCCGAAAATTTGGGTTTTAAAAGATAGATAGAATAAATAAAGGCACTTTCTTATAAGAATTGTAGATAATTGTGTATCACTGACCCTATTTTCCATCGAGACCGAGGGCCCACTAGGCCGGAGGGTCAACGAGGCCTCTTTTCTTTGTGAAATTTGAACTTTAGTTTGAAATATTTTTTCTTACTTTTACTTTTCGTCAGTAATGCATTTCTTTTCTTAAAAAAAAAAAAAGAGAAAAATCAGCCTCGTGGGCCCTACCTCACATTATAGGCCCTAGTTATGGTCGTTTAGACCCAATTAGCTATTTCTCGCTTCTTATTGAATAAGTTTTGGAATATTGTACAAACATCGGCTTTATTCCCTTCCTCTTTTTTCTTTTTCTTCCTTTTCTTCTCTCCCTTTCCCTCCCTTTCCTCCTTTTCTTCTTTTTTTTTTTTTTTTTTGGGGGGGGGGGGGCCGCCGTCGTGTATGCGCTGAACATGGACAACATCCCTGGATAAGCACCCTTGGAGAACTACACAGGAGGATATCAACGTAGGACCAACACCTCTATCCTCTAGAATCTCGGGGGGGGGGCTGGAAGGTAGGTGTTAAAAAAATTCGGCCTTCGCGCTTGAAAGTTATACATATAACCTATAGGTCAGGTCGTCGATTATCGGTTTTCACATTTACGGGGCGGTTAGAAGGTCCATATACAAAAGGTATGCTGTTTTTTTTTCAATCCTAGGGGGGGGGCGCAAGCACCCTCCACCCCCTGGATCGCGCCTGTATCTAATGAGGACAACTACTCTATAACAGATTCCCGGGCAACTACGCCTGGACAATTAACAGCCAACCCTAGACAACTTCCCCTAGTCAAAACCCCGGACAAGACGAACTAGTCCCAAGTAGTGTAAGGGGGTATTATTTGACTGAGGAGATTGACTGGTGGCACAGTTGTATTTTACTCGGGGCATTTGGCGGGTACTTGTCCGGGGTAGTTGACAACATGGGGTTCTTGTCCGGGGAAGTACTTGACGGGGGGGGGGGGGGTTCTTGTCCGGGGTACTTGTACGGGGGGGGACTTGTCTTGGGTATAGTTAAGTGTGGTACGTGAGGTATTTTGTAGGGGGTACTTGTCCGGGGTTGGTTGTTCCAGGGGGTAATAAGATGGGGTAATTATCCTAGAGGATAATCCTTTATGGGTTAATGTCCTAGGAGTCGGTATCCGAAGTGGTTGTCAAGAGGACACTGGCGCAGAGCTTGACGCACTTTCTTTTGTTACAGGGGGGGGGGGAGGGTGATGAATAAATCATCTGCCCCCCCCCAGTAACAAAAGAAATGCGCGTCTACGCCAGTGGCAGTGCATGGGTATGACTTGTGTCCTGATACGTATATTTTATAGGACTACACGAATCTCACACACAAAAAAGTTTGACCGTGTAACACATTCAAATTCCTCGACCTCTGAACTCAAATGGCGTATTAATAAATTTGGATACGGAGAGTTGATACATTTAGGAGAGGGGGAAGGGTAACTGCACAAATTATAACTCTTTGAAAGTTCTTCTTTTTTTTCTTATTTTTAGAAAATCAATCTTACTTGGAACGCCTTTTTAAGAAAATTAAAAAAGTAGACTACCAAATGTAAATAATTACGACAGGGCTTTGCTATACCTGACCCTAAAACCGTTGATTAAAAAAAAAAAAACTAAATAGCGTAAGAACTAAAATAATCCATGGTATTACATGCACATTAGACAGCTTGGGTAATAAGAACAAATCATAGGAGCTGAATGTAATTTTGGTCTAATGATTATTTCACAAGTAGGCCTACCGTACATCCTAACTACCGAGTTGTGAAAGAGCAGCAAAAATACAAAAAAAAACCCCAAGGCAAACTCAATGATAATTATAATCAACAATGGTTTATATATTTTTTATCGTCAGTGATAGCGCATTATAACAACATAGTACCAACAAACGTTTGCAGTTCACGTGGGTTTGACCTATACAAAATCAAACAAAATTTCCTAACCAAAGGAAAAAAGAAATGGTCCCCTGTTTCCGTCGCATCCGTCCTTTTGAGCAACAGACAGATTGATGTTTCGGGAATTTCCCCACTTTTTTTAAAAAATTTAGCATGACTTATGTAATGATCCGTTTGAACTTTGTTTGTTTATTCATGCAGTATTAAAGAGCAGATTTCTTCAGAATTGGACTTATTTGGTTTTTTTTTTTTTTTTTTTTTTTTTTTTTGGAGGAGAGGGGAGGCGTGATGTTCGACTGACTTTTCAAACCTCTAATGATATTATTTTCCCCATCTATGATAGTTATTACGTACAATAATCTATTCGCTGAGTTTAATTTTTTCTTGCGTTCGTAGCGATCAAGGCGAGTACGGATATAATATCAGGGTCCAGAAAAGTAGCACCATATAATATGTTCCCCTTTTATTACGCTCCAAGGCAGTATAGAAACGATCATACTTAAATTACCTCTTCTCTTCTAAAAAAATAAAAAAATAAACGAACAAAACAAAACAAAACAAACAAAACAAACAAAAAGAAAACACGCACTTTTTCAACATCTCACTTGCAAAAGTTTTGTTTAAACAAACTAAAGTATTTATATTCAAGATGTGCGAGATATAAGAACAGGAAGATATACCCCATGATATATAGGTCCCCATATTATAGCCCCACATAATTGCATAGACGATGTCATAATATTAACACACGTTTAAATTTTATTCATGCACCCTTTTAAAAATGATGATTTTTTTTCACCCCCTCTCAAAAGAATTTTCTGACCCATTTACAAAGTTTACATCGTTCATACAAGAAAAAGGTGTTTGTGCCTTCGATCTTCAAAAACATCCTGTGAAGTGAAAATCCCCTTTTCATTTAAAGTTCTCATGAAATTTGAGGGTATCTGGCAATAATGTGGTGCCTCAATACGTAATTTTTCGTGATTCTCAGAAATGTTCTGGCAGAGACAATCCGTAATGATGATTATGAAATCAAACCGATCATCAATGTGTATCCAAAAAGTACACTGTCCTCATAAAAGGATGGAATATTTTTTTGCCGCTATAGCGACATGATTTTGCTCTGACTTTAATTTCTTGAATTCTTTGTCCCCTTTTACTTTTGCGGACCTGGCATATCTTGGACATTCTTCCCAACCCTCACGTGACCTTTTTCCAAAGAAGTTTTGTCGACCCCCCGTGATGCCCATTTTTGTCATTTTTCTCATTTTGGGCCCCTTTTTGTTTTCCCGGCCATCAAGTCCCCTTCAGTCCACCCCCAGGAAAAGCAACTGAGGTGTATTGTTTTATATTTTTCTTTTAGTTAAATCTAATTTCTGGGGACAGTCTAGGTTCCTTGTCATAGGGAGGGTTAGAATAAAAAACGGAATTGTGAAAATTCGCGAATTTTATTCCATCTTTATTCTAAGAACAAAAAAATGAAAACAACCCACTTTAACCACAAATATCATCATTTCCCCTAATTTTGTAGCCTTTATGACAAAGGCTTAGGAATAGTCATGAATAACATTTTATTTGATTTATGTTTGCGTTGAATTTTACAATACAATTTAGGGAAGATAGAAATTTCCATGTGTAAAATGAATAAAATGAATGTTGAACCCCAATCAAAATAAATTTTGACCCTCCCCTAGACAAAAGGGTCGAGCCTTAACCATAAATCTAGAATATAATTTAAAGAACAATAACCAAATCTCCACCTCAGACGTTTTTCCTTGGGTAGGCATGATGGGGCTTGTGGCGCCGTGACAAAAAAGGCCCCCAAACTAAAGAAAAAAGCGAAATTCGCATCTTCTGGGGGTGACAAGACTTTTGAAGAAAAATCTCCCGGGAAGTGATGAGGGAACGTTCCGAAACTATAACCTCAGAGGTCCCAGGAGAGGTGGAAAGCGGACAGGGCGAACGGAGGTGACAAACACATTCAGGAAATTAATAACGGAGCAACATAATGTCGATTGAGCCAGAAAAAAATATTCCACCTTTATGACGAACAGTGTATTATAAAAAGGGGCAATATACCGACACGATTCAAAATGTCTCGAGGGGAACCCCCATCGAAATTATTCCTTTACCAGTGTCATTCTTCTATGAACAGAAGAGCATTTTGAGACATTTGTGAGCGTAAAAAGTAGCCATCCTTCTCCTCCTCCTCATCATCATCATCATCATGATCACTATCATTATTATCACCATCCTTAATCATCACCACCATCATCATCCGCCTCCTCATCACTATCCTCCTCCTTCTCATCATCATCACCACTACCACTACTCCTCATTATCATTATTATGATCATCATCAAACTTATCATCACGATCATTGTCATCACATCCGTCATTATCGTCACTATCATCATCATTATCATGAACATTATCGTGATCATCATCATATCTACTTATCATCACCATCATCAACACCACCATCCTCATTATCATCTCCATCATCACGATCATCATATTCTTCATATCCATCATCACCTTCATCGTCATCATCGTCATCATCATCATCATCATCATCATCATCATCGTCATCATCATCATCATCATCATCATCATCATCATCATCATCGTCATCATCATTATCATTACCATAATTGTATTATTATAAGTGAATCACTGGCGTAAATCCCGGGGGGGGGGATGGGGGGGATACATCCCCCCCAAATTTTGAGGAGGGGGGGATGGCCTGTACAAACATCCCCCCCCCCCAGTTTTCAAGAAAGAAATGAAGAAAAAAATACACTAGATAATTGTGTTATTGGTTGAAATAGCGCTTTCAATACTAAAATTGGCCTCTTTTTTACTCCAAAACCCCAAAAATTTTCCTGCTTGGTCGCTATGCGACCTCGCACTAAGTAACAAACAATGATTAGAAGGATGGATCCAATGCCCTCATCTGGGAACAAACCTTGGGTAAGGGCACTGCTGGGAAAGGGTGTTGTTGACAAACAAAAACATTAATGTAGATTCTAGTTGTGTGCGGGCTAGGTTGTTAAAGGGCTTGGGGCCTGCAGCCCACAACATTTTCATAGCAAAGATTGTGGATTGGTTTATCGCTGTTATTTAACAAAGCATGTAAAATGTATCTTCTAAATGGATACAAAATTTTCTGCTCGCACTTCGCTCTCGCTGATACTAAATAGGATCTATACTGCCCAAAATAATATCTCAAATTTTTAGCTTAAAAATTTTGGCTCGCGCTTCGCGCTCGCATTCCTTTTTCTATTACTAAAATGAATAGGAATCAAGGCAGCCTTAAAAGTATACATTCAAAGACAAATACCGAATACATTTCTCTTTAGGTCTATGCCTCTGATCTAAAGTGTCCCCTTATTCAGAAAATGTGCCTTTTTCCTTTCGAGACCCCCATTCAAATCCTTTCCGCAGCCTCTATACTGTATGTTTTTGTTTAACTTTTGTTTTCGCTTGCGGTTACTATAATATGACCTTTAATGCACAAACTTATATTTCAGCCTAAAATTTTCGGCTCGCGCTTGGCGCTCGCTGATACTAAATTGGAACTACAATGCACCAATTTCTCAAACTTTTACCTTAAAATTTTCGGCTCGCGCTTCGCGCTCGCATTAGTTTCCATACTAAAATGAACAGTAATCAAGGCAGCCATTATGATTCATAAAAGCATATAATCAAAGACAAATTTTCTTCGTATCTCCTCCGTCTCTGAATAGGCTACATTTCCCTTCATGCCTCTGATCTAAAGTGTAACCCTTTTCAGAACTGTGCCCTTTTTATTAAGACCCGTGACTTTCAAATCCGTTCCGCCACCTTTATTATCACTATAGGCCTATAGCCTATATATTTTTTTTTCGAGCTCGTGGATATTACAGGCCTATAGGACCTGTAATGCACAAACATATCCAATTTCAGCTTAAATTTGTTGGCTCGCGCTTCGCGCTCGCTGATACTAAATAGGAGCTATAATGAACAAATATCTCCAACTTTTAGCTTAAAATTTTCGGCTCGCGCTTCGCGCTCGCATTAGTTTTTTCCATTATTAATATGAACAGTAATCAAGGCAGCCATAAGCTAAAAGCATACATTCAGAGATAAATTCTATTCGTACCCCTCCCTCTCAAATCCATTCCGCCGCCTCTGCTATAGGCCTATGGGTATTAAAAACTTGTGGCACGAGTGCTTGTGTATGTTGTCAAATTATTTCACTCATCCCCCCCACTCCTCGACACGGATTTACGCCCTTGAAGTGAATAATATATGACGAGAGATTTATAATGATGTGCGAAATCCCCACCCCCTCCCCATCCGGCGGCCCTGGGGCCGTATTCCGAAACATATCTTAAGACAAATATTCTTGTATCTCAGAGTTAAGACAAAATCCGTATTCCGAAAATTATCTTATCTTTTTCTCTTTCTTTTCTTGTAAGTTCGCTGAGGCGCTTGCATGTCAGAGCTGTTTTGCGTTAAGTTAAACATGACGCATAAATATCTCTGTACGCAAGATTAAATATTGAGATAATACGTATTATATCCTACGTCTTAAAATTGTCTAAATAGGATTGGTCGAGAACGTCTCACGGACTAAATTAGTTTCACCATTAAACACAAAGAAGATTCGTGACGTTAATCTCGGATAGTTTTTGCCCGGGCAAATTCTGACGTCATTATTCAAGAAAACTGGATATTTTTGCTATCGATATTCGATAAGGAGACTGAGCGACATCGTATCGATCGTAACATCGACAACAATGGCTGCCTCCATTGCACGAACGGAGGAAAGTGATGAGATGAAATTTAATTCGTTGAAGACGGGGATTTAGAGGATATTATTTCCTTGGACAGATTCGGAATACAAAGGAACAGATCAAATATGGAGTTAGCAATTTTCAACTAATACGGCACCATTATCGACGTTAATTATACGCAACTTCAAGATTCATTCTATAGACGGTTGCATCGTTGCGTTGCCGTTGCCGTGTTTCTTGTGTGTTGACTAGGCCTAGGCTAGAGGGCGCGTGGCAGCAAGCACAAATGAGCAAAATGCGGCATTGCCTTGACCAAGTTGACTTTTTAAAGTCATATTTGTGCATTGTGTGCTTTCTCCCTTGTAATTTTAGTAGGATATAAAAATCAAATATGGCATGCACTCTTTTCGAATTTTCCAGCTAAAATTATGGATTCCTCGGTGACAGGCAAATGGCACTATTTTTTTCGGGGCTGCGCCCCTCAAAAAATAGTGCCATTCCTGCCACCTTGGAATCCATAATATTTCACTGGAATCCTCAATGCATGTATATTTGATTATTCTGAAATTATTACTTATCTTTTTATCTTAACTACCTTTGTTGGTAACAACAAAAAAAAATTTACAAAGGTAACGTTAGGGGGGTATTGTATCTCTATAATAACTGAACAGAGATTTGCCCTATTATTCTTTTAGTAAGGGAAAAGACACGTACAAATAAAAATGAAAGATAATGAGTATAGATCTACACAAGGAAATAGGACTAAACAAGTTACAGAAAGAAACTCCAAAGAAATTAGAAGAGTAGATTTGCTAATTTCGTATCTTGCATTTAAGACCGAACATTAAATACGAATAAAGTTTTCCAATTCTATCGGTTCTTTTGTTGAGAAATATCCCGCAAGAAACGTCACAATATAGATCAATTTTACGTCATAAACAAATTTAGCTTAGCAGAACGATAAAAGCGACAACAAATAAGGCGGCACAAGATTAAATTTACGACTAAAAGTAAATAAAGCAGATCGCGCAGAAAAAGCGCATCATATAAATAATATAATATATATAAAAGAAAAGGAAAGCTACACTTATATTGGAATATCGAACTGACGCTATAAACAGGTATATTAAAACCATTTTAATAACTGCAATATTAGAATGTAATGTTTAAAAATAGAGCGAAAAAGAGAAAAAAACAAAAAAAAAAAGTGAAATAATTATAGAGAAGCAAAGTGACAAGAGAATAAATGAAAAGGTAGTGTCCTAATAGAGAGAATAAAAAAAGAATAATATTAATCAGAAACAGCCATCAGATGAATTAAGCAAATATCATACAAGGATACTAATTAAAACTTTTGATGGATTGAAGATTATAAAAAAAAAAAGATAAAGATAAATAAGATAAAGACAACGATTTAATCAGAAAAAATAACCAACGGCACCAGCGGAAAAAAGAAGATAACAAAAAAAAGTAAAGCCTTGATATCCGATAAAGACAACAAAGTAAAAATTAATTAATTAAAATGAGTAAAATAAAGAAAAAGACTTGACAATATTACATAGTCAGCTAAAATATAGCCAATATTTAATAAAGGACCATAGCTGTATTCCAGAGATGATACAAGAAATAAGGATAAGAATAAAAAACCACAAAAACCAAATTTCACAAAGCATAATTGTACAGCCGACCTGTAAGAGATACAGTTAGAGTCTAAATATTAATACCGGTAACGCTTGTATCCCAGAGAGAGGAATTATATACGGAGAGATACAAAAGTGCCAGAGTCAAATAATCGAAACATCAAGGAAGAAGATAGAAACAACATATATAGAAAGCGAATATTGTAAATTGATGATAAAAAAGTAAAAAGATAACATATACAGATATAAGAAGTTGAGGGTTTCAAAGACAACTTGACTTTTAATCCGTCATGATATACTGATAAGTCAGTTAATCGGCTGTGTATGGAATATAGCCTTGACTATCTAGTAACGTAGATCTCACATCATATTTACCCACGCTTAAAATTACTATTGTGAACGATAAAACAAAGAAAACAATTTTTTAAAAAAAAATATAGAGTGTAAGAAGATGAAATTTAATAACAATCGTAAAATGTGATACTGGATATATATCGAATTTTTAATAACAGTAATAATTTAAAATGTAAAGAATTGGCGTTAACAATTGGTTTTTGTTTTCAAGCCCCCATATAAAATACTAGCCTGGTAAAAAGAAAAAAAACCCCCTCAGAGCAACAGTAAAACATATGAGTATGTGCGAGCTCCATCTTGGCCGCGATGGCGTTAGAAAGAGGGAGCGAAACTTGTACTCCCATTAATAAAAGCTAGGGACACTATTGCATCGGGGTTCCCTATAGGGCTCTTTCCCAATTATATTCAATTATTTTTTTTTTTTTGTTAACATGTCCATGTTAATTTCAATTTTGGCATGTAGAATTTAGGTTATCACTTAAGGGTATCCGAGATTTGTTTCATTGGATTTTTTAGGTCTTTTCAGCGAGAAATTACCAATATTATAGAAAGCCATAACCTTCCATTCACCACCCAACCGCCCCTCCCCCCCCCCCCAGTTATCAAATTCCGCTCTAAGTATCAATTCTTATTTTGTTTCCATTGGATAGGCCATATATAATATCATATATTATATATTATATATTGTAAGTATTATTACTAATGATGCCTTGTTGACAACAGTCCGCCCTGGCCCCCATCCTCCCTCCCCCCCCCAAAAAAAGAATAACAATAAAATGGCTAAAAAGCCAAATTAATAAACAAATAAATATAAACTAAAATGAATTATAAAATTATTTAAAGTAATAACTTTTAAAGCACACACATGAAAAGGAAGGACACGATTTTCACTCCAGTTTGCCATGATAAAAACACTGTCTCGCCCTGCCTTCCCTCATTTTCTTTGAGTGTTTCAGCGCCCCCCCCCCACTCTTCTCTCTCTCTTCTTTCTCTCTCTCTCCCTCTCTCTCTCTCTAAATCTTTCTCTTAGCTTTCTCACATGTTAGGCCTACTTTACTTCTCAATTCCATTCTCTTACCCAAACTTGATGGTCAAAGACAAACAACTTCATGTTCTATGGTGTTAGACAACATGTTTCAGGCCCATTCGATGTTAAAGAGGCTTAGTATATATTGGAAAACATTATCTGTTAAAACAGTGTTATTTATTAGTTAACTATCCGGCACAGTGGCAAATTATTATTCAAAAAAATTATCAAATCTAATATAGTGTACCCCATGCAGATATTGCAGTCCCCCATTCATGCCTCACAAATTTTAGTGCATAAATTGGCACATTTTGCATTTGCAAGTCAATGCAATACAGAACAATATTTAGTATAAAAATATTACCCTTTTTCAAGCTTTTCTCTCAAAGAGGATCACTTTTGGACTAATACATGGGGATTATAATAAGTTCAACTACCATAAAATTGAAATATTGAGTAATTCACATTGCCACACTCTTCAAAAGAAAAAAAAGTAAACAGGCAGATCGAAGTTCTACACAAATTTGAGAGTATTATTTATACTAGTTTTGTCTCTTTTTCTACAAGGTTTGTTTTTCCACACAAGTTAAAATTATTTTATGTTAAAAGTGAGATGTTTCGACTATTTTAGAGCATTATTTGAGACTGTTCGGGCATCTTCAATTTTTATGTGGATAGCCTATCTAAGAGAAGCCAGCATAATGAAACTATAGTACTTGTAATGTACACTCAAACAAAATTAATAATATACAAAATAATTATAAGCTGGAAAGTGAGCTTTCAGTTTTGAAAAATCATAAACTATGCCACATTTCTTTATTTTCTTGGTATATTTCAAAAATAAACTAATTTGCAAAATGAATATCCAAATGATATATCATCTTTGCAAAAATAGGACAATTATACTTAATGCTTTTACAGAAGGAGCAAATAATATATTAAGAGCCTAACCTGACTATGTTAAGTTATAAAGGTGAAAGTATCTTTAAAAATAAGACATACCGATCGATATGTAACTATATGCTGTTAAATAATTTATGATTTCAGAGCAATCTTGTCGTACAGCCGTGCTTGCAAGCAATGCATTAATATTTATTATGTTCTTTTTGTTAATCACATTGTACTATATATAGAACCATATCTGCTCTTATTATAAATTGTATCACTATAACATCTTTATCACACATAACATCTATAAAATCTAATGGTTGGCATCCTTCATTGATTATAAGTTAAAATATCAGTCTGGTCTGGGTGGGCCTATGGGAATTTCATTTGGAAGCTTTATATCAAATAGTTGCCATATTCAATATAAACAGATCGAATGTTACTAACTCTATATAAAAAGCACTTTTGATGTATGACATTTGGCGTTGGCAGTATACACACATATAAACATTTCACAGAAGTGATAATCTACTCAAATCAACTGCCAGATTGAAAAAAATTTTTACTTTTACTACTAGAACTGTCAGCCAAATAATATATTAAGATGTAATAACCATTCTGCAGATCATTTGATGTGACGTTTCACAAATGAAGCAAATGGAAAGGTCATAAAATGGAATGTAGGTTGCATGGCACGTCTTTTAAATAACGATCAATTATATACCCTGGCTAGAAAACTTCACACTAAACAATTAATCATATATAAAGACACAGCGAGCTATCTGCCAATCATCTCCTTTCTCTCTT
>CALNVZ010000649.1:1284063-1298010 GCA_940671915.1 Paracentrotus lividus | reverse complement strand
CGAGTCGCACAAAATGCGCACAAACACCCCGATCAGATCCAGCGGACGGTGTGTACCACACCGAACGTGGGAAGCTCCACTTCTTCCCACCCACTATATATTCTTTGGCTGTATCTGCAAACTTTCAACATGGCGGACAATTCAAGCCAGCAGGAGCAAACTGATGGAGGCTCCTCGATCGAAACGCCACTAAATTGCAAGCAACTCATAAGTTTGAACTATCCTGGTGTAGTTAAGAATCCTCCAAAGATGTTAGAAACACTTGGAGGAGCAAACAAGGTGTCGCAGGCAAGTTATAATAGTTAATACATGTTTGCCAATTCCATCAGACATCGGTCTGCCTTCGCCCCGGTTCTCCCCCGGTGGAGGAGGCCTAGGAAAGCTAAAGCCAGGCAGCGGGGATGTGTGCCTGCGCACATCGAAATGCCTACAAGTTCGTTCATACAGAGCTAGAGGACAATGCATTTTGATTGTTGGGCGCTCTGATTAGCTATCGCGTGGAGCTCCGCCTCCTGGTTGCGATGACTGAAGTGCGTTGACCGTAACTGAACAACGCGATTCAGCTGTTCCCGATAAAGACCGCTTTTGTCGTACGCGCTGTCAATCATAACCAAAGTGGACCCATTTCGCAAGAAAAACTGCAAGACTCGACTTCACAAAACGTGCGCCGCAAAGCCACGTAGGTCTACTCTTTCAATACTTTTTAGAATAAAGAAGAGAAATATAAAAAGGACCTTCAATGAATCCACTGTCGGACTACGCCCGACAGTTGAAAAAGTATAAAGAAATGAGGACTTACCAAAAAAAATAAATGACGAATCTAAATTTTATCGTGACTATTGTTCATTGGAAGGCACAATGGTAGTGTAGATCTATTTCATATGCTAATGTGATCATTCGAGCGTCGTGCATAAATTATGGAGTAAAAATTTCTACGTGCTGCGCGGCGCACATCGAAATGCCTCACAGTTACAAGTTCGTTCGTACAGAGCCAGAGGACAATGCATTTTGATTGTTGGGCGCTCTGATTAGCTATCGCGTGGAGCTCCGCCTCCTGGTTGCGATGACTGAAGTGCATTGACCGTAACTGAACAACGCGATTCAGCTGTTCCCGATAAAGACCGCTTTTGTCATGCGCGCTGTCAATCATAACCAAAGTGGACCCATTTCGCAAGAAAAACTGCAAGACTCGACTTCACAAAACGTGCGCCGCAGAGCCACGTACTCTTTCAATACTTTTTAGAATAAAGAAGAGAAATATAAAAAGGACCTTCAATGAATCCACTGTCGGACTACGCCCGACAGTTAAAAAAGTATAAAGAAATGAGGACTTACCCCAAAAAATAAATGATGAATCTAAATTTTATCGTGACTATTGTTCATTGGAAGGCACAATGGTAGTGTATTTCATATGCTAATGTGATCATTCGAGCGCCGTGCATAAATTATGGAGTAAAAATTTCTACGTGCTGCGCGGCGCACATCGAAATGCCTAACAGGTACAAGTTCGTTCGTACAGAGCCAGAGGACAATGCATTTAGCTCTGATTAGCTATCGCGTGGAGCTCCGCCTCCTGGTTGCGATGACTGAAGTGCGTTGACCGTAACTGAACAACGCGAACAGCTGTTCCCGATAAAGACCGCTTTTGTCATGCGCGCTGTCAATCATAACCAAAGTGGACCCATTTCGCAAGAAAAACTGCAAGACTCGACTTCTCAAAACGTGCGCCGCAAAGCCATTCTTTCAATACTTTTTAGAATAAAGAAGAGAAATATAAAAAGGATTTTCAACAAATCCACTGTCGGACTACGCCCGACAGTTGAAAAAGTATAAAGAAATGAGGACTTACCCAAAAAAATAAATGACGAATCTAAATTTTATCGTGACTATTGTTCTTTGGAAGGCACAATGGTAGTGTATTTCATATGCTAATGTGATCATTAGCATAAATTATGGAGTAAAAATTTCTACGTGCTGCGCGCGCACATCGAAATGCCTCACAGTTACAAGTTCGTTTGTACAGAGCCAGAGGACAATGCATTTTGATTGTTGGGCGCTCTGATTAGCTATCGCGTGGAGCTCCGCCTCCTGGTTGCGATGACTGAAGTGCATTGACCGTAACTGAACAACGCGATTCAGCTGTTCCCAATAAAGACCGCTTTTGTCATGCGCTCTGTCAATCATAACCAAAGTGGACCCATTTCGCAAGAAAAACTGCAAGACTTGACTTCACAAAACGTGCGCCGCAAAGCCATTCTTTCAATACTTTTTAGAATAAAGAAGAGAAATATAAAAAGGATTTTCAACAAATCCACTGTCGGACTCCACCCGACAGTTGAAAACGTATAAAGAAATGAGGACTTACATGTACCAAAAAAATAAATGATGAATCTAAATTTTATCGTGACTATTGTTCATTGGAAGGCACAATGGTAGTATAACGTGATCATCCGAGCGTTGTGCATAAATTATGGAGTAAACATTTCTACGTGCGGCGCTGTGCAAATTCGCCAATTGATGAGCAATGTAATGCTGAAAATGTGATTGTTGGTACTTGGTTTGTTTTTATTTTTAACCTAACCACGTTACTCGTTAGAATAGAATCGTGATCATGCATGAGCGATAATAAAATATTTCAATAATACTTTAATCCTTTAGTCTCTTAAATGTGACCAATTATTAGAAAAAAATATGGGAAAATTAATGTGTGAAAGAACGTAAGGCTGTTGTAGTACAAGTCCACCTTGTAGATCACTGATTTTGGCATATAAGCCGGTACTAATTGCGTTTCGTATCCCTCGTGAGAAGGGATAGATCTAGGGTTGACGGCGGCCCCCACGGATTAGGTTTGGGGTAGGGCAGGGTGGTGTGTAGGGATATGAAATTGCATTAACCATGGAATGTTAGAACACCATTTGGAAAAATTGTGAAGAGGTTGAGTTCTTAACTCTTAAATCTTTATGCCTGGTATATTTTTTTGTTTGTATTTTACAAGATGTACAATATAGATCTATTACTAGATTTATTATCATCTAGATTTCATCATATCTGTTGTCATGTGTACACATCATAAAAATCAGTGTTTCATTAGAAGTGCCCCTATCCAGAAAAAAAAGGTAATTAACAGAAGGTAGTCTCAAAGAGGGATTACAGTTGTAGAATCTAGTATGAACCTGATAAATGTTAAAAACTAACAGCACTGACATTTAATAAGTGAATGTTAAAGTTGTGGAATCATATTTCTCATTGCTTTAACCTTATGTTGCAGGCTTTCAATGATGGTCATGCCCCTCTCGCCCTAAACTTCCAGCCTGGCAACCCTTACTGCAAGCCAACACGTGGCATTGCCACAAGGTCAACATCCCTTCTTATGAAAGTCAAGCACAGGTATAGACGAAGGATAGAGCCCGAGGATGGAGGTGGACAACCACAAGCTGCTCATTCAGCCAATGAAGAATACTCTGCAGAGGTTCTTGGTGTGATTGGACAAAAATATGAATTTCCATGTAAGCAGAATTTCTGTATGATTTTACATGTACATATATGTGCATGGTGCGATTGGACAGAAATATGAAAATCCCATGTAAGCAGAATTTCTTTTTGCTTACATGGATCAGGGTCACACAAAGATCTGTTGTAACCATCTGTAGAGTCGTTGCAGATAAAATGTGCACTGGAGGGCACTGGGGTAAATGAAACTGGTTGGTCAAGTAAGTAGAGATAAATATTGTTGAAAAAAAACTTATATACATTTTTTAAATGTATACATGTAATATATAAGTTAATGCATTCTAATTGATAACATCCCAGTCTTTTAACACTTTTATTTTAACTTTTACTGAACAACAGTCACAGCCATACATGTAGCACAATTTCTGTTGCATGTAAGCCATTTTGGAAAAAGTTTTGACTCCAGATTAGGAAGAAATTTCTTTTTTTACTTGGTCATAGATGTCTGTTCTTATGTCCCAAAATTGAATTTTATGGGAACTTTTCCATTTTCTCAATTCTCAAACACAGATTTATGTGACTTTCAGTTCCTGCCATATGAACACAAACCTTATGAAGAGCCGCAGAGCTTGATTGAGAAGATTGTGCCCTCAGCGGGGGAGGATATGAGTTATGTTGACAAAGACGTCCCATCTTTCATGCTCCCGGAGATATTCTCCAAGTTCGACAAGCCCATCCCGTTTAATTACAAGGCGGGAACTCAGCTGCCGGTCCGAGACTCCAGCAGGCAGGAACGCGAGACTGACTTCCGTGCCAAGCTGATCCAGCACGGGAGGCACAAACGCACCAATTATGCCCATGTCGTGTCAACCATGGGAGATTTTAAGATCCCCACAGAGCCCCACCCAATTGCCGTGGAGCATCTTGAAGCCCAGAAGCCAGGAGCAGCGAAGGACGAGCTCATTAAGGTATCTTATTTTTTAAAGATGGATTGGTGAATGCTGGCATCCTAATTGACCAGCTGATGTCACATCTGGTGTGTATTTTCTGTCCATTCAAAACTTCTCCAACACACTATTGATAAGTATGCACCCCACTCTGATTATTGCTGACATATCGCTTATCTGGTTACTTTTGTGTTGCTTATAAACTGTTATTGTTCATCCAGACTTTTTTATACATTGCCCGAAAAAGCGAGAGCATGGTAAGTTAAAAAAAGTTGTATTTCCAACTTGTCCTTTATAACAAATAATAAAAAAGTCCACTCCCCGTATGCATACATATACAAGCACAGAATAGATTTCATTGTGGCGATGCAAACACATGTATGTTATAATTATACACATGTAGGCCTACAGTAATTTGCGTGGTCCGAAACACCTTATGATAATAGGGGTGGAATCATGATTAATGCTAAAATGAGATTCCACTTCCTGTTTGGTACTGAATCTAATTTTATTAAATAAATGTAAAATTATTTTTCTGTGCATGTTTTTCTGAATATGACTGAAAAAACATGAAATTTAGGCTTTAACTTATATGATGACAAGACTTTAAAAAAAAAAGTGATTCAGTAACTTCTCAAAATAAGTGCGAGAGGGAACAAAATTAGTAAAGTCCTTTTGCTCTGATTGTAATAACAAACTAATTACAATTTCAGAGCAAATGAAAGTAACTTAATGCCTTAAAACAGTAAAAACAACGAAGCTAGACTACAGCCTTGCACGATCAAATCACAACCGCGGTGCACTGCTCTGTCGCAAGCATCATTGGCATCTTGCTCAGCGGGCTGAGTGTGGGGACTTCATAACCCAGAAAAAAAGATACGTTGTGAGCCGCGGTGGAAGGATACTGTTTAAAAATCATTTGGAAATGGGTTTCAAAATCGTAGATATATGGATATAAAGCAAGCTACATGTACATATATTGGTTTGTAAATTTTAGGGGATTCCAGACTGACCCATGTGTTTATAATCATGTTGGCAAAATGAGCCATTTCAATAAATTATGATTTGAATTCTCTCTCAAGTTACTGCACCCTTTAACCCCTAATTGGACTGGGGGGGGGCCTAAAAGGCCCCCCTCAACATTTTTCGCAATAATTTTTTAATGTGAGAAGCTGTGGCCACGATTTTTTATGACTTTATTCTTTGAAGTCTCGCGCATCTTTTAAGCCCAAATTTACGACGCCCGGGTACCCGGTTCGCGAGTTACGCATAAATTTGTAACCGTGCGTCAGACCCAAAATTGCTCCAAAATGTGATTTTGTGTACAAAGTCGATGCAAATTGTGTTTTCAGCTAAAATTCATAAATGAGTGATTTATTTTGCTTTTATCTATAAAAATCATTTGATTTGCTGATATTTATGACCAAAATAATGTCGCCGACAATTTCCAATCGAAAAAATAATAAAAATAAAAAGGTAAAAAAAAACCAAGAAATACATAAGAAATTCAAAAAAACAATAAAATACATAAGAAATTAATTTGAATGCTGGATTTTTTTTCTAATACAATTGATAGGAATGCTATAAAGAACATTCACACCAAATATTAGCATTCCAGGAGCTATATTTAGTGAATTAGAGCAAAAAGTATGATTTCATGCATAAATTAGCATAATTAATTCATTAAAAATAAATTTGAACAATTTTTGAACAATCAAATATAGGATTCTGCAGAGTATGTCATGGGTGACGTGTGTGTGTCAATTTTCATCGCTATCGCTCGTTTAACGGCCGAGATCTGGCCAGCCTCCAAAATACCCCAGTCTAATTAGGGTTAAATATCAAACAATTGGGTGCCAAAACTCATAAAGAATCGGAAAGTATCTAGATAGGAATTTGGTCTCGTTCACAAGACTCTGTCTTACATGTATTAGGATTGATTACTGTCAGCGATGTCAATAATTTCCCAATGGTGGAAGCTCATTAACATGATCAATGCTAAAATGAGCCTCTACCTTTTTGCAAAATACGTAAATTTGTTTATAATGGGGATTGCATGCCTGAGAACATGAACTTATTCATACAGTTTTACTATTTTTTTTGTTTTGGTCTGCAAGATATCACCCAATATGTTAAAGAATAAATTTACCTACATAATCTTGTTGAAAATATGGTCTTTCTTTCCTACTTGTATATGGGGCTGGCATTTTCTTGATAAATGGAGCTGCACATGTCCCAACATTTGGGGAATATTTCTGTTCGAAAAGTATTTTTTTCTTTTAGTTAGGCCTAATTGTTACTTTTTGATTGTACAGGAACATATTGGGGATGAAAATAATGAATTAAAAAAAAAAAATGTTCCTGTCTTAAATGTATTATTAAATGATGTAATGGACAAGCTCACTAATTTTGTGCAGACTTTTTAAACATAGATCATTCTTGACAGCCCGAAAAGCATGCCCCAAATAGCAATGGCTGATGTTTGATAAAAGGTTGTTTGAATACCTCATTACTATGTGACCAGGGGGGCGTTTCATGAAAGGACTTGTCGGATGTTTTATCCGACAAACTGTTATAAGCTACTGAAATACTTGCATCTGATTGGCTGAGAGCAAACTTGTCGGATAAAATATCTGACAAGTCCTTTGATGAAATGCCCCCCAGGAAATAAACATTGATAAAATATAATCTTTTTAACAGGTCTAATGGATGCAGACTGCATTCAACTTTTGAAGTATAAAGTCTCTATGAACTTTACTGCTATACATCTATACATCAGGAATAAATACCCACACATTTGAATATAATTGGAATCTGTCTGTACATCAATTTTCAAGGAAATGTCAGCCTCGAGGTAGCAGTGGGAAATCATATATTTTTACAAGATTATATTGTCAAAATAGAATATAATTTCACACGATATGTTCCTGTATGAAGGAAAAATCGACTCTGAAAACGCTGTTTTTTGTTTCTTTTAATAGCATTTATATCAACAATACACTGGTATCCAAATTTCCCATATCATGAGTATATTGCATCTGTGTTATATTTTGGTAAAGTAGCATGGACTGATGGAACATGTTATAGGTGCACTTTCTTCTGATATTTGTTTGACCAAAGAAGAAAATGTGCCTTTGCTTCACTGTTCAACAGAACTGTATTAAAGTTGACGCCTAGACTAAGTGTCAAAGCCTATATACAGTCAAACAGAGTAGAGAGACTAGAACCAAAATATAAATGTCTTTCGCACATTACACATTTTCTTTGCCTAAATTTTGGTGTTAGGGTAACAATGTAGGGTTATACTAATATAAAGTTTAGTGTGTGATAAGTTCTTCCTCGTTGTGCATTTTCCGACTGAAGATGGCTGCTACATTGTACACGCATATGGAGCTACTATCAAGAGTGACGGAGGCCAAGGGTGCAAAATAGTAGACCAGAAGATGCTGTAGAATACTGTTGTTTAGTCTTCCTTGATGCGTTGTGGTGCCTTTTGGAAGAAGGTGGCTGTTATGGTCCTAGCCAGGGGTACGGTCGCCAGGGGGGCAGCCCAGTAGACTAAGAGATGCTCCAGTAGGTTTTGATTGCCACAGTTGTACGTGATGCCAGCAGCTAGGGCAGGGTTAAACATCATCCCAGTCCACTCAAGGCCTGTACAATCAGGAAAGAAAGAAGTAGTTAAATGTAAAGTGTGTTCCAGAAATTTTTTTTGAGTAAACTTAACTTTGAGAGCTTCATATCAAGATTGTATGTTACATGTATATGTGACCTTGTATCCTCTATCATGCAACATACCGGATTATATGCACGACAAATACTAAGTTTTCCAGAGTTGAATAGACCTGCATGAGAAATAATTTAGTATTTGGAGTTTGTATAGTCCAGTAGTGATGCATGAGTAGAAAATGCGAAAATGCAATATTTTATCTATAGTCTAGATAGGCCCCCTAGAACTAGCCCCCATGTCAGATTGCCCCCCCCAAAAAAAACCCCTTCAAAACGAAAGAAAAATTTGGGCAGTCTGGAAAAAAAATTAGGGGGGGGGCCCTTTTTTTTTGAAAAAAAATTCTGAAATTTAATTAAAAAAAAAAAAAAATTGAAGGAATTTTGTAGCCTTCTGAAAAGGCAGCCCCTACTAAAGAAATACATACATTCCCAAACAGCATTCCATCCCTGAGAGAGAGAGAAAGAGAGAGAGAGAGAGAGAGAGAGAAAACACAGGTCGGACAAGTACTGGTAACTTATCCACCCATTCATTTATAACGGGATTCCCAATCATCACTAAAATTGTTCAGTATGCTTTATATTATATTCATGATTTTCCAGAGTGAATGTTTGTAGGCCAAGGTGAAATAGACCGGACAAGGGATAATTAAAAATTTGGAGTTAGCTCAGTAATATAAAATGCATTATTTTTATTATAGCCAATACCCCCCCCCCCCCCCCAAGATGGCACCCTTTTTTTCTTTCAAAAATTTTGGCCATTATTTTTTTATTTTATAATTTTTTTTTTTTACATAAAAAATTAATAAGTTTTTTTTTTGAGAATTCTGAACTGTTTAAAAGATTAAAAAAAAAAAATGGCCCACCTTTTTTCTTTCAAAATGTGGGCCATTATTTTTTAATTATTATATATTTTTTTTTATTTATAAAAAAATTGAAAAAGTTTTTTTTGTTGAGATTCTGAATTGTTTTTAAAAGATATAAAAAAGACACAATGTACATATAGCTTCCCCCTGACCTGCCTCCCCCTTCTCAAAAAAGACTGGTCTCCAAAAAGTACAACCCCGAGATGATCCCACCTCTGAAAAAAAATTAAAGCCAGTAACAAGCAACTCATCCTCCAGGGGTTCATTTCGATATAGGATTCCCAATCATGCAATGTAAACAAAAAATTGTCAACTATAACGCGCATGTTACGTTTGTACGTATGGGACATTCAGAGCGTTTTACCTCTTCTAAAATCTTTGTGAAGGTTAAGGCACTAGTTTTTCTCTTCCTCATGATACATGTAGGTATCCAAGAGAGGAACGCATTGACCAGTAGGAGATCACGCCATATGACCTTTGACCTTGATGTAATCACATAAAATGTCAAGTTCAAGTTGACATTTGACTTTCTTATTCCATGAAAAGATTCCTTCATAAAACAAAGATAAAATTTTGTCTTCTCAGGGGACATAACCTTGGGCTTGCCCTATAGTAGTTACTAGCTGTGAATTTGTTGGTTTGATGTGGCGTGTCATTCACATTCTGGTATATTGAACGATTTGCATCCTGTGCCAAAATGAATTGCGTGGATAGTACTTGTTCAACCTGCTTTTTTCCCCAAGGGATGGGGTGATGTGTGGAACATAATTTTTTTTTAAGCGGGGCTGCTTTTTTGTTGTTGGGGGGGGGGGGGCTAAATTACTTTTTTTTGTGCAGACATTTATTTATTTTATTATTATTTTTAGAATGTTTGTTTAAAAATATGATAAATAAAAAAAATGTGGGGGGGGGGGTTTAGGGCAATATATTCATTTTTTTTGGGGGGGGAATTTTAGGGTGGAAACAATTTTTTTTTCTGGAAAAACATTCAATTGAAGCTCCTTTGCATAATGTAGCGTCTGAAACTTAAGACTACAGTACTGTAGCTGGACTTTTTTTTTTTTTTTTTACAAATAGTGGGAAGCTGGACAACCTGTACAGTAGTCTTTCCTCAGACATGACATTTAAAGTCTGCTTAATGAGACTACACATGAATACTATACTGTATAGATGTTTTGTGTATTTTGATCTTCTTCAAAACATATTAAAATTGATTTAGATTAATGTATGACAGATATTTACCTGTGATAATGATCAAAACTTGGATGGCAGGCGTCAGCAAGCATTGCTACCATATTTGCCTTTGGGTTGAAAATTGAGTGTGATGAAGTAGGTCAGGTGGCCAAAGCCTCAGCAAAACAGCCCTCGAAGATAGAGACGTTCAGAGCCGAAGCACAGTATTCCTGCAGCAAGTGCGATAGCTTCTGACGATGACGATTGGTTGGCCACCTTCCACATTAAACCGAATATAGGGGTAAGCCAGCTGACCTCCTGCTACTTGAAGACAGATTTTGGAGAGTGCCACCATTGAGCGCAGTCCGGTTCAGCATGGACTGCCAGATCATGCAGTGTGTTTGCAGTGGAGTCGCCGTCAAATGTAAGGCTCTGTGATAGGAACAGAACCCAGAGGTAGAGTGCATACCAATAGAGGCCATATTCATCGAGTATGATGTCGCCCTCCTATTGACACCAGCAACTAGTTGGAACGTGGAGATAATTCGGCCGGCAAGCTGTACCACACTGGATCGTCCCGCAGGATTCTTTTTGTCAGAGACCCTTAGCAGGTTGCAACCGATTGTGGTGAAGAAAACAAAGATTAATGTAGCTAGAGCTGCCTGGATACTCCTGCGCCATGATGGGAGCCTGCAATCACCTAAACTTCAAACAGACTGACCGGGCCCAGTGATCTTCAATTCCTTGATGAAGAAAACAACTTTTTTTCGTGAAACTTGAGTGATTTCAGATACTACCCTTTACACTGCCTTGATGCATACATTGTACCATTACAAGAAAGGCCCTATTGAATTTACCAATGCCCTGTATACAGCACTGTCTACACATGTCTGGAATCCAAAGATGCCTCCAACCTTTAAGAACACTGGACAGACAATATACAATTAGACTTAACTGCATTTCATCTATACGACCCCCACATGTACATATAGACTTCAAAGCACATGAAGTAATACTTAAATTATCCCACTCAGCATGCCATCCACGTAATCATTCGTGCATGCAAAGTTTGTGTTGGCTCATACTCTACCACTAAGTGTATTTGCTCAGACTGTAAATTATCTCTGACCTTTGACTAGTAATTCAAGAAACACATAAATCAAATGCCTGACATTTAAACTTCCTAAATTGATGAATCTAATCGCCTCTTTCGATTTGAATTCAGATTGTTGAACTGATTTTCATTCTGTTGACTTGGTATGTTGCTCTATCACAAACCTTGAGCTTAACCCTTGAAATAATTTTTCTTGAGAGAAATCTAATCTGCCTGACATATGTACACATATATTTAGGAAATGCATATTAGTCAGAGATTAATTACAAGGAAGAATTAAAGCTGCAATAGATAGTTTTGGTGAGATTCAATAATTCAATTTATATTCTTCTTTCATAAACACGCTAACTCTAATGAGCTAGGTTGACCATTTTACCCAATTTGTACATGTTGATTCTTTGTGAAAATTTGAATTTTACTGAACAGAGGTGGCATCCTCTTTTGGCAGTGATAATAATTCCTTCAATATAATAGGCATTTCAACATATTTCAATAGATTGATATAACTTATGTGAGATATTATCGTGCAGCCCCACCTATGCCTGTACATTTGTTATCAAAAATAAAACAAGCTCAATTTGGTCACCACTACGGCTTAGATATTTTAGGTATTTTATATGTAATAAAAAAGATGCAGAGTTACAATGATTTTAGATCTCATTATCAAGCGATATAGCAATCTTTCATTTCATCTCACAATAATTTCAAATTTTTACTGTTTAGATTTCCCAAACTATACTGCAGCTTTAATTTGCTGTATGTTGAATTTGTTAATATTTTAATATTTGGCAAGGTTACTGATTGATGGCCAGTTACAGTGGAAGCCATCCTGTAGCATATGTGTTCTATTCTTACAGTTTTATTGTTTAACTCCAATTTAATCTGTTGGTTCCAAATTTTTGAAAAATATCTTTGAAAGATAACATTAACTTTGTCAGGAAAGATGTAATTTCCCAAGACCATGCCATTTTTGGAGGTTTGTACCAGGTGATTTGTAACATAGCAAATGCATTCGAATTGATAGATAGGTATTTATTCCCTGACATCAATGATGTTGAACTCTCGCATACACCTGCTTTGATAGTCAGAATGCAGGCTGCATACATGAATGATGATATGTCAGCGCAGGGTCTGGAATATATTAATTTCAACTCAGCTTATTATTCAGAAATGAATAAATCAGAAATGATCTTATTCATATATTTTCATAGATAAAGTACAATATTTCATCATAAATTTTTTCTTTGTTTTTTAAAGTACGAATACAAATACTCTAAGATTAAAGTGTCTTCCTTAGAGAAATTTAAACAAAATGTGCAAGTCTGCCTGGTACAGTACACATTCTCAAGACGATGGCAGCTGTAGGTTGTAGTCGGATACCATGTACATTTCAACAACATTCATGACTACTCTGCTGCTCTTCCCTTTAGGCGGTGCTACACTAGCGCCTATTTGTGATCTGATGATTTTGCCTGATTAAGAGAAGATCTGGCTTTTCTCTGAAAAGTGCGCTAATTATGCATGAAATCCCAGCCTGGTAATGTTGGCTTTTTTACAAAAACTGAGGCAGTTTTGGTGCAAAATAGCGTGCTTTATTGTGCTGTGCTACACTTGCTTTAAGAACGGCATGATCACATCATGCACCTGTGCGGTGTATACTCAAGTTAGTGTTATCAGTTTGGAACAACACATCGGGCTTGTTCGTTCATGATAGCGCATCGGGTGCTTTCATGAACGGAGGTCGTGAGTTCGAAACCCGGCCGAGTCATACCAAAGACTTACAAAAAATGGTACCTATAGTTGCCTTTAACAAGGAGCTTGGGGTAATAATAACATCATGCTGGGGGAGAACAGTTGTCAGACTGAAGTGGCTACCCTGGGTAAATAAAAAGGATATTATTATTATTATCTTGCAGTCAGGTTGTTAATGTGAAATTCTAGTTCAAGCTTGAACTAGTGCAGCACTGGTTAATTTTTTCAGTTTTTTCCAAAATTGATCAAGTCAGCACGCTATTATTTTGCTCAAGCTAGCATAGCACAGCCTTTTCTGACATTTCTTATAACATTTTAAAAATACAGTACCTACAGAATTGCGCCTCCATCTGTACCTAAGAATTCTCAATTCATGATTTATGATTAACTAGCAGCAGTGCCGTAGCAGCACAGGGGGGAGGCACATAATTCTATTTATATGGTTGTTACATTATATAAATTTTGATTTCGACGTTAAAAACCCAAAACAAACAAACAAACAAACAAAACAAACAAAAAAACGATTTTCGCCCCACCCACGCCCATTTTTTTGTTGTTGAAAATATATAAATAAATAAGGAATTGTGATGTTATCATAATAATAAACATATTTCGATACCATGTCAACAGTCCACCATAGATGTTTATACATTCCCTTTCTCCCTCTATCTTCCCCTATAATTTCTACCTTCATTTGTTAAAAAAAAAAAAAAAAAAAAAATCGGCATTCAGCCTCCCAAGAAAAGAAGGTCACATATCAGAAATAGGGGGTGTTAATATTTTTTCCCCCTATTTTTATTTATTATTTCATATTTGCTTTTCGATCAATTTGGTGTCCCCTTTCACGGTCATTTAGTGCCCCGCTAGGTAAATTTGGTGCCCTCCTTAAGCCCCCCCCCTCACCCAAAATACGCGCTTGTTA
>CALNVZ010000649.1:1258401-1283538 GCA_940671915.1 Paracentrotus lividus | reverse complement strand
TTAAAAAAAAAAAAATGGCCCCACTCTTTTTTCTTTCAAAATGTGGGCCATTATTTTTTAAATTTATTTATATATTTTTTTTTATTTATAAAAAAATTGAAAAAGTTTTTTTTTGTTGAGAATTCTGAATTGTTTAAAAGATATAAAAAGAACCACATGTACATATAGCTTCCCCCTGACCTGCCTCCCCCTCTCCAAAAAAGACTGGTCTCCAAAAAGTACAACCCCCGAGATGATCCCACCTCTGAAAAAAAATTAAGGCCAGTAACAAGCAACTCATCCTCCAGGGTTCATTTCGATATAGGATTCCCAATCATGCAATGTAAACAAAAAATTGTCAACATAACGCGCATGTTACGTTTGTTACGTATGGGACATTTCAGAGCGTTTTACTCTCTCTAAAATCTTTGTGAAGGTTAAGGGCACTAGTTTTTTCTCTTCCTCATGATACATGTAGGTATCCAAGAGAGGAACGCATTGACCAGTAGGAGATCACGCCATATGACCTTTGACCTTTGATGTAATCACATAAAATGTCAAGTTCTAAGTTTTGACATTTGAGCTTTCTTATTCCATGAAAGATTCCTTCATAAAACAAAGATAAAATTTTGTCTTCTCAGGGGACATAACCTTGGGCTTGCCCTATAGTAGTTACTAGCTGTGATTTGTTGGTTTGATGTGGCGTGTCATTCACTATTCTGGTATATTGAACGATTTGCATCCTGTGCCAAAATGAATTGGTGGATAAGTTACTTGTTCAACCTGCTTTTTTCCCCAAGGGATGGGGTGATGTGTGGGAACATTAATTTTTTTTTAGCGGGGGCTGCTTTTTTGTTGTTGGGGGGGGGGGGCTAAATTACTTTTTTTGTGTGCAGACATTTATTTATTTTATTATATTTTTTAGAATGTTTGTTAAAAATATGATAAATAAAAAAAATGTGGGGGGGGGGGTTTAGGGGCAATATATTCATTTTTTTTTGGGGGGGGGAATTTTTATGGGGAAACAATTTTTTTTTTCTGGAAAAACATTCAATTGAAGCTCCTTGCATAATGTAGCGTCTGAATCTTAAGACTACAGTACTGTATTGGACTTTTTTTTTTTTTTTTTTACAAATAGTGGGAAGCTGGACAACCTGTACAGTAGTCTTTCCTCAGACATGACATTTAAAGTCTGCTTAATAGACTACACATGAATACTATACTGTATGATGTTTGTGTATTTGATCTTCTCAAAACATATTAAAATATGAATTAGATTAATGTATGACAGATATTTACCTGTGATAATGATCAAAACTTGGATGGCAGCGTCAGCAAGCATGCTACCATATTTGCCTTTGGGTTGAAAATTGAGTGTGATGAAGTAGGTCAGGGTGGCCAAAGCCTCAGCAAAACAGCCCTCGAAGATAGAGACGTTCAGAGCCGAAGCACAGTATTCCTGCAGCAAGTGCGATAGCTTCTGACGATGACGATTGGTTGGCACCACCTTCCACATAAACCGAATATAGGGGTAAGCCAGCTGACCTCCTGCTACTTGAAGACAGATTTTGGAGAGTGCCACCATTGAGCCGCAGTCACGGTTCAGCATGGACTGCCAGATCATGCAGGTGTTTGCAGTGGAGTCGCCGTCAAATGTAAGGCTCTGTGATAGGAACAGAACCCAGAGGTAGAGTGCATACCAATAGAGGCCATATTCATCGAGTATGATGTCGCCCTCTATGACACCAGCAACTAGTTGGAACGTGGAGATTAATTCGGCGGCATAGCTGTACCACACTGGATCGTCCCGCAGGATTCTTTTTGTCAGAGACCTTAGCAGGTTGCAACCGATTGTGGTGAAGAAAACAAAGATTAATGTAGCTAGAGCTGCTGGATACTCCTGCGCCATGATGGGAGCCTGCAATCACCTAAACTTCAAACAGACTGACCGGGCCAGTGATCTTCAATTCCTTGATGAAGAAAACAACTTTTTTTCGTGAAACTTGAGTGATTTCAGATACTACCCTTTACACTGCCTTGATGCATACATTGTACCATTACAAGAAAGGCCCTATTGAATTTACCAATGCCCTGTATACAGCACTGTCTACACATGTCTGGAATTCCAAAGATGCCTCCAACCTTTAAGAACACTGGGACAGACAATATCAATTAGACTTAACTGCATTTCATCTATACGACCCCACACATGTACATATAGACTTCAAGCACATGAAGAATACTTGAAATTATCCCCACTCAAGCATGCAATCCACGTAATCATTCGTGCATGCAAAGTTTTGTGTGCTCATACTCTACCACTAAGTGTATTTGCTCAGACTGTAATTATCTCTGACCTTTGACTAGTAATTCAAGAAACACATAAATCAAATGCCTGACATTTAAACTTCCTAAATTGGATGAAATCTAATCGCCTCTTTCGATTTGAAATTCAGATTGTTGAACTGATTTTCATTCTGTGACTTGGATTGTTGCTCTAATCACAAACCTTGAGCTTAACCCTTGATAATTTTTCTTGAGGGAAATCTAATCTGCCTGACATATGTACACATTTATTTAGGAAATGCATATTAGTCAGAGATTAATACAAGGAAGTTAAAGCTGCAGTATAGTTTTGGTGAGATTCAATAATGTCAATTATATTCTTCTGTCATGAAACACGCTAACTCTAATGAGCTAGGTTGACCATTTTACCAATTTGTACATGTTGATTCTTTGTGAAAATTTGAATTTTACTGAACAGAGGTGGCATCCTCTTTTGGCAGTGATAATAATTCCTTCAATATAAATAGGCATTTCAACAATTATTTCAATAGATTGATATAACTTATGTGAGATATTATCGTGCAGTCCCCACCTATGCCTGTACATTTGTTATCAAAAATAAAAAAGCTCATTTGGTCACCACTACGGCTTTTGATTTTAGGTATTTTGTATTGTAATAAAAAAGATGCAGAGTTACAATGATTTTAGATCTCATTTATCAAGCGATATACAATCTTTCATTTCTATCTCACAATAATTTCAAATTTTTACTGTTTAGATTTCCCAAAACTATACTGCAGCTTTAATTTTGCTGTATGTTTGAATTTGTTAATATTTAATATTTGGCAAGGTTACTGATTGATGGCCAGTTAACAGTGGAATGCCATCCTGTAGCAATGTGTTTCTATTCTTACAGTTTTATTGTTTACTCCAATTTAATCTGTTGGTTCCAAATTTTTTGAAAAATATCTTTGGAAAAAGATAACATTAACTTTGTCAGAAAAATGTAATTTCCCAAGACCATGCCATTTTTGGGAGGTTTGTACCAGGTGATTTGTAACATAGCAAATGCATTCGAATTGATAGATAGGTATTTATTCCCCTGACATCAATGATGTTGAACTCTGCATACACCTGCTTTGATAGTCAGAATGCAGGCTGCATACATGATATGATGATATGTCAGGCAGGGTCTGGAATATATTAATTTCAACTCAGCTTATTATTCAGAAATGAATAAATCAGAAATGATCTTATTCATATATTTTCATAGATAAAGTACAATATTTCATCATAAATTTTTTCTTTGTTTTTTAAAAGTACGAATACAATACTCTAAGATTAAAGTGTCTTCCTTAGAGAAATTTAAACAAATGTGCAAGTCTGCCTGGTACAGTACACATTCTCAAGACGATGGCAGCTGTAGGTTGTAGTCGGATACCATGTACATTTCAACAACATTCATGACTACTCTGCCTGCTCCTTCCCTTTAGGCGGTGCTACACTAGCGCGCTATTTGTGATCTGATGATTTTGCCTGATTAGAGAAGATCTGGCTTTTTCTCTGAAATAGTGCGCTAATTATGATGAAATCCCAGCCTGAGTAATGTTGGCTTTTTTACAAAAACTTGAGCAGTTTTGGTGCAAAATAGCGTGCTTTATTGTGCTGTGCTACACTTGCTTTAAGAAGGCATGATCACATCATGCACCTGTGGGTGTATACTCAAGTTGTAGTTATCAGTTTGGAACAACACATCGGGCTTGTTCGTTCATGATAGCGCAATCGGATGCTTTCATGAACGGGAGGTCGTGAGTTCGAAACCCGGCCGAGTCATACCAAAGACTTACAAAAATGGTACCTATAGTTGCCTTTTAACAAGGAGCTTGGGGGTAATAATAACATCATGCTGGGAGAACAGTTGTCAGAACTGAAGTGGCTACCCTGGGTAAATAAAAGGATATTATTATTATTATCTTGCAGTCAGGTTGTTAATGTGAAATTCTAGTTCAAGCTTGAACTAGTGCAGCACTGGTTAATTTTTTTCAGGTTTTTTCCAAAATTGACAAGTCAGCACGCTATTATTTTGCTCAAGCTAGCATAGCACAGCCTTTTCTGACATTTCTTATAACATTTTAAAAATACAGTACCTACAGAATTGCGCCTCCATCTGTACCTAAGAATCTCTCATCAATGATTTATGAATTAACTAGCAGCAGTGCCCGTAGCAGCACAGGGGGGAGGCACATAATTCTATTTTATATGGTTTGTTACATTATATAAATTTGATTCTGACGTTAAAAAAAACCAAAACAAACAAACAAACAAACAAACAAACAAAAAACGATTTTCGCCCCACCCACGCCCATTTTTTTTGTTGTTGAAAATATATAAATAAATAAGGAATTTGATGTTATCATAATAATAAACATATTTCGATACCATGTCAACAGTCCACCATAGATGTTATTACATTTCCCTTTCTCCCTCTATCTTCCCTATAATTTCTCCTCATTTGTAAAAAAAAAAAAAAAAAAAAAATTCGGCATTCAGCCTCCAAGAAAGAAGGGTCACATATCAGAAATAGGGGGTGTTTAATTATTTTTCCCTATTTTATTTATTATTTCATATTTGCTTTTCGATCAATTTGGGTGTCCCTTCAGGTCAGTTTAGTGCCCCGCTAAGGTAAGTTGGTGCCCTCTTAAGCCCCCCCCTCACCAAAATACGCGCTTGTTACTTATAGTTTCTACGTCTGTTTTCTCTTTCCCGTAATCATTTGGCCTCCTAGATATCATATTATGTTATGTTATTTAATTCAGTTTGTAATTGAGACATATCCCTTTTTCAGAAACGTATAATTAGAATAGAGTCTTTATCAGACAACCATTATCCATGTGCCCATCAAACCAAATATCAAAAAAAAAAACAGCAATACAATCCGAGTTAGACTGAAGACCCGGTATATATTCACTGTGCTGTTAATCTCGATCGAATTAATCGTGTAAGTGACATTTAAGCTCTTTAATGTGCTTTCGAATTACGTTTTGCTCGCCTTGTTCTGGTCCATTGGCAGAACAATATTTTCCTTAGTTTATTGCTTTTCCCGTATATACGTAATATATTGTTTCAAGATTTGAAATATCATAATTGTTAGTTGGTTTGGTATTTAGTCTTTCATTTCCCTGCTGTCCTATACTCTCTTAATATTTACTTTATCTCTATCTCTCTCCCTCTCTCTCCGTTCCTCCTCCACCTCCTCTAACATGTTTGGTTTTTTTGTGTGTGTTTTTTTTTTCCCATTTTTTATTTTCTTCATTTTAATCAATTGTATTATTTCATGACGCTGAATGGGTCGATGTAGTACTTGGAGCCCAATGAACTGGTAATGGTAAACAATTATGAGAGGTTCATGTTCTTGGCATTGGTAGAACATTTTCATTATTTTTTTTTAATTTTCCTCATATAACGAATATTATATTAATTTAGAAATATTTTGGATTTTACGATCATTATTATGAAAGTTATATCTATTGAATAATCATAATTTAATATTTTGGTTTCTCTTAAAATTATATTTATTTTGAAATATCATAATTCTAATAATTGGTTTCTCTAATTTTCCGCTATCTTACTGTTTTTAGTTTATATATATCCTCTCTCTCGCATCCTTCCACCCCTCCATAACAATGATTTTTATTATTATTATTTTTATTTGACACCCCTTTCTCCTTCTCACTCTGGTTGGGGGTGTATATTTTTCAATGTCCGCCCTTTTTTTTAAAATTCATTCCGACATTTAAAAAAAAAAAAAAAAAAACGCCTTTCACCGACTCATTTCCATTTTTTTAATTGCTGTGTTTAAAAATACTGTTTATAAATAAAAGAGGAATACCGTGTTATATTATATTACATGTAAAATGTTTCGATACCTTTACAACCGTCCACCATCGATGTTTATTATTCCTTTTCCCCTATTCTCTCTCTCTCTCTCTTTTTTCTCTCTTTTTTTCTCCATCTTTCCCCTCCGAGAGATTTATTTCAAAGTTCGTTCTTATACATATTTATATATACGATTAGACTTCTTTTCCTTCCAGCTTTTGCTAAGTCGGAATTAATATCAATCATAACCCCCCCAAAAAAAAACCAAAACAAACAAACAAAAACAAAAACAAAACAAAACAAAAACATTTCGAGCTCTGCTGATCAACGATTATTCAAATATAATATAGACCACTTTTTTTAAAATCATTTTCTCGTTCCACCCTCTTTCTATACATAGTTTTATTATCGTTTTTCTTTTCCTTTCCGGATTTGGCCACTATATATATTACTCACCTTATATCGGTTTAATTGAAGACATTCCTTTTCAGGATGTATCTCAAGTATAAAATATTTTATCAAAACATTATTCTTGAAGCGTGCAGCCTTTCCCTGAACAGAAATATCAAAAACAAAACCTAAGAAAATACTTAACAAATAAAAGACCCGAATCAAGTTAGACTGAGAGGTATATGAGATAATTAGTTTATGATTTACCTCGTAACCGGTAACGTATTATAGGCCTATAATCATTTTAAAAATTTTAATTTTAGTGGTTTGATTTCTCTATCAATTTCCCGGCTGTCCATCCTCCCTTTACTATATATTATATATCTCTCTCACTTATATAACATGTATGTTTTATTTATTTTTTTTTTTATGGCGCCCCTTTCTTTCTCTCTGTCTCTCTCTTTTTTTTTTTTTTTTTTTTTTTTTTTTTTTTTTTTTTTTTTTTTTTTGGTTGTTTTTTGTTGTTGCTGCGATTAACTTTGCTTTTGCTCTCTTAAAGACACCATAGATTACAGCGATTGATCGATCGGCAGAAATTCCGGTCCTATCTCATCGCAAATGGCAAGATTACATCCAAACGGTCATATTTCATGACTTCTGAATGTGACGTTGCACTGCTTTTTTTTGTTAAATGATTTGTTGAGCAAAGTGTTGAAACTAAAAAAACAACGACGGCGACAAACATTCGTACCGAACCTCGATACCAAAGAACATAGAGGGGAAAGCGTTACTTTCACGCGTTCATGCAGTACAGATACGATGAAGCTGTGTGGGGTCTCGCTGCGCATCACCCGCAAAACACGCGAGAACGGGCACTACCCGTTTTCGGGCAGTGGCAGCTCTCCGTTTCTTGTCCTTCAGCTTCGGCTTTTAATATATAGATGTCATTTGAGATTATTGGAGGGAGGGCGATTCTGTGACTTTGTGTGAGAGTTGCTGTGGGCTTATAAATTTGATTTGCCAGTCTACACTGATCTTTCACCGTCAATAAACGGATGCGCTGGATACAATAAAACATTCAAATTTCAATCAATTAATGAAGCCAATGAATTTCTCTATTTTCATTACAGCTGTTTGAAGAGCGCCCTCTGTGGTCTCGGAATGCCCTGCGATGCAACACAGAGATGTCCACACTTCTGATCAAGACAATCCTGTGCGTGGTTGCTTACTACTTCCAGCAAGGCCCCTGGAGGGGTCTCTGGTGTCGGATGGGGTACGATCCAAGAGAGCATCCAGAGGCCAAAAAGTACCAGCTTCTAGACTTCAGGATAAGAAAAGGTATTTTTTTCTCAGCCCTGACTGTTAACCCGTTGTATACTGAGAACTTTTCATAAAGCCGAATGAATCGTGATTGTCAAGCATGCTTGCAAGAAATTCTTTTCATTTACAGATGAAACAAAGACAGCTTTAAATAGATCAATGTCAGATAATTTAAATTATATTAGGTCTTTATGGCCCATATTCTGATAGCCTGGTTTAGCTTAACCCAGGGTTAAGGGTAGTTTAACTCTAGTCTAACTGCTCATTTTAACCCTGGGTTAAATTTTCATATTCTGATAGCAAAGTTTAGCTTAACCCAGGGTTATGTATGGTAATAAATCCTCCAAAATTTAAACTACCCCAGGGGGTAGTTTAAGCCTGGTTTAATTTTTGGGCATCATCATTACTACAGCCATTTGCACCTTAAAAACAACACAATTAAAGTTAAGTTTTGTGATAACAGGGCGGGGGAGGATTATAAAAACAATTTAAAAATGAAAAATAATCCAGATTGATTAATCTGTCATGATAAAATACGTCCAATCCTCAATACTAAATGGATGCATTACCTGACAAAAGTAAAATAAAAAACCAATCAATCAACCAAACCTGCCCCGCCCTAGACCAGCGCGGTGCACACGATTGGCAAGGCGCGTATTGCATTGTTGCATGAGGTGCGTTGCACTGCTGCGCGACCCTGATCTGGGAGCGCAGCTCGACATGAGCTCTACTGAGCATGCGTGATGTGTTTAACCCAGGGTTAAATGTAAATCTTGGGTTTTGTTAAACTGGACTATCAGAATACCAATAGCACTTAAACTAGAGGTGTGGGTTAGGCGTGGTTTAGTTAACCTAGGGTTAACTTTAGCCCAGGGTTAACTTTTACTGCTATCAGAATATGGGCCTATGTGTTTATGCCATCATGAGTGAAATAAACGGTCGACAAGAGGGATGTTCTATGTTTCTTCAGCCCGCATCTATGCAGGCTTAGTATACAACGGGTTAAAAAGGACAAAGTTATATGCAAGCCAATATTTTTGTATGCATATTCACGAGTTAATAATTTTGTGATTTTTGTGTTGTCTTCTTTACTCTAAACACCCTTATAATTGTAGTTCACAGTAAATTGTGAAGTTTTTACAAGAACAGACTCTTTGGCCCATATCCTGCTATGAAGACTGAGTTAGTATGCGTCGCAAGTTCGTACAAAGCTATTGGGCAACCCGTGTGATCCTTTTGTCTGGTGCAGATCGCACAGTAGCTTTGCATGAACTTGCGACGTTTACAAACTCTGTCTTCATAGCAGAATATGGGCCTTAGAGGTTGACTTTATAATTTATTACATTCACCTTCAACAGAAAAAAAAATCTGTTACTTATGACATAACTCTGTGTTTTCTTTTCTCTATTTACTAGCCTTCTTATACAGGTATTAATCACAATTGTTGTTTAAAAGTGTGGATGTTTGTGAGAAGAGGCAGACCAAAGATTTGAAAGATATGCCAAATTTGAAAGTTAAGGGTCCTTTGACAGCAATTCGACATTTTATAGTACATTAATATGAATGTTCAATGTACATGATTCTCGAAAATAGAAGGGGCCTGCACCTCATGGGCTCTGCCTGGATGGATCAGTCATTTAGGATGGTAACTTACTTCCCGATTGTGAGGTCCATTTAATTAATATCTGTGGTGGATTTTCTATATTGCAGAACTAACTGATAAAAGATTAAAGTTGCTGTTAAAGAAGAAAAAGACGATGATTCTTTACCCACACCAATCTTTAAAGGCTAAGAGGGGCATTCCTACACCCCTACTAGGAAGCAATCCTGGTCAAAAGGTGGATCATAAGGAGACTGTAGTAAGTACCTTGACCAATGCTGCAATCATAAGAATGGCATCCCTAGACATCCTTTTAGGACCCACTCCAATCCTTCAAGCCTAAGAAAGGCATCTTTAAACCCCTATTGAGGGATAAGGGCCCACTCTGATCCTTCAAGTGTAAGAAGGGCATTCCTACATGTAAACCCCTTCTAGGAAGCAATCCTGGTCAAAAGGTGGATCATAAGGAGACTGTAGCAAGTACCTACGCCTATCCTGCAATCATAAGAATGGCATCTCTAGACCCCTATTTATGACTTAAGGCCCACTTCAATCCTTCAAGCATAGGAAACGCATTTCTAGACCCCTTTTATAAATCATTATTAATTTTACAACACTACGAACCCTACTACATGTTGAAGCCACAAATCTAATTGTATACATGTAGATTATTAATAATTTCCAACTGTAGGAAGCATAAGTGCTACATCAGAAAACTGATGATTCTATTCTATCTCGATCATTATTACTTAACAAAACAAGGATCAATACTATTTTATGAAGCAGGCAATCCAATTTTATAGATCAATATCTCTTTACAACTCTGGTGATCTTAAGTACTACAGCACTTAAGATCATATGGTCATACCATCAAATTAAATAACTGTTTTCAATAAAAGCAAATCAAAAAAATAAATAAATCCCGCATTTATAAATTTGACATCTAGTTGAAAACACAATTTGTATTGACCTTGTACAGGAAATCACATTTTGGAGCAATTTTGGGTTCGATGCATGAGTACAAAATTATGCATAACTCCTGAACCGGGTATCCGGGTGTCGCAAATTTTGTCTCAAAAGTCGTTTAAGAAAATTGCCATGAAACGTTGTTGCGCTATCCTCTCACGTGACAGAATTAATGCGAAAAAAGTTAAGAAGGGGCCATTATTCCTCCCCCCCCCCCCCCGGACTGCTAGGGTTAAAACGGTTCAGGAGAGAAGATGAGAATCCAGTCTAATATACTTTATTCGCTGTTATTTTCGCGCGAGTAATCTTTCGCACTGAGCGGCCTCAAAACATGTTCACAGGTTCTTAAATTCGCGCTGCATGTTCGTAAGCTTGCAATTGAACCCATTCAATACATGCATAAGAAATCGTGCCTATATATTCGCGAGTTTTTAAATTCGCCCCTGCTGCTGTTTGCGCGAAATCTGCGAAAATTAATGTACCCCGAATATTTCCACGAATACAGTAGATCATTTTTACTTTACAACCCCCAGGACTCGTACTACATCATGAGACGAGGCATCCTACCAGCATATCACCAGATGTTCTACCAGCTCTGTGACCTTGATGACCCTGAACTCCAGGCTATCATCAACAACCCTTGCTGGCATAAGAAGAAGCCCAATATGAAGACGGGATACTTTGAGGTGGATATGTTCCGTGAGCTACGGGACGCCCTCACTCGGATGATTAAAGATACGGTGCTGGAGGTCAATGCCGCCAAGTCTGAGCAAGGTGATAAAAGTTCCCATTTTTGTTCAATGCATGATAAAGCAGAGAATTTTGTCTGAATGAAACTGCATTTCCTCCTGAAATTGGCACCAATATACCAATATTGTTTTTGGTTTTGTTTATTGTTTTATACCTTACTTTTTATCACCTCAGAAATAAATTCCTTAATGTCAGAGATTTTATTCTTCCATATTGGTGATTCATAGCATTCTAGTTTCAAAGATAATGCCAAAGCTTCACTAAAAAGGAGATGTTGGTTTCATCAATGGGTAAATGAACATGTATTTACAAAGTTTTATGAAAGTAGTACTCGCTTTATGTTGCTAAATATGGAAACATGAAAATTTATGAATTTGCGTCTCTAATACTCCCCATTTTCAAATCATGTCTTACAGATAATACAAGTCAGGATAGTATGCCCTCAACATCCGTTTCCACTTCAAAAGCACGGGAGGAAGAAGCGATGGGTGAGGGAGAAGATGATGATGAAGGGGATGAAGAAAGAGAATACGAGGGTGGAGAAAGGATAAAGGATGAAGATGAACAGATGGAGGAGCAAGGAATTTTGGATGCGGGACACCGGGGGATGGATGATGATGATGATGAGGAGGAGGAGGAGGAGGAGGAGGAGGAGGATGAGATGGGGATGGAGAAAGGTGATAGAGACCAGGGTGAGGACAGTGAGAGTGAGAATGAAATGGCAATGGAGATGCTAGAATTCATGGACAGTTCAGTAATGCCAAGCTGATGAATGCATATAGGAGATCGCGAAGATTCAAAGGACAGATTTCCATGGCTTTGTTGGAATTCATGGAGAGTCACACAATGCCTAGATCAAAAAGATTGGAAGCACATATTTCCATTACGAATTGCTGGCATAAATTTACAGTGCCGCAATATCCAGCTGATGAATGCATATAGGAGATCAGGAATCTTTAGAAGCACAGATTTACATGGAGACGTTAGAATTCATGGAGAGTTGCACAATGCCTAGCTGATGGACACATAGGAGATCAAAAAGATGGAAAGCACATATTTCCATTAAGAATTGCTAGCTAGCATGAATCGACAGTACCCAGAAATGCCAAGCTGATGGACGGGTATGGAAGATCACGAAGATTCCAAGGACAGATTTCCATGGATACGTTGGAATTAAATTCATGGAGAGTCGCTTAATATCTAGCTGATGAACGCATGTAGGAGATCAAATAGGTGGAAAAAAAGGTTTCCATGGAGACATTTGTATATATCAACAGTGCATCAATGTCCAGCTGATGGACACATCGGATATCAAGAAGATTTGATGGAGGGATTTCCATGGATACGTTGGAATTCATGGAGAGTTACGCAATGCCTAGCTGATGGACAAAATATGGAAGATCACAAAGATTCGAAGGACAGATTTCCATGGATACATTGGAATTCATGGAGAGTTGCACAATGCCTAGCTGATGGACAAAATATGAAAGATAAGAGAGATGGCAGACATAGATTTCCATGATGGCCTTGGAATTCATGGAGAGTTGCACAATGCCTAGCTGATGGACAAAATATGGAATATCAGAAAGGTTCACCTAATTATTGTCTTTTGGTCTAATTACCTCTTCACCTCTTTACCATTTTGTCTAATTCCCATTTCGTCTAATTTCAATTTCGTCTAATATCTATTTGGTCTAACACAAAGGTTATTTTGGACACCCTGAAAACACTAGCAGGTCACACATTTTAAGCATCAATCAATGTTCATGTATGCAAACTTGATTGGAAGTCCATAATATAGCTTGTTACAACATGTGCATGTATGTTTCAACAAGAGCAAATCAGCAAAGAAAATGGGGTTCCATCAGGATTTGAACCTGAGGTCTCCTGATCACTAGACAGGTGCTCTACCAGCTGAGCTATAGAAAACCCATGCTGACATTTGTCGCTGAATCCCGTTAATGCTCGAATGGTCAGAAGCTATTGAAATCTGGCATCAAGCATTGAAGTGTTAATAGGTTTCAGGGACAAATGATGGCATGTGTTTTCTATAGCTCAGCTGGTAGAGTGCCGCGGCCTATCTAGTAATCAGGAGGTCTCATGTTCGAATCCCGATGGAGCCCCATTTTCTTTGCTCATTTAATCATATTATGTAATTCTGGTCAGTTTCCGTCATTGTTAATTGTTTTTTTTTTTTTCACCAAGAAAGAAACATTTGTTATATTCAGGCCTATTTTCTTGGTCTCAAGCTCCTTGTTATAACAAGAGTAGACTGTATATGGTACAGTTCAATCCCATTGTAATAAGGGTACCAATTCAACCTCATTATAATTGAATTTTTTTTTTAAATAGTGAAGACATTGCCAGCATAGTCATTTAATAATAATAATAATAATATATGAAACTTATAAGGGGCTAAATCCACTTGATATCGAGTGCTCTAAGCGCATGTGTGCAAGAAAAATGTAAACACTTACCCCCCACTGCGTATTGTGTCTAGAAACTTCCAGCAAACCAGAAGTTTCAGAAAGTAATGATCGGGCAGCAACATAGAGGTTAATTATTCAATATTATATTGTGGAGCAGAGCGATGGATACAATGAAAAGAAAGAAACAGAATATTAAAGATAATGGCCCATATTCTGCTATGAGTGTGTATCTGTTGCAAGTTCGTACAAAGCTATTGTGTGATGCACTGCGATCCTTTTGTCTGTTGCGGATCGCACAATAGCTTTTTACAAACTTGCGATGCATACAAACTCAGTCTTCGTAGCAGAATGTGGGCCCATGCGTTTAATCATGCGCAACCAATGTATTGACTTGAGAACTGGTGTGATATGACTGCACTTGTTGGAAAGGATAACTATACAAGCAGCTGCATTCTGTAGTGCATGGCTATTTTAAATTGGGATGAGGAGAATTGCCTCATTATAACAAAATCTATGCTTGTTATAACAGGAATGGACTTTGTATAAACTCCATGACATTTCCTCCGGCGGCAATCCACTGTAAATTCCACACACTAATCAAATACCTTCAATCCTAGACTTGACACTACTAGTATACCCTACCCTGAACATGTAGTGTGCAGACACAAACCGATGTTGTTCCCTTAGTAGGGTCTGAACTAAAAGTCTACATTCTCTTACAGTGTACTGAAGCTTCTCACACATACACAGACAGTGGGTTTGGAGGCTAGCCTTCACTTTAGACTTAGATTTGTTAAACTTAAAGTGTCTAATTGAGTCTGTGCTTGCAGACTACCCTAAGGCCATGTGTCACAAGTTGGGGTATTGTAAAAGGGTGGAGGTGTTACATTTTGGAGGGGAAATTATCACATTTTTTCACATGATGTATAGTCATAAGCTGTGCATAATTCATATTGTAGATAATTTATCAGGCTACATGTCTGTGAAGTTTCAGCTTCGTTATGCTCATAGTTTTAATACAAAGATACTTTTAATAGAGTAGGGTAAGGGGTGGAGGATCCTACGGTGGAGGATCCTACGGTGGAGGCACGTGTTAAAGCATAGGGAATTCCAAATTCTGTTACTTTCTTATTGTTTGCTGCGTTATATCTTTGCAGCCAATTGGTCTTATGGGTTAAGTGATATATCATTCTCTTGGGAATTTATGTGGTTCTAGATAAATGTTAAGAAGATTTTTCAAAAGTAATTTCATCAATTAATTAATCAATTAAAACAAACTTAATGCACACATCCTAATAGACAATGCATTGCAGGCATCAAAAATTGTCACATGCAATTTTTAAACAATAATTGTCATTTTTTCGCCATTTTCTTTGCATGCGTGTGAAAACACAATTAAGTGGAAACATATTACTTGCAATAAACTTTGTTTGAGTTGTAATCCAAGTGTAAAAGACAGGATTTCTGCCCTTTTTGCACTATTTTTCTTCTTCTTTGACACCTTGTAGCGCGGTTAGAAAAAATAATTTTGTATTACAAGTTTATATATTTTAGAAGCATAGCGTCTTATTTATACAATCCACGATGATTCATTTCATTTGGTGAAAAGATTAAGAAATTATTCGCCGGTAAAATTGTGAAGTTTTTCAAACCATTTTTTCCTGTAACACTCTGTATAGCTTTTATGACACACCTTATACAGGCACAAGAATATGTTAATCATCCTCCTATCAATCTCTGCTTTCAATATATATATACTTTTATGCATGTCTGTCTTACTACTAAGAAACTAGAGATGTTTGATTGTGACAATGGACATTTCTACAATTTTTTGGACATGTAACGCATTTTCCACTCAACTCATGACATGTGGCCCTAAACCTAACCCTAAACCTAACATCAAACACCTTATGCAACCATTACCCTGTTCATTATATATCTTAGAAGAAATAAAGTCTGGAGCAATTGTTGCAGGAGCAAGTGTCCTGTCACCCGTGTATCATGTACATGTATGTATAAGATGTATGTACCTCTGTAATAACAATAATAATAAGGCAGTTTTATAGTGCCATCAATCTCATAACACTATTACGAAGCGCAAACAAACAAAGCAATTCACTGGTTCTAGTTTCCAACAGGTCCAGGCATTTATGTGCTCATTATAACAAGATTTCAGGAAAACCATCTAGCACCTTGAGACTTTGTGGAAAGTGTCAGCTTATTCAATAATGGAAAGTGTTATGGATCAACATGTTTTAAACATTGGAAAATTCTTGTATTCGCTCTACACAAGCATATACTTTTATTGTGCACAATCTGACAGCACACAACACATAGGTAAATCACAACTACATGTAGTATGGGCATTTTTACCACGTATTCTGGATACTATTAGGGCTATAAAGTGCAGAAAATGGAGGTTAAGGACAGTTTAGTGAGTAAACTGATGAGCAGTCTTGGTGGTTTGTGTGCCAAAGGGATAACAAGTTACACTATGTACTTTTTGTTTTAGTTTCGAGAAACCACCATCCGAGGATAGAGGATCAAAATAAGAATTTCATTATGCTTGGAGGCATGCTATGTTACTATGAATCTAAAAATAAATCTGATATGTCATCTAAAAACACATAAAAATGCCTTCTCTTTATCTTAAATTGTGTAGTCTGTTAATGTTTGTGTTAATTTTTACTTTAAAAAGTACTTGCATGATTAGTTTGCTTATGCGTGGATATGTTGTAGAGATAATCGCATCCTGTAACTTTACACCCGCCGAACAAAGTTTAAAGGGGGTATAGAGTCGGGATGTGTGGTCGTATGGTCCGTCTGCATTTCTTGTGGAGTGAACCTTATGATTTTTGGCAAGATGCTATACTTCGGGCGTAGATGCACAAGACACAATTTTCAACAGAAGCAGAAAGTGTGTTTCCATAGTAACTTGGTACAAATAATCTTTGGTAAATACCACATGTGTTTTGATGAGGACGATGAGGTTAAAGATCAAATGATATGGGGACATTATGAAGAATTTCACATTTGCAGTATTAAAAAGTCTGTTTCTGTATATCTCTTCATTTTCCCCTTCCCACTCTATCTCTCTTTCTCTTGCTAAACTAATTTACTTTGTAGCCTTACTTCTTCCTCTCTCCTTTCCTATCTTGTTTTTCTCTTTAAACAAATTTTTACCTCATTTTAGTATGTTTCTCAATCTCTTCTCTTTTTCTCTTTTCCCCCTCTCTATATCATTTCTCTTGTTAAATTATTTACCGAACTCGAGTATGTTTCTCGCTCTCTTCTCTTTCTTCATTCTCCCTTTCTGTGCTGTTTCAATAAACACATATTTACCTAACTCTAGTATGTTTCTTTTTCTCCCTTCTCCCCTCTTCCCTCACAATCTTTTTTCAACAAACTCATTTTTATCTACATTGTTAACGCTCATTTTACCTCATTCTAGTATGTTTCTAAATCTCCTCTTCTCTTATTCTCTTTTCCCCCTCTCTACATTATTTCTGTTGATAAACTCATTTACCTAACTCTAGTATGTTTTTCAACCTCTTCTCTTTCTCTCTTCCCCCTCCCTCCCTATGTTGTTTCTATCCATAGTTATATGCCTATACCTCTAATATGTTTCTCAATCTCTGCTCTCTACCCTCTCAATCTGTATCTTGTATCAGGTTTCTTTTGATAAACCGATCTTTACCTAACTCTAGCATGTTTCTTAATCTCTTCTGTTTATCATTTCTCCCCCTCCCTCCCTATATTGTTTCTCTCCATTGTTATGTCTACCTTTGATATGTTTCTCAATCGCTTTCTTCCTTCCACCCTCTTAATCTCTATCTTGTTCCATGCTATTTCTTTTGATAAAACCATCTTTACCTAACTCTAGTACATTTCTCCATCTTTTCTTTCTCCACCTCATTTTCTGTTTCTCTTGATTAACTCGTATTTACCTAACTCTAGTATGTGTTTCAATATTCTTTCCTCTCCCCCTCCCTCTTGTTTCTCTTGATTAACTCATATTTACCTAACTCTAGTACGTTTCTCAATATTCTTTCTTCCTCTCGAGCTCCCCCTCCCTCCTTGATGAATTCATCTTCACCTAACTCTAGTTTGTTTCTCAATATTCTTTTTCTTCCTCTCCCCCTCCCTTCTCTTGATTAACTCATATTTACCTAACTCTAGTACGTTTCTCAATATTCTTTCCGCCTTCTATCCTCCCAATCTCTATCTTGTTCTATTTTATTTCTTTTGATAAACCCATCTTTACCTAACTGTAGTATCTCTTAATCTCTACTTTTTCCGTTCTCATTTTCTATCATGATTCTCTTGATAAAATCATCTTTACCTAACTCTAGTATCTCTCTCTCGCTCTCTCTCTCCTCTCTCTAGAATGCTTCTCTCTTTTCGCTTGGCCTTCACTATGCCAATTTCTCCCTTTTAACTATGCCAATTTCTCCCTTTTCACTATGCCAATTTCTCCCTTTTCACCACGTCTTTTCCATCTCTTGTGCTATCCCTCTATCTCTTCTTCTCTTTTCCTTCTCTTCATCTCCCGTTTCTCTTGATCTACATTCTATGTAAAAAAAAAAAAAAAATGGTACAGTCGGGAAAAAATTATTTAGGTATGAAATCTTCTCAAATGATGGGTGAATGTGGTACCAACTTAAAGCCAAAATACTCATCTTGCTGATGCACTTGGTTTTGCATAATTTGCTTTAAGTTTGTAAAACAAAAGTTATGCTAAATTTTGTGCGGCGATGAGCTAATCGAAATTACATACATGTACATCTATTGTTTAGGTGCGCTGAATTCATGGCTATTATATGCGAAACCCATAGAAAAGCATGCGCAAAGTACATTTTTTCTTGATTATAGAAAACCGGTCATAATTTTATCTCAAGATCTACAGCACCAAATTGGATGAAAAAAATTGCAGAAGAAAGTCTGATTTTCCTACTTTATGGAAGTACCTAACACTTTTAGAATGTGATTAATTTTAATACTTTATTTTCCCCCCACTTGTACCAGTTTATTTGACACAGACTGTATACACCTTTTCTCTGTTCCCATCACTCGTTTTTCTATCTCTTGTTCTCTATCTTCCTCTTTCTCTTTCATGGGCGTCAAAAGGATGGTTGGGGCGGGGGCACATCCCCCACGATTTGGGTCATGTTTACCACCTTCCCCTTTCTCTCTTCTCTCAATCATCACTCTCCTTTCTTCTCTCTGAATATTTGCATTGCTTGGGGCCGAATGATTGTGGTCGCACCTTTTTTTGTTGTTGTAATTATGGTTATATCGTCATTTATGTGTCATTGTTTTGGTATGCGGAAATATTTTTAGTTTCATTTCACTTAAAGGAGGAGTCCGGGCTGAAATGAAAAAGTTTTGTAAAATTAAGTAAAATTCATCAAGCACAACACAGAAAATTTCATTAAAATCGGATGAAAAATAACAAAGTTATGCATTTTTTTAGGTCTTGATTTTTTTTTGTAAAACAGTTCTTGGCAATTGTCTTATTGTCTCATTTGAATATTTGAATATTCAAATGAGCAAACTGATGATGTCACAGTCCCCCTACTGCTTGTGTATTTTATTATATGAAATCCTATTTATCTCATTTTTTATATATATTGCGTATACAGAAAATCTGTCCCTCATACTGAAATTAGTAAAAGCACTACTTGTGACCTTGAACATTCCACAAGGATTTAACCGTGTTTTTATGTCCTTGGGGCAGAAAATCTTGATAATTGGTATTTCATACAATAAAATACAAAGAAAGTAGGGGGACTGAGACATCATCAGTTTGCCAATTTGAAGAACCGTTTCCTAAAAAATTAAAAACCTAAGAAAATTCATAACTTTGCTATTTCTTATCCGATTTTGATGAAATTTTCAGTGTTTGTGCTTTTTCGATTTTACTTTATTTTTCTTATAATGCAAACTCCAGCCCGGATGAGTCCTTTAATATACCGGATATTTGTTTACTGATTAGAAAGATTAAAAAAAAAAAATGGAAAAGAAAAAAAAAAGAAAAACAAAATGTGCACCAATCCATGGGTAGTGCTCAAGCGTGAATAACCGCACTGCATATAGTTCCGTCTGAATACCGATACAGTTGTATTGTACCAGTTACTTGTGCAAGAGAAGTCTTTACAGCTACTCGTCAGTTCATCAGATTACTTGTAAGTGTTCTTTCCCGTTTATTTGAAAGAAATTTGAGAAATCAAATAAATAGAGAAGTGTAGAGTCTTGTGTACATTTAGTGCAAACATAATTTAAAGGTTTTTTTTTTTTTACAACAAAATAATGATATTGGTAGACTACATTCAATTGTTTTTGTCACTATGACTATGGAGGTCTCTTTCATATAAATAGATTCAATATTTCATTTGTGCTATGAATTAGCATTTCTCACTTTTAAAGAAAAAAAAAAGAGAAAAAAGTAACCTTCCACTTTGTAGCTTTTCTTCTATTATTATAACAAAGCTAGCGTCTTGGTGATTCAAGCTCATTTTGTCTTGTGGACATGAGGTTGTGGGATTGATTATCGGATTATAGTCATTATACCAAAGAGTCAAAGACTTCCAAACATGGTACTTACAGCTGCCTTTTAGCAAAACATTTGGGAAATGTGGGTAATATTAACTGAAGTCGATACCATGGGTAAATAAAATGATGGCAAATTTATTATTACACACTTAAGATGTAAGGTAATTTTAGTAGATTCCAGTCGTTTTGTGAGTGTGTGTATGTTTTGTTTTTTGTTTGTTTTTTAGTTGGTTAATTTTTTATTTATTTTTTTTTAAATCCAACTCTGTAAAATTATCACTTCATTATTACTGTACGAGTATACGATTTGTTGTTTAAACTATCCACAACGCAGGTAATCTGCTTCCAGCAACCATTTGGCACATCATCATGGCGGCCAAGTTTCCATCAGCCAGCGATGTTCAGCTGAAACCCAGAAAAGGTCATGACATGGCGTGGTCATGTGACGAGCACGGGGAGCCAATCAAATTCTACTGCAAAGAACACAACGTCCCACTTTGTCATCCATGCGCAACCAAAGATCACCAGAAACCATGTCACCTTGACAACATCGGAGATGTCATCTTGGAGATGGGGAGCAAGCTAGAAGATAAGCTGCGGGAGTTAGATGAAATGACGCAACGCTCTAACAAACTGAATTCGGAAATACAATCCTGTTCCACTTTCATGAGCAACCATCTCGAGGCCGTGAACTTTGAAGTCAACGTGGCATACGAGGAAAAAATAAAGGGTGTTAAAGACGAAGAGCAGGAGGAGATTCTTTTGATCAACGAAGAGGCAGATGATCAGATAAAAACCATCAATGAGACAAGGGATAGACGTGTCAAATCAGCTAGAGAGAAAGCAGAAAAGAAACAACAAAGTCTTAGGGATACTAAGACACAACTCCTTGCAGATAGTAAGAACATCATTTCGACTGTTGGGAAAAAGGTAAAAGAGCTCAAAAGCAAAAACCAGCACACAATAGACATGATGGATAATATTAGTTTAAAGCTTAAACGGATCAACCAAGATGACAAAGCGTTGGTGAAGGAAGCTCATCGGGTAATTGCATCAATGGATCATGGAGGCGTAAGTGAGAACGTTCATCAGGATATCATGGACTCCCTTGTGCACCTACAGCACGAGGTTCAGAGAGTGAAGTTTGTTGAGGGCAGAGTAGGCGAGGATCACTACTCAAGAATTGATGGCTACATCGGGAGATGGGAGTTGGCCAAGTCCATCGCGATACCACCTGAAATTAATTCGCCATCGGTGCCAGGTTTGATCAGCAATGATGAATTATGCGTTTCCTTGGTTTCAGACCCGACAAACAAAGCCTTGTATATTTCAAATATAAGCACTGGACATATCCATAAGGTAATAAAAGGAGACGATAAGATGTGTATCACATCATGTGCCCCTGTAGACAGTAACTTGATAGTCTGTGGGAAGTTGATGAGATACAGTACGGGTGAAAACATCGTTGGATGCATCACTCTCTATGACAGACGATGGAAGGTGGTTGGAGACATCACGATACCAAGGAATAAACCTACTACCACGAGTGGACACACAAGAGTGGCTGTTGATGTTGATAAGGAAGGTATGATCCTCGCTGGTGAGTGGTATCAACCTAACATCTACGTCATCAACCCTGCTGATAGCAAGATAGTGCACACTATTACAATCCATGGCAAGAAGATATGGGGTCGGATACAAGCCTTGTCATCGGGTGATATCATTGTGAAGACAGAAAAGATTGAATTTACTGTCATCTCAAGATCAGGTGAAGAGAAAGCTGTCATACACTGCAATGGGTGGAACACAACAGCGTCGTGTAGCGTTGACAAACTGACAGACACAATTTACATCACATATTGGGATAAAAAGAATCAAATCCACGCAGTTGATCAGGTGTCATGTGACGGTGACATCCAGGCAAGAAGGATCGCAGAGTATAAGCTTTCTGATCTTTGTTTCAGCTATATCCCATGCATCATTTCTCCTTCTGGGGACCTTATAACCTTTACCGGAGAGAGAATACTTGTATACAAGAAAATATTTGTTTTGTAAATAGTTGAATCCATGATTTTGGTGTCAATTAACACATGTACAATGTATTTAACTTCGAGTCAATACCTGTAGTTTGTCAGTCATCTAAGGTGAAGTGTGTCTCTAAGCCCGGAAGGTTCTCTGGTAGTGTGGACATGGTAGCGGCACATTGATGGAGACCTAATGGTGCCGTGTTTCAATGTCTACCTGCGCTACTCCGCTTTGGCAATTCTGGTGATGGTATCATAGGTAGTGACGTCTTTGTGAATGGCTGGTGCAACCTACTCTTGTCCTGTGCGTTCTTGTGTGATGTCGATCACGCAATGTTAAAGGCCTCTTTAGCGAAGCTTTCAGGTTGTATTATTGTCCTTAATTTTGGGAGCGCATGTCTTGTCACTAAAGACCAATTTTTTATTATATTTTTTGGTGGGGGGGGGGGGGGGGGGGGGGGAGGAGTCGACAGACAGTTATGCAAGAACACGTTTCCTCTCCAGATTTAGATGCTGTGAAGGCCAGCACGATCAGGATTTGAGTGCCTGTCTCTAACATGTCATCTTGCCATTTTATTCCAACATTAAGAAGTTACCTGAATCGGATTGCGTGGCAGTGGATCTGTTTCTTGGCATGCATGGGGCTGGTATACAGTACAGAATCAAAATTAACAAACGAATCGTTTTTCCACGTTCATCTTAGCTTATCATGACCCTACTCAAAGGCATGACATTACGTGCGTATTGATTTTTCTTGATTATAGAAACCTAATCATATCTCAAGATTTAGTTGAACACCAAATGAGATGAAAATGAGATGTGATTCTTCATACTATATAAGAGAAATGTTTCCCACTTGTAGCATTTTATTTCATATGAAATGTAGGCTACACATGTATGTAATCTAGGGCTTTGTCTTGTTGCACTTTCAAAGACCAGTTGATCAGCTCCATACAGTCATGACAGTAGTAGCGCTCCTATAGAATTTTTGGCCCTTCTCATTATTTCATCGTTACGCCAAAACTAATAAGATGAAACATCAGACGATCCAAGTATAGGTTTGGATGAGTTTAATTAACCTTGACCAACACAATGCAAAATGTGAATACGGTCCATGATCATAAACACAAGACATATGGCATGTATGGAACGCCATGAAACATACTAAAGGCGAATAACTCATGCTGGCGTTAATTAGGGTTGGTTTCCAAACGTTACTCATCTTGTGTAAGGCTCTCTACGATAGGGCCATCCCTTACTTTTAATAGACCATGTATTAGTGTAATCGGGGCTATCCTAATCTTTATACCTTGCTCTGGTGTGAATATACGAGAACCATGTCCTTGCCGGTCTCGAGTGTGGTACCATGAAATGGTTACACCACTGATGTGAGCTAGCCGCACTTTCGTTTTCTTGGCGTTCTCCCTTAGATAATTTGCCTTTCTTACACAGGCTGTGTCTTACGGCTATATCATCATCGAAATCGAGGTCAGTTAGACATGTCCATGATTAAGTTAAGACTACTGGATGAACCCGTGGACTATATCGTGTATATCGAGGTACTTGGGTATCTCCCTTCAATGGCACATCTGAGTTCATAGTTCAAAACAACAACAAATAAAAATGGTGCGAGGGTGTTACCTTGTAGTACACCAGTATAGATGCCACAGTAGTCAGTTTCTCCAATAGGAGAGAATAGGTTCATTGGCTTCAGTTTTGGTATAAATTTTATGAGGCATGAAAAGTCTGTGCAAGCTTCTCCGTTGTGATGCCATAAACGCAGAGTATCTCCTCGAACTTGCCTTTGTTGATGCTATTAAAAGCCTGCCTGAAGATCTAATATAAAAGATCGGGATACAAGACTGTCTGAATAATAATAATAATAATAATAATAATGTGATTTGTATTGCGCACGTATCCACTCTGTAGAGTGCTCAATATTGTGAATACTTTCTAACATAGTTGATGTTATTTTTAAAAATAGTACGTAGAATTCCTTCATTTTTTAATGTTTGCTCTAGAGTGTCTTACGAATAATAAATAAAAAATAAAATAAAAAAAATTGCATTCAATAATTGTGAAAAAGCAAAAGGCAAAAATAATGGCCGGTATTCTCGAAGGGTGACTAAAGATAGTAGGCCTACTAAATAATTAGTAGGCCGTGTTATTCTACGAGATATTAGCAAGACCTGCTAAACACGTATCTAGTAGGCCTACTAACAATGACTAACTTTAGTCACCCTTCGAGGACACCGGCCATTGTCCTTAATAATGTAAATCATAGACAAATAATTTTATTTATTTGTCTCCAACGGTAACCATGTTGGTATAAGCACACGCAACTGCTGTGTGATAAATTTGAAACCAGACAGCTATGAAAAAAAATCATAGGCTGCCCGGGCGGGATTCGTACTCCCACGACCTGTGGATTGCTAGACAACTGTCATTACCGCTAGACCACCGGAGTGCCCTTGGCGTTGAAGGTTCAAACTATCCCATATACATAAATATTAAACGTTTAAGGAGTTTACGCCGTTGGGATATTAAATAGACAAATAATTTTATTCATTTGTCTCCAACGGTAACCATGTTGGTATGGTATCAAAGCACACGCAACTGCTGTTGTGATAAATTTGAAACCAGACAGCTATGAAAAAAAATCATAGGCTGCCCGGGCGGGATTCGACACACGACCTGTGGATTGCTAGACACTGTCATTACGCTAGACCACCGGAGTGCCTTGGCGGTGTGAAGGGTTCAAACTATCCCATATACATGATTAAAGGTCAGAGTGTACGCCGTGTGCATATACCCAACATGATCACATTATTTTGTGTTTGTTAGAATTTTGTTTGGACGATTTATTTAGTATAATATAAACGCCCCAAAAATTATATATATTATTCTATGTATAGACTAATACTATAGTTTGGGAGAGAGAAGATTTAGACATTTAAAGAATTGA
>CALNVZ010000649.1:1234266-1250723 GCA_940671915.1 Paracentrotus lividus | reverse complement strand
GAGAAATTTTCTTCGTATCTCCTCGATTGATATAAATAATAAAAATAAATTTTATTTCTTTAGATCTATGCGCTCTGATCTAAAGTGTCCCCCTTTTCAGAAAAGGCCCTTTTTAACGAGGAGCCCCCACTTTTAAGTCCATTCTGCCTTTACTACTTATATTTTTGTTTTTTTCGTTTATTTATTTTTTTTTCTAACCCTCGCACGATTCTATATTCTTTAAAGCGCAAACACAAGCCAATTTCAGCTAAAATTTATTCTCGCCGCTCGCTCCGCCGCTCCGCATTAGTTTTTCAAATTACTAAAATAAACTAGTAATCAAGGCAGCCATAAGCTAGAAGCATACATTCAAGACTAAATTCTATTCACACCCCTTCCTCTACAAGTTCACCACTTGCCACTGCTATATGGGTTATTAATAACGTTCCTTGTGCACTAAGTGCTTGTGTATGCCTCCAAACAAGATCGCGACTAACCGTTGGCAAATTATTCCTCATCAGACTCCCCCCACTCCTCGACACGGATTTTATCAACATTTCTTATGAGATACATTATTTATTCCAAAAGATCACTTCGGGCCTTTTCCCCCTCTCTCGATGACCGCGACGGCCAAAGTTACATCGAACAAAACAAACCATTCGTACCATTTATCTTTGGTTAGACATTCGATTTAATTTCACACCTTAAAAATTGAAATTAATAATTATGAGGAAATATACTAAACATTTAAACGAGTACAAATATGTGGCTACGAAATATAATTCATTTGAAATCGCTAATTATAAATGCGTCTTTTTCTTGGTTATCATTTTGATACACAACATGAGGAGACGAACCTCCGCCTCATTGCCCGGGGGGGGGGGGGGCAGTGGCGGATCCAGGATTTCATTACGGGGGGGGGGGGACCTTAAATCGGAATTCAGAAGTTGGTACACACCAAAATTTTTCACCGTTACACCGCGGCAAACCAAAAGGTACAATCGATTTTTTTTTTCACGTCACGCTTGCGAGACGATTAAGCGGGAGGGGGGGGGGGGTAGGTGTTCATTTTTTGGGGTTCGCATCAAAGTAGTTATCATGGTACTGCCATGAGGGGTAAGAAGTTGGGGGTACGCAATCGTCTAGCTCGTCAATTTTTACTTCGCTTTTTTTTTTCGCTAGGGGGGGGGGGCCTGGATCCGCGTCTGGGGGTATCTGCATAACCTATGACAACATGTGTGCAAATACATTAACTTAGTGGTCTAACATCAGTTGGCCAAACATGCTTGTCTGATATGGGTTAAACCCATTTGGTCTACTAACAATTTGGTCTAATTTCCACTTGGTCTATTACATAATTCGATCTAACTGCCAATTGGCCTAATAGACCAAGTGGAAATTAGACCAAATTGTTAGTACACCAAATTGGTTTTAGCCCCTATGGTAAATGAGTAAATGAGAAAAAAACTCGGAACTATTTTTTTTTTTGAATTACCGAATAAATTCACATAAAGATCTGGTATACCAGATCTATATTCGCTATATGAAAAAAAAAAGAGAAAAAAAAAGAGACTCTTCGTAGATACGACCAAAGATCCTCTTTACGCGACCCCTCCTGGCAAGTCGGCGGATTATATATAAGTAGGTCTATGCCTACTTTTATGTGGTACTACGCCTATAGTGAAACAAACTATAATAAAAGTAATAATAATAATGATACAATTTATAACGTGCTTTATTACACACACACACACACACACACAAAAAAAAAAATCAAAGCGCTAGTATATTATTTGTGCACGTATGCTCTAATTGAAATGCCCAATTGTAATTGAAATTAATCGAAAACCCTTTATTTTATAAACCTTAATTATGTAAAGAGTAATTTCTATATAGAAGGCGTATAAAAATTTAAATTGCATAATTATCAAATCGAGACAGTAAATAGGCCTAATAGCCTATACAGACTATGCGATATGAAACCATCTACCTCATAATGTATACTCGAAATAAAATAACGTCGCGAACTACTATTTGTGACATCATATCAATTATATTGCTCAAAGTCGAGCATGAGGCGTTGTGTTTGATGTTAATGACCACGTTAACTTTAAAGGCATATTTCTAACAATATACCCAGATTTTTGTTCACTAGATAATACCTGTTTTCTCTTTCACCCAGTCGACAAAGTATTGAAGTCTGGTATAGACTCCATACGTGATACCACATCCTTCACCGTAGCTGACTATCCCAATCTGTATGTAGCTTCCCGCCCGTTTGCCTCCCCGGCCTTTGACGACCAGTGGTCCACCAGAATCCCCCTGGCAGGAATCCCCGGACTTTGTGCCAGCACAAAATGCTCTCTCAATGTCGACATTTTCGTATTGATCTTTACATAAATTTTTTATCTAGGACCGGTGGTATCGTGACTTCCTTCAGTTGTAGGGATAGTTGTCCTTTAGATTCTTCATGGGGTTTTCTGACATCTTCATGACCCCAGCCTGTAACCACAGCATGCCTATTAGGATCCACAAACCAGGCAGCTATAAATCGAAAAAATATAACTTTGCATAAGAAAATGGTACCATCAATGTAGTAGAGCGGCTACACAAAAAAAAATATGCAAATTACGACTAAAGCATGAAATTTCTACCAGTAATAACATATACCATAACTTATATTTTAAAGATGGGAGGTAAGTCAGATTTGACCTCCAATGACCTCTAGAGGTCAATTAACTCAGAGTATCAGAATAATAATGTTTTTAATCATTGCGTAATGAATGACATGGTAATAAAGTACGAAACATGCATTCTATCTAACAATTAGGTATTGGCAACGTCACCAGGGTTTTAAATTTGAACTCTGAGGACAGTGAAAGGTCAATAACCTCGAAAAATCAGAGTATTGACATTTGGGGTCATGGTTAACAAAAAACATGGTTATGGTGTAATATTTATGTATTTGTGCTATACTGGGATTTGCCTTATATTAGACAGAGCATTTAGAACTAATTAACAAGTTCTTACCTTTGACCTCTGAGTGCTGAAAAAGGTCAGTGACCTCAAAATTATCAGAATTTTTATTTTTGGCATCATTGGTTAACATGGTTATGATGTATTAAAAATGCATTTGTCTTGAAGTTTATATTTCACTGGGTGTTGACCTTTAACCCTCTAGACTTTGAACTTTGAGACAGTGAAAGGTCAATGACTCCAACAAATCAGACTATTTGAACATTTAGGCGTCATGCTGCTTAAACGTAATAGGAACATGGCTTATTGTTGTAACTATCTTCATGCTTTCTTGTGCTGAATGCTGTAAAGTTTTCCCATAGATTAATGACAGACCTTTGGAACTAATTAAACACAGTTCTTACCTATGACCTCTGTGGACTGAAAAAGGTCAGTGACCCTCAAAATTATCGTTTTTTTGCTTGTTAACTAAAATGTGGTTATATGATGTGCAAACTGACTTTCATATATTTTGTACTAAAGCTGACCTATCATTATGGATCTTAATCAACAGAGTTTCTTGCTTTGACCTCTGATGTCAAAATCATTATATTGCTACATACAACTACAGTCACAGTCTACTTCCTTATTCTATTAAACCAAATGTATCACTCTTCTGATGTTGGCTAGTGTCCACTCGCGTGGGTCCTCTGCTCTTGCCTATGTCAAGCATATGAGATGCTGATACGATCTGTACACTACATGCTTCTAAATGGCAATATACTGTGACGGTTGGAGCAAAACGGTACATATACTGTGCGCATGATGATGTGCTCGATTTGTCGACCTCTGCGTGTTGGACTGGCTCATGCTTTTAGCGTCTTTTTCTCTGATGCGCCAATCACTATAAAATCATGCGAGCTTTGGAATTGGATAGAGTATTCGATGTCGGTGATCCAGCTGTCGCTGGATACATACCAAGTGTACAAACTATCATCTACATGTGCCAGTTTGCTCACTGAACTGCAGGTTTGCCCTCCAAAAAATCGAAAGACAATGCTTTATTTCTTCCCACCTAGGACTATGCGCCTAAAAAAAGTGTGACACTGTATTTCCCTTGTTGGAGAAAAGAGCGGACAAAGAGATTGCGTAGCGAGGACCACTTATATGTCACAGAGTGTCAATAAGACTCATAACACAATGGTCATACTTTAAGAATGATCAGCACTATTAAACTCATGGTGAGGTGATAGTCAACCAATATCAGGCAAGGCAGCTCTGTCACACATCATTTAATTTTAGGGATCTCTGAATTGAAGGCTAGCCTTCTCAATGATGGTTTGGCGTAATATCTGGCTGGCGAAATGTTACTTCTTTTGAAGATAATTTGAATCAAAATTCCTCTTGAACTGACCCACTGCAAGTGGAAAGAAGGTATTCCCGTTCTTAGTTACTACTTTTCTGTCTCTGTCTTTCCTCTAATTGGCATTCATTATGTTAATTACTTCACCACTTCCAACCCCTATTGGATCAATACACTGCTACACTAGTTCCACTTCTAAACTTATCAGTCACGAGTATATATACTATCGCTCGATTAATTCGGCCGAATACTAGGATACACGATGCCGATGACCGATACGCAAGAGAAACGTACAAATCTGGTCAACCGCGTCATATAAAAAGAAAAAAAAAATATAACATAATGATCAATCTGGGAACCTAACAAGAGGTAAAGAAAAAACAAGAATACTAGTATGCGTGAAAAGCAGAAAGAAATAGCAATGCACCAAAAGGCCGCACTCAAAAAAAAAAAAAAAAAAAAAGAAAAAACAAAAACAAAAAAAAAAAAACAAAAAAGAAAAACAACAAAAAAAAAAAAAAAGGCAAAAAAGATGAAGCAAAAAAAACAAAAAAAACCAAAAAAAATAAAAAAAAGTGCAAACATGACTTAAAAAAAACTTAATTACATTGAAACTTAAAGTATAAGTTCAACTTCCTCCACGTAATAGATATGCAAGATAATAGAGAAATTAAGTCCGCTCTAGCATGTGCAGGACGCGAAAGACCACGTACCAGAGCAACGTAAGGTCCGCAATCTAAGTTCCCATAAACGCGAGCTACTTTCTATCGCGAATTCAGTCTCTTAAATCCTAACAATCCGTAAAAAACAAAAAAAAATAGAGAGGAAAAAAAAAAAACAAGGTTCAAATAAGAGAAAAATCATAACCAAAAGTACAACAGACGAAGAGAACAACCAAATAAGAACATCACAAAAAACAAAAAGTTCTAGTTAACAAAAAGTTGGAAGTAAACGAAACCTACTCTTAAAAAACTTTTAATCCCAAATATTTAAGATAATGAATAGAAATTTGAATCAAAATGAGTATCACAAGTTCAGGTTATTAACACACAGAATTAGACGGCAGATGGTAATAGAAAATGAAAACAAATTCTAGTCGGGACATGTCCTTGCAAATTATCATCCTCCTTCTGGAACCTGGTACTTCCGACCATTAGAGATTTTTGTAAATCCAGTTGTGATTCAATAATAATTAAATATATATTGATACGTTGCTGACTCTGTCCATGGCTGGAAGTAAAAACACCATAAAGGTAATATACTGCGAAGAAGATTGCCGTGTGAAGGCATCCTGCTTCTTTTTTATTTATTAACAGTTATATCTGCAAACACAAAGAAAAAAAAGTTCAGTTGGGAAAACTATTAATGGCGAAAGGGTCCATGACTCTATTTGAGCTGTTTGAACAATCTAAAATTTCACTTGATATCCAGACTGGTTACATTGCATTCGTACCTACGTAACATTTTAAAGAAGCCTTTTTAGAAAATAACGGATCGAAGTCGCGGTCCCCGTACTTATCTTTTTTTATTGATACTATAACTTATCGTGAAATAAGACATTAAAACGAGAGGATTCCTATGTAACTATAATTTCTTTGTAACAGTATGAGGATTCAGGGCTTTCATATTATCTAACTGTGAATCAAAAATATAAATATTATTGCACTCCCCTACCCCCCACACATCTATTACACCCAGCTCTATCAACAATACTTCATATTGTAAGGCATTGATAATCTATGGGAGATTTATAGCCATGATATCAAAGTCAGTTTAGAGGTCAAAGGTTTACACCAGTTACAAGTGATTCTACACCAGTGGAATATGAAGACAAGTAGAGCTCAAATACATAAATATTACAACAAAAAGCATGTTCTATTACCCGCTTTCATGACTCCCCAATCGTCTCAATACTCCGATTTTGAGGCGTTGAACCACCCCTCTTCACTTTGTACTACATAAGTTTCAACGTTAGAAGACGTCGACACCAAGTGGAATATGAACATTCCAAGAAAATTGTCTGTGCAATACTTTTTAATACATCATACACCATGTTAAACCAATTGATAGCCAAAAAATAAAAATATCTGATAATTTGTGAGTCACTGGCCTTTTTCAGACTCAGAGGTCAAAGGTAAGACTTGTCTATTGGGTTCTAAATGCCTGTCTAATATAAGGCAAATCCCCGCAGTTATACACACCACAAATACATACATATTTACACCAGTAACGATGTTTTCGGTAAACATGACTCCCAAAGATCAAAATACTCTGTCCGCTTCATATTTTACGGTATGTGCCAGCTTATTTGACTCACTCCTCAGAGATTCAAATTAAAACTGGTGCAACTCAGTGACGTCTGCCAATACCTATATGTTAGATAGAATGCATGTTTCGTACTTTATTACCGTGTCATTCATTACGCATATGATTAAAAAACATATTATTCTGATATCTAGTTGATTATTGACCTCTAGAGTCATTGGAGGTCAAATCTGACCTTTACCTCCCATCTTATAAATAAAAAGTTATGTAATTCTATCTGAGTTAGAAATTTCATGCTTTAGTCATAAATATTGCATTCTAATTTAGTCGTTTTCCTAATTATCAAGTTAGTTTTTTCTAACTAGCTCTGTTTTACTTGGTTGCTTTGGGGATTTGTATTTCAAAAAATGGGACTGAAGGCCCGCAGGATGGCGGAGTGGGTTGCGCCAACACCGAAATAATCTGGTCCGTTTTCAAGTCTTATACTTGAGGTTCTTTCCCCATTCAATTATATAGGGGAAGCTTCCCCTTGAACCCCCGCCGTGTATTCATCATTATTGTTTCATTATTTCAAATTTACCCATTATCCATCATAGTTCCTAGCCGATTATGTATTTTAAAAATTATTTATATTCACAAAACATATCTGATCAAGTTAAACCAAGATCAGAAGATCCAGGATTGCTTCAAAGTAGACCATCCTAAACACCAATCAATCGTAAACTTATCAGCACGTTGTTCAGTAGAAACCGTAGGCGTGATTTGTTTCGATTCAAATTGTTACGTCCCTGCTGGGGCGGGTAGGGGGCGTGAAGTTCATTTCCGTCGCGGGATATATCATTATATTAAATTATAATATGATATTATAACATACTATATATATACAGTGGTGGCCAAAAAAATTATATAGAACACCTGAACCTACACCAAAGTTCTATGCGAACTTAATCAAAGCGCCTTAAGGTTCATGTGGTAACGCATCAATCAGAATCAAAAGACTTGTGCGGCTCTGTCATTAGCCTTTCGATTGACCTTCGTAAGCATGGGTCCTGACCCTCGTATTTTATGTTCTGTAATCCTCAATTAATATAGTTATTGACTATACTTACGTGTTAACATGCGCCGAAGCACTTAAAAAATATTGCGCTTTGACGCTTCTTGGTTTCCCCATCGTCGACTTGCTGTATAACATGTATTATACCAAATGAAAAAAAGTCTTATTTCTTTTTTTTTTTAAGGAATAAGATCATGCCATATAGAGTGTTTATGTCACGAAATACCTGTCTCAAAAGAAAAGGTAAGCCGACCGATGAGATACGGAGAGCAGGCATGCTGGTGGGATATTTTCTTTAGAGCAGTATATTTAGTCTCCTCTCACTTGTGTCGTTCTTAGAATGTATATGAAACTTAGTAGCAATCGGGTCACAAAACACTCAGGTAAGCTCGTATTTAGAATGTATCTCTAAATACACTCAAATACTATTCCTAAGTATTTCGATGGCAAATCATTTATTTCAATTTTCTATTTCTATGCCAATCCACCATCATCCCACCCACCCATCGCCTTCCCAGCCAGCCATTCCAGTCCAACACTCCGCCGGTTTCACTTGTCATGTATTATTACATATTTTTTAATTCCAACCATCCCCCCACTATGTCCGTCAGGGAAAATAAAACCTTCCATTCAACGCCTGAGCAAAGAGCCGAACAAAGCATAATATAATTTAATTTGTTATATACCGAATGCTTAATGAATCCGAATAATATTTATCCTTCTTATTGAAAACACCACAGTTTGTGGTCAATTCCGACCGACGCCCTACTCTCTGTAATAGTTTATGAGAATCTTTTTAATGAGAAAACGTATGACTACGTAGAAAGATAATTTTTGGAGGATTAACCATGTTCTCTTCTCTCTATCTGTCAAGGCAAATCCATGATGCATAAAGAGTTAAGTCACTATATTTTTCTTTTTTTAATATAATTGAAGACACTCCTTTGTTTAAAAATGTTTAATTTTTTTTTTTTATAAAAAGGAGTTCATGAAGAATTTACATTTCCCCCAAGAGCTACAAGAAGAATGCAGCTAACTCAAATATGATAAAAAATCAAATAATTATTGTACTTGAATAATCGTATAAAGCGAGGACATAATATGTCATCTATTGGAAACGATGAAGCATGGGGGTGGAGTAATCTCTCATTATTGGACTAAACGCCTCATGTACCACAAATAAAGGTGTGTGTGGGGCACTGATAAGTATATAGACAGATATTGAAATAAGAAATTTGGTGCTGCGGGGCCAGCCTCTTCAAAAAACAAAATAAATCCCACCAACATTTAGATAAACATAATACTACTTACCCTTGTTGTATGTTGAATGCCATTATTCATGTGACGACAATTATCACCCCAGGAAATTTCCTTCATCAAAAAACTATTTAAGAGAAAATCAGATTATATTACTTAACTTTTCATATTATGTTATAGAATTTAGAGAGGCACTTAATCTCGCTGCTTATTAATAATGTTTACTTAATAACAAACGGTCTATACAAACAATCATTATAAAGAATATTTAATCGATCTTAAAGCTTCTTAGAAATGATATTCAATGATTTACCGTTTGTTTAAAAAAAATAATAAAATTAAAAAAAAAAAAAAAAAAATTTTTTTTTTTTCTATAAAAAAAAACACATCATAACAAATTAATATAACGCTATCCCATCACTAACTGAGCGAGAGGGGGGCGCCGGAGGGGGGGCGAGCGAGGGGTGCATATGGTTATAACCGTGGTGAAATGGCTCGATGGACATTCCGGCTTTTGGTATGGGAATCTAACTGTGCAATTTGGCAAGCGGCTTACGATCTTTTATTGTTAGTGAAACTTCTATTTATTTAAAATGTTGGGGTGCGAATAAATCTCCGATAATTATTATCCTAATTTAAAGTGTATATATTATAGCTTATTTTGTTTCATGAGGTTGATTGGAAATTATAAAACCCAATTCTTACATGGTAAAAACCTTCTTGCACCTTATTATATCTTTCAATTATTTTATGTTGTATATGATTTCTTTTTAAATATATTCTAATGATTTAATTTTCATTATACAAGTCAATTATGCCTAACAAATAAGTTGATTTTATATACTATTGTATACCTGCATTTATTACCCTAAAAAAATCGTTGATGCAATAAGAAGGATTGATGCTCATTTGCCCTAAATAACTAACATAAAGATACCAGAATATCAATTTCCGCCATCTAATGAGTTGGATTCCGGCAACATTTAACCCTGCACTCAATTTGTGCGGTGGCTGCATGGCTACAGCATTTGAACATGCCGAACCCATTGTCGTCACCCCTTCGCTCAATATACAAAATTGAATCACTCGTACACGCTAGTATGATCCAAAATTGAAACTTATGATAGCTTACTAAAATATACAAAACAATTGAGGTCTAGCATCTCCCTCGAACCACACCTTCCACCCCAATCACATACTCGGTAAATACTCTAAATACATTCAGCGACATAGTCTAAAATAAATTGCCGTAAGTATTTATCTACCCTTTTATTGTGATTTCTGGCTTAGCATTTTCTTCAGGAGAAATTTCCTAGGCATTAGTTTAAGATTTGCTCTCACGACGATTTATTTACGTTTTATTACAGTTCATATGAACAACATTTTATTGTTGTATGCTAACAATCACCGGGTATGGTCCACCCATAAAGGATTCTTGAACATGGTATTTACTTTCGGTAGATCACCTACGATGACCTTTCGCTTTCTCAGGACCTGTATCAATCCAAAATACATCTCTGTCTGCTTCCCATTATACCTGGAGTGTACCTCTAAATATATAATAAGTGGTATTAATTTAATTATTAAATAATAATAAATTAATAAATAAATAATAATAATGAAATCAACTAATAGATGCCCGGTATTATATTATATCATATTTATATTTATATTTAATCAAAGTTAACTTTACTTGTGATGGAATTCGGATCCGGGGGATAGGTATGAAAACGAGAATAATTAGGTTTAAATATAAAAAACAATTTTATTAAACAAATGGTAAAATTTAAAAAAATACATAACTTGAAGATTAATTCTAATAACTTATAAGTAACTTCCAGAAGCCACCCAACTATGAGTATTAATCTTTTCTCTTATGAATAATATACAATTGAAACACAAAAAAATACCGACATTCCCATATTCTATACTATATTATATACTTCAAGTGAATACTTACAATGACGTCGCTCCAAAACAAGTACTCCTACTTATTACACTTTTAATATACTTGGTCTCGGCCAAATAAAAACAAACTAAACCATATAAAATAAAAATCATCAATCAACCAAACTCGCCTTTCCGCATCCCCTATTATGAGAGCCAGGTTAGCGGCTGAGGTCATGTGCGCTAACATGTATGGAAAAGCTTCATCACGATTATCCTAACCTTTCACTTATGACACCAAGAAGGGTCCCGAGGCAATCAAGAAAGTCATGCCATGAGAGGCCGATGAGCCACTCTATTGCATATCTGTTTCACTTTTTGGCAAGATCAGAGGTAAAGTGCGGTATATCAAACAAGATTAAGCCCTGCGCGAAACCCCTGACACTGCTACCTTGATTCTTCGAGGGCTAGGCTCCTGACGCGGATGAGCGTTGCTTAAGAACTTTTATGCTTCCTGAGGCACAGCCGTAAGTCTACCAATCTGATAGTGAGAAAGTCATTTAGGATGCTTATGGAAACCATGAGGCAAGAATGAGTTTTGTGTTTCAGAAATAATTTTACCTTTACGTGATCCAATGGTATGATGGAGGTATAGGGGTTTGAATGGGAACTAAGTTTGAATATTTCTCTGTGTTGGAAGATGTTTACGTCTGGGGGCGATTAAATAATACCTAAATTTGCTATCATGCTTATCAGATGTAATTACACAAATAGGGATTTCAAAAGCTGCAACGAAGGGTTGATAGTAGGTCTTGTATATAGCGTGGTGTGGCCATCCTTATTAAATAGGTTATAGCATTGTGTAATCTTTCCAAGTTTGGTATTCAGTTGTTGTGGTTATAGTTAGCTTATAAAGGATGCGGTGCAGAACAGGTGAGTCTGAGATAGCACGTCAGCTAGAGGGATAAGTATTTTTTGTTATCATACTTTATACTCTTTTTGATTGTGCTGATATGATATCGTCCAACATATCAGTGACATTTACCCTACAATACAACACAGGATTGTGCCATACGACAGAGGAGGAGTCGGGAGGACTACGCTAGTATTGAAGCATTGAACGCCACTTCGCAGACTTTTATTTTAATTTGCATATCAGATTTTTTTCTCTCATTTTTGTTGTTTTGTTGTTTACAGTCTCAGGTGATGGATGAAACAAGTTATTTTGTATAAATCCGAAAAAAAAAAGAAAAAAATTCAATGAAAATTAAAGCGATCTGACAAATGTTAATTTCTACGAATTTGTTTTTACACTGGTTAGGCTCTCTTACCATATTCCTTTACAAAAGTCCAAAATTGCTCAAATGACTGGATAGTTGGCTTGGTTATTGATCAATTTAATGTTGATTGATTTATTGGATTACAGATAAGACCATGGGTATTGAAATAACTATGAACAGATGATGTAATGCCTTTGATTGATAAGTTGAAACATTTGTGGGGCCGACGACTGGTGCTACCACTGTTGTGAATTAAAGTGCATTGCCAGCCTGGCCCGTGTTGATTGTCTAATTTATGTGACCCTGACTGATGTAGATTGAATAGATTGTCATCAACATCCCAATTTCGGGGTAAATGTGGAAGTTAGTCTCAGGGATATTATGGCCCAGTACCGAGTAGAACCAACGGTTATATGAAGTATGGTCAAAAACACACCCAATGCAAAAAGAGGGAGAGAGGAGGGGAGATAGATAGATAGAGAGAGAGGGAGTTGAGACGGAGATTGAAGTGTTTAAGGAAGCGATTCTAGCCACAGCACTCGATTAGAGGTTAAGATGAAGACCCACTATAGATTGAGGGAAAAAGCGGACGCAATAAGATGCAGAATAGAGGGCGACCATGAGGGTTATAATGAATTTCTTGAACCCACACCATTAAAATTAAAGAAGGATAGCTTGAGAAAGAATTCGCAACGAAGGACTCTGTTATATTAATAACGCAAAATTAAAGTACTTTGAGACGACTTTGTAAGCAAAGGAAGAGAATAGTTTTTGAAATAGTAGATTGGAGGATTAAGTGTGTAGCAGTGCAAGTGCGTGTGTGTGTTATGCACAAATTTAATGTCTGGCCCTACAATTTCAACCAGTCTAGTGATAACAGTGAAAGACCTGAATATTTCCCTATGCAACTGTTGCTAACAAGAAAGTAATATTACATTGGATTTCTCGTTCCTTAATGATAGCTGTCTTTATTTCACAGAATATATATATATCAACAAAAGATACATCCGGCAGGATTCCGGAACAACTCATCTTTTTTGTGTGTTGTGTGCGATCTCACTAGGGTGCCGCCGGTTCACATGGGAAAAGTGTGTGTGTGTGTGCTGCAAGTATGGAGGGTTCTGTTAGTGTTGTGTACGAAGTGATACAGCACAGATCGAACAGCAGGATCTCACATTCATTGTGCGTGTGGGTTAAGTGTGGGTATGTGGGCCGGTGGGTGTGGTGGGAGCAGGACAAAGGCACTCAATGCCCAAAGGTCTTACGCCCAGAAAACCTTACCAAAACTTGAGGGGATTGTTGGATTACAAAACACTGAAATGTCACACCGGGGAAAATCGGTGCGAAGGAGGGAAATATCACAAAATCCTCAACACATTTATACCCACAATCGTAGAAAACTATTAGGGCAAACAACCATGTTTAGGGGATAATGTGAGATATCCAAACCAGTGCTCATGTTTGTAAGGCGACACTTGTAAATATAAATGAGATTCAGGCGTTTATAGAATCTAATCCCCCAATGACAGTACACGTGTGTTTATTCGTCATTGGCTCGGAAATATACCCTCAAAAACTCTCTTTTTTGGACCGATTTTCCTTAAAACCATTGTACTTAATATGGCCCAATAAAGCACCTAGAAAGATTAAAAATACACCCACTTAACTTACAGAACTACCAAAATATGGGGTTCCAGAGATTTAAAGCGGGTATTTTCCAGATGATTTTGAAAGAAGATGGAGGACTTCTTTAGACGTGGCAAGAAGTTTCAGAGCTAAATCGAAGCGTATATTTTAGAGCACAATCTTAAAATAAACTATCAAAAATTTAAAAACAGCTTGCAAAAAACGAAGTGAATATAAAAAAGAACAGAACAAAAAGTTCAGAGTCGCATAATCGGACGAACGTTCGTCGCTTCCGACGATCCGCCTCAGGATCCGCCTTTATTACATTTATGTTACATCGGTGCCTCATTGCCGATCTTTTCAATTTATCCGATCTCAGGGACGAATTAAAATGCCAGGCCGAAAATACTCATATTTTATCTTGTGCAAATTTGTGACAGTCGCTGTTAAATACTTTTGACATTTAACATTCTGTCTATTATTTCCGTTTCGATGATACTATTCGCGTTTAATCGGATTTATTGGATACCTAAACACCTATGAATACAAAAAAAATGAACCTATCACCTAGAGAAACATAATTATTTTGTTAGGAGGTCACACTCGATTTTGAATGATCTTTAAAAGAGTGGAAAAAATCACAGAATTCAATGCCCATTAGACTAAGGTTTTTGTTGTGTTTGGATAGTTCAAGCTTGGCCACCTCCCTGACATTGTCTCATAAGTGACTTCCTAGGTAGTAGTTGACAGTTACTCCCAACCTCACAAAAAATAGCGTTACGCTCGGGAGCATTTTGGCCATAGGGACCCGCCAAATCATATTTTTCCAAATTGCCTTTCCATGGGAGGCCACAGCTCAGGCCCGCAGAATTCATCTTTTTTGTTTGATAGCTATTGCCGTCCTTAGTCTCACGGTTCTACGCATATGGCGGCCGAACCCCCTATGAGTCCCTTGTTCCGGCGCTTTTCGCTTGAAAAATCTTCTGGGATGCCGCCAATGTAACGGTGTTACGCGGCAGAATAGGCGACGGCGATTTTTTTCGGCTACACAACAAACCTATTTTGTGTGTCGTAAAATTACGGCTTGAAGCAAAGGCATGGAACATAGGCAATTATGTATATCGAAGTATCCGCCGATTAGCGACAAGGACATAGTGTGCTGGCTGCAAAACCCGCCCGGGAGGCAAGGGGGGATTTCATAAACAAGGCCGTAGCGCAATTTCGCGCAAATACGGCCAGATATATTCGGGTTTCTTTGTCTATCTGTTATCCAGTTTTCAGCATGTTCATTTTAGTATAGAGAAAGAAAATCGTAGCCCGCTCCATGCCAAACCTCCCACCACATCGTCTTACGCGCTGATTTATAAGGAAGGTTTCTACCCCAAGTGTTGGCAATTTATTATACTGAGAAGCACCACACATTGCTATTAGAAAAATGAACCACCCAGGTTGATACATACTGCCTCCTAAAACTATTCGCTATTCTCCAAGAAAAGACTGCATAAATTAACCAACCAGCCATGAGGAAGTGTATGGGTCATCTTATGTGCTCTTAAATTTCTACACTCAGACTTATTTCCTATTTCTCATAATTATCTTTGCATTATGGTCAATCTCATTTGTTCGACAATATATTGATAAAACTACCCACTTTTTCTTGTTTAAGTAATTAATATTACATCAAATCAAACATCGTACTACGTCGTTTTAACGATAACTCTGGTACTGTGCGCTATATTTACGGAACGGTTATGTTGTTTACGTATTTCGTGGAACATTAAGAAGATATGATTTGCAGACTCCAGCTCGATCATGGCCAGCTTACACCGATCGGTTTTAAACGCCCCAGCCCGGAGTCGCTTATCTTCGCTCTCCACATCCACGATGTTGATGCCTGGGGTAGGTATCTAACCTACAGAGATAAGGAACCCAGCTAATAATATCTGAGTACAACAATAGGCATTATGTACGTCCATGCGTTTATCATGGATTGTATCGTAAATGCACAAAGAAGTTGAATTCGAGATAGTGAGACACCGCCCTTTTAGGATCTTGAAGAAAAAATGCTAAATTGAATTCATGATGAAATAACATTTATAGCGTAAAAATGTCGATGATTTAGAAGTAATTTTCTGTAGATTTCTATTTCAAATATATGTGGAATGGCTAGAGGTCCACGTATGAGCATGTCAAATACTGAGTTCTTAACAATATTGACCTTAAAACGACAAGCACGAGATTAGCCTATCTGAAAGAGCTAGATGAGAGCTATGGGAGAAATTCCTGGTTGATTCTACATATGAGATAAAAAAATTAACAATGGATGGGGTACGACCGAGGGGGTGTTCTTTTAGACGTTGAGAAGAGAAGTAAGACGGAGGGACATATATCCCACCATCATCCTGGCTATTCGATAATGCACGGGTGAAGCTATGCTGTGAACGAGATTCTGTGTTCAAGTTTTTTCGGTAAAACAATTTGTTCTGTTTGCTACGCTTCCTAGTTGCTTATAGTTGGGGGGATTAGTACAGTGGAATTGCACCAAACTCTAAAAATTAGTGTTGATTGCAATGACGTTTTAGCATCTAATCACCTACGCGTACCTACCGAGACGTCGGAGACATAGACAGTAACTTCACCGATACTAGTACGGAATCCTGTCCAGACTTATAGATATCAACTTCTCTTTTTGCTGCCATGCAGTTCTTCAGCTGCGTACTGTTTCCGAAACATACACCCAGCCATACCAGATTTCAGGATGATCAAGTACAGTCTATGTTCCCAACGATTG
>CALNVZ010000649.1:1203802-1234166 GCA_940671915.1 Paracentrotus lividus | reverse complement strand
GGCTCCCAGCATGCTTGACAACGGTTCGCGATCTCTTCACTTCATTTGAAAATTTAGAAACCAGATACCGATGCAATTCATGGCCTGTTGGTACGTAATGACTTGAGATTTTCTTCACATCTTGAACGTGATGGGGTCAGTTGAAATGGTCGTGTCAACTGAGCGTCATTGAATGGCACTCTGACGTCAGACCAGTGAAGGGTATGACCCAGACCATTATGGCCAATGGCCACTCTTTAAAAAAAAAATTAATTAAGGTCAATTTAGCTCTTCATTGTACAAAAAGAATTGACCCGTTTCAAGCGTCAAAGACCCGACACAGTCTCCAGGGGCTGCGTAGCGGTTTTGAAAGTGGAAGGGGCTGAGCCGCAAAGTGGAGGTTGCACAGCTAGAATCACAATGTATTGGGTCATTTTTGCGTTTTATTGATAACACGTTTTGCCTGACAAAAAATGTCGGGGACAAAAGGCCCCCCCCCCCCCTCTAAGCTCCGCGGCCCATGTTATTCCACCTATTGACACCGCATCCGGGTCAATTGGAGCCTGGGACCCGGCATAATTGGGTCCACTGCGGGAACCATACATTAAGATCATTTGACCGGAGTGCACTAAGAGTCACTTTTTTCTTAATCCAGATTCAGCTCCAAGCAAGAATATCAGCTCCAACACTAAGCATGATATCTCATTGGAAAAATAAAAAATTTATCATTGCAGTGTCCTTTTTGTAATGCATATACAATATAATAGGTCTTGTTTTTCTTGCTTTTTTTGTACAAAGAATTTAACTGTCCAGCACTTTGTGCAAACCCCACTACAGGGGCTCTAAGACGGTTTCGCCGATTACAGAGTGCATTCCAAGCGTCGTTTTCGATGTTAATCATGGGCTACGAGCATGATTGGCTTCTGCAGAGAGGATTTGCACGCTTTCTAGAAGGTTGGACAGGCGGGAAATCCGAGATGCATGGGTAGAAAAAGCGAAGGCGGCGACCAAGTTACTCAAAGGCACTGGCGTAGCGCAACCCCCCCCCCCCCCCCACTATCAAAAGAATTACGTCCCGGCTCTACCGATATGAATACTCATCCCCCCCCCATACAAAAGAAAGGAATCGGTCTACGCCCTGTGCTACAAAGCGGGGAGTCGTTCAGAACATAGTTGGATTTTTGATAAGAGCCAAAGCCAACGATTCAAATATATTACTAGAGGCAAAACATCAAGATGTGGAGAATTGAGGCCTTTCCCTTTGTTCGTCATATCAATAGCTAATGTATGTGCCTTTGCTAAAAACTTTGAATATTTTCAATTGGTTGTTTTATAATCTTGCAAGATATTGGAATATTTACAAACATTTTGTTGCCGTCACGTTTCGATGGTTCTTATAGGATAACTAACCCAAACAGGGGCCGCGGCAGCATTTTTTTTAAGTGGAGGGGCTAGCCGAATTAGCGGCGGTGCAACAGGCTAAAAAACCACAAATCTAGGTCCATTTTTTTGCATTTTGTACACCGTTATGCTGAAAAAATGGAGGGCGCAAAGCCCCCAGCCCCCCCCCCCCGCTCCGCGGCCCCTGCAAAAAAACTACCCCTCCGGACAACCACCTCCTCGAAAGTCTGCCACCCCTTAGCTGTAATCTTTAATTCTTGGGGTTGTCCAGGTATTAGTTGTCCGGAAACGGTTTCTGTTTTTAACGCAAACGAATGTACCAAACGAAGCCTTGTCAATGTCCTTCGTCAGTACGAACAAATGTATTTATTCATTTATTTGAATAAACTCATAACAGCGATTAGAATCAGATGAAATAAAATCAATTGATTTACTTTTCAGTTTTCGGGCTTGTGATTAGGTAACAAAAAAATAAGAAATGTCATTCTTTCCTGCATTACACACTACCCCTCTCTTTTGCAAATTCTTAAATTTTTAACATATAACTACCCCCCCCCCAAAACAAAAAAAAAAAAAAAAAAAAAATATAATATTATTATATATATAATAATATATATATATACAGAGTGAGTCAAAGATAATTGTCCCATCATTTTGAAGTTGGCTTGTTAAAATTAGTATGAACATTTAATCATGTTTTCATGATATGTCTTGGTAAAGTAATCCTTCTCGGCATATTTTGTTTAATTTTCATTTTGGTCTTTTGCCACGCATGACTGAATACCAGACAATACTTCTGAAGCGTAAAATCTCACCTGCGCCAAGTGCGTTTTGGTGAGATTTAAAGCAAATGTTTGACAGATATGGTGTTCACACTTATCCACACACCCTCTCTCTCTAAAAACACACACACACACACACCCACACCACATACATCAATTCTCAATCAGACTAAGCGCACATCGTTACACACGCACACCCACACACCACAATAAACCATTCACAATAAAAATCTATTTTGATTATTTCTGTTACAAGACCCATTACTGAATGTTTGCGGAACGTAGCTCATATCCCCTAAACAACTGTCTGTGAGTTAGTTGAGTGGCACGGTGTGTGTGTTGTGTGTGTTTTTATGCAATGTGTGTGGGTTTGCTGAGGATATGGGTGTGTAATGTGTGTGTGTTGCTATGTGTATCGTGGCGTTGTTATGGATGAGAAAGGCGTATAGTGTGTGTGTATGTGTGTATAAAGGGGTGCGTGGTGAGGATGTGGGTTGTGTATTGTTTTGTGTATGTGTTTAAATGAGGACGTTGTGTGTGTGTCTTCTGTGCGTGCAAATAAGTAGTAATTTCTTCAATTTTTTATTTGCCACCCAGCCACTTTGGCGCCAAGTGAGATCTTACCGTTTTTGAAGTATTGTTTCTTATTCAGTCCATGCGTAGCAAGATTCCAAATGAAAAATGGTACCAACATTATGCTGGCATAATGACTACTAACAAGCATATTATGAAACCCATCGATTAAATATCATACCTTTTTCACTAGACAACTTCAAAATGATGCGGAACATTTTTATTGACCACTCTGCTATAATATATAATAAATAAAATAAAATAAATAAAAGATAATAATCAATAAATAAAATAAAAAAATAAAAATTGCAAACTATACCTGCCAGTCTGCCTTACTCTTCTTACTTATACAAAGGTCGCGAAGAGTTGAGATTTTATACCGGTGACGAACGGGTCGAAAGACCTCGATGAAATGCCGTCATCGACGGCGGGTTTCTGGCGGGTATGAATGAGACAACCTCGAATCAGCGTGGACGTAAGACAACGATCAATCGATTTGCATCGAGCTTCGTCCGGTCTGGATATCTTATTTGCCTTTGACGCATCAAGAAGTGTTTGGCGGAGAACCAATTTCGATAGAAGCAAGACATTCGCCAACTTTAGTGAGGAGGGTAAGCTCACACTTTCTTCTTCTTCTCTTCTCTTCTCTTCTCTTCTTCTCTCTCTCTTCCCTCTCCTCTATTTTTTTTTTTTTTTTTTTTTTGGGGGGGGGCATGGGGAAGGGTTATTGTCAGATTTAATTTCTTTTAGATTGCGTTTAACTACTTGATCATTACTCGACCAATGGGCAAAGGAGTTAATTATTACTCTGTGAACAAGCGGTGTCGGACATAATAAAAAATTGGACAATTTACAAGGAAAAAATTGTTGTCAACTTTGTTTGAAAATATTTATTAGGAAACCTATGTTGAAACACTAATATGGTTTTTCACGTTCAATTTATTTTATTTTTTTATTTTATTCTTTTATTTTTTGATTCGAGCGCGAGCTATTGTTCATTTAAAATTAAACGCTAAGAGCAAGCTATTTTCGTGTTTGTTCTTTCATATTCGGTATTTGAGCTCTCACTTTCGTTTTTGTGCGATTGAAACTTGTTTACTGCAGTAAATTTCGTCATATCTAGCATGACATGGACGAATTTTGAGCCGAACTATTTGAAGAATACCGGCATGCTCACAAAATCAACTTGAACAGCGCAATTTGCAATTGGATTTAACTGTTTGTTTTTTTTTGTGTGTGTGTGTTTTTTTATTTCGACTGTTTATAAACGAATTTGATTGCAGATTTTTAATCGTGATCACACTTCGGACGAAATTGATTGACGGAAATGTCAAATTGAACGTAGAAAGTTTGAACTTGACTGGAAAAAACTATATTATTGAAATCGAATGCATGGTACGGCGCGCCGTCACGTTTCGGATGCTAAAACAAACCTCTATTTCATTATCATTATCATTATCGTTTCATTACCATGATTACAGCTCAATGTGAATACCTCGCCCGGAGGTACCCGAGTTGGAGCGGTCTTCTATTCATCTACGTCTTTCCGGGCATTCAATGTGAACGAGTACGGGTCTGTAGAGGATGTCGCATCTGCCATTGATGCCCTTGTCACATACAAAAGTAAGTCTGCGGATAAAGACTAATATCACGGTCGCCATCGGTCGTAGGTTGGTCGTGCGCCTATGTGCGTCCCAGACTTCGCAGAAAAGCCTTGCACTGGAAGTAGGAGGATGCAGGGGGTGCTAGGCATGAAAAACAGATCGTCTTTTCCAAACATAAAATGTTCTTCAAAGGCAAAGGCTCTTTTTTTTTTTTTTTTTTTTTTTTTTTTTTTTTTGGGGGGGGGTTCATGGTCGTTTTAACACTTTCCTATCCCCTACTTTTTCGGGTGGGGACCGACACCCCTCCGTCCTCGGGATATGAGCATGAGTTGATTTAATAATAATAATGTAAACATTTATAATGCGCCGGTATCCATCATGAAAGATGCTCATGGCGCAGTAAGAAAAAAGGAAAAAAAGGAGACATAATTAAAAATAGTAAGAGTTATAAATTTACTGGTAAGCTTGTTTAAATAACCAGGTTTTTTATGAAGTTTTGAAGGTGCTAAATAGTAATATTACTAAACTTAGACATGTTTATGAATTTGAATGTATCAACTCCGGAAACGACTCCGAGGCTTCTACGACGGATCAGTCGTACGAGTCTCTTTGTCGCGGAGAAATGTCGGAGACGTCTCCGTCACTTGTAAAATCTCATAAATATGAATATGTTCGATTTTCTTATGATACGTTGCGGAGACTCAGGAGACGTCGCAGTAAGTCTCCCCAAGTACCGACTCAGAGTCGCAAACTATTCGCAAACCTGTCTCATATGGCAGGCCAGATACAAACTTGAACGAAATTATCTTCCTAAACTTTTGATTGGGTAAGGCGACCGAAATCATAAACATCATAACGAGAAGTTGTTGGCAGGCTCGTTAGCCTTATAGTCAGTGGCGTATCTAGGGTCAAGTGCACCCGGGGCAAATATTGACTTTGCGCCCCCCCCCCCGGTCTACTCCTGTTCTGCTCAACGATTTGTTTAGTTTATTGTACTAGTGGCATATAATGTCCCCAGACCTGGGGGGTGATTTGCTGTCGATACATACACGAAGCTTATCAGTTTTTGTTTGCTCTGGAAATATTTTAATTTAATGCGAGCGCGAAGCGCGAGCGGAAAATTTTGAGTTTTTGCATTACTCAAATCTTGCATTTAAGAATCATGAATACAGATTTCATTATCAACGAACGAGGTACAATTAAGAAAAAAGTCCTAACCTTAGGGGTGTCAGAAGGCCTATTGTACAAAGTGTTTTGGGATTTTTTTTTTTTTTTTTTGTAGAAAAAATAATTTTAAACCTTTTTTGTTAGTCTTCCACAAATGATTTTGAAAGTGTATAATATAATGCGAGCGCGAAGCGCGAGCAAAAAATTCTAGAGCTCTAAACTTGAATAAACTGAGGGGCAAATTGATCTTAAATTTGAGGCGCCATATTGATCTTAAACTATTTAAAGGGGGCTCCAAATTAAATCGAAACTCAGGAGATGTCAAATTGGTCTTAAAATGAGGATTATGAGGGCACACAATTGATCTTAACCTTTACAGAGGGACGCTAAATTGAAGCTAAGGGCGCCGATTTGATCTTCAATATAGGCCTAGGCCTATACAGGGGGCGCAAAATTGACCCGAAACTAAGATAGAAGGTACTAAACCTAAAAATGACTAGAGACTTTGGGACGCCCAAAAATTTAAACTAGGCTATGTAGGGGGCATCAAAATAATAATGGGAGGAAACATGGCCCCAGTTTCCACTGTGGATCACCGACGATGTTTCTATTGGATAAACTAACCCCAGAACAGGGCCGCGGATCATTTTTTTAAGTGGAGGCTGAGCCGAAAGTAGGCTGAACAGGCTAAACCACAAATCTATGGTCATTGCATTTGTACACGTTTGCGGAAAAAAGTGGGGGCTAAAGCCAAAACCCAGCCCCCCACCCCGCTCCGCGCCCCTGCAAAAAACTACCCCTCGGACAACCACCTCCTCGAGTCTGCACCCTAGCGTTAATCTAATTCTGGGGGTTGCCAGGTATAGGCGAAACGTTTCTGCTTTAACGAGAGAATGTACAACGAAGCCTTGTTCAATGTCCTTCGTCAGTACGACAAAATGTATTTATTCAATTAATTGAATAAACTCATACAGGATTATGAAATCAGATGAAAAAATCACTATTATTTACTTTCAGTTTTCGGGGTGTGATAGTAAACAAATAATAAGAAATGTCATTCTTCCTGCATTACACATACTACCCCTCTTTCTTTGCAAAGTTCTTATTTTAATATAACACCCCCCCCCCCAAAAACCAAAAAAAAAAAAAAAAATATATAATATATATATATATATATATATATTTATACAGAGGAGTCAAAAATAATGTCCCATCATTTTGAAGTTGGCTTGTAAAAAGTAATGAACATTTAATCATGTTTTTCATTGATATGTCTTGCGTAAGTATCCTTCTCGCATATTTTTGTATAAATTTTCATTTTGGTCTTTGCACGCATGACTGAATACCAGACAATCTTCTAAGACGGTAAAATCTCACCTTGCGCCAAGTTGGTTTGGTGAAGATTTAAAGCCAAATGTTGACAGAATATAGTGTTCACACTTATCCACACACCCTCTCTCTCCTAAAAACACACACACACACACACCCACACACATACATCAATTCTCAATCAGACTAAGCGCACATCGTTACCCACACGCCATCTCCCACACACACAATAAACAATTCACAATAAAAATCCTATTTGATTATTCTGTTTACCAAGACCATTACTGAATGTTGGGACGTAGTCATTCCCTAACAACTGTCTTGTGAGTGTGAGTGAACGGTGTGTGTGTGTGTTTTTATGTGTGTGTGGGTTTGCTGAGGATATGGTTGTATGTGTGTGTGTGTATGTGTATGTGTGCTGTTAGGATGGAGAAAGGGTATGTGTGGTTGTATGTGTGTATAAAGGGTGTGCGTTGGTGGAGATGTGGTGGTTATGTGTTTTGTTGTATGTGTAAATGAGGGTACGTGTGGGTGTGGTGTTCTCTGTGCGTGCAAATAAGTAGTAAATTCTCAATTTTTATTCTGCACCCAGCCACTTGGCGCAAGTGAGATCTTACCGTTTTGAAGATTGTTCTGTTATGTCAGTCATGCTGAACGCCAAAATCCAATGAAAATGGTTACCAACATAGCTAGGATAATGACTCTACCAAGACATAATTTATGGAAACCACCAATTGATTAATTTCTTACTTTCACTAGACAACGTTCAATAATGATGGACATTTTTTATGACTCACTCTGTATAATAATAATAAAATAAAATAAAATAAATAAAAGATAATAATCAATAAATAAATAACAAAATTAAAAATCAAACTATAACCTGCCATGTCTGCCTACTCTACTTATAAAAGGTCGCGAAGAGTTTGACGATTTTATCCGAGTGACGAACGGGCTCGGAAAGACCTTCGATGAAAATGCGTCATCGACGGCGGTTTCTGGGCGGGTATGAATGAGACAACCCCGAATTCAGGTGGACGAAAGAAACGTCAATCGATTTTGATGAGCTCGTTTCGGTCTGTATCTAGCTTTGCCTTTGATGCATCAAGAGTGTTGAGAACCAATTCGATAGAAAGCAAAGACATTCGCCAACTTTAGTGAGGAGGGTAAAGTCCACACTTTCTTCTTCTTCTTCTTCTTCTTCTCTTCTTCTTCTCTCTCCTCTCTCTCTCTCTATTTTTTTTGGGTGGGGATGAAGGGTATTGTCAGCATAATTTCTTTTAGATGAGTTTAACTACTGATTCATTACTCGACCAATGGCAAAGAGTAATATACTCTGAAAAGGGTGCGGAAAAATAAAAATATTGACAATTTACAAGAAAAAATTGTTTGTCAACTTTGTTGAAAATATTTAATAGGAACCTATGTTGAAACATAATATGGGTTTTCACGTTTCAATTTTATTTTTTTTTTTATTTTATTTTTATTTTTGCATTCGAGCGGAGCTATTGTTCATTTAAATAACGCTAAGAGCAAGCTATTCGTGTTGTTTTCATATTCGGTATTGAGCTCTCACTTTCGTTTTGGGATTTGAACTGTTTACATCCAGTAAATTTCGTCAATCTTGCATGAATGGGACGAATTTGAGCGACTATTTGAAGAAATACGGCTGCTCACAAAATCATTGAACAGCGCAATTGCAATTGGATTTAACGTTTTTATTTTTTTTTTTGGTGGTGTATTCGACTGTTATAATCGAATGAGCAGATTTTAATCGTGATCACACTTCGACGAACAGACGAAATGTCAAAGAACGTAGAAAGTTTGAACTTGAGGAAAAATACATATTATTGAAATCCGAATGCATACGCCGCCCACCGTTTCGGATGCTAAAAACAAACCTCTATTTCATCAAATTACCATTATCGTTTCATACCATGATTACAGCTCAAATGGTGAATACCTCCGCCCGGAGGACCGAGTCTGGAGCGGCTTCTATTCATCTACGTCTTTCGGGCATTCAATGTGAACGAGTACGGTCTGCCGAGGATGTCGCATCTGCCATTGATGCCCTTGTCACATACAAAAGTAAGTCTGCGGATAAAGACTAATATCACGGTCGCCATCGGTCGTAGGTTGGTCGTGCGCCTATGTGCGTCCCAGACTTCGCAGAAAAGCCTTGCACTGGAAGTGGAGGATGCAGGGGGTGCTAGGCATGAAAAACAGATCGTCTTTTCCAAACATAAAATGTTCTTCAAAGGCAAAGGCTCTTTCTTTTTTTCTTTTTTCTTTTTTTTTTCTTTTTCTTTTTCTTTTTTTTTTTTTTTTTTTTTTTTTTTGGGGGGGGGTTCATGTCGTTTTAACACTTTCCTATCCCCTACTTTTCGGGTGGGGACCGACACCCCTCCGTCCTCGGGATATGAGCATGAGTTGATTTAATAAAATAATGTATAAACATTTATAATGCGCCGGTATCCATCATGAAAGATGCTCATGGCGCAGTAAGAAAAAAGAAAAAAAGGAGACAAATTAAAAATAGTAAGAGTTTATAAATTTACTGGTAAGCTTGTTTAAATAACCAGGTTTTTTTATGAAGTTTTGAAGGTGCTAAATAGTAATATTACTAAACTTAGACATGTTTATGAATTTGAATGTATCAATCCGGAAACGACTCCGAGGCTTCTACGACGGATCAGTCGTACGAGTCTCTTTGTCGGGAGAAATGTCGGAGACGTCTCCGTCACTTGTAAAATCTCATAAATATGAATATGTTTCGATTTCTTATGATACGTTGCGGAGACTCAGGAGACGTCGCCAGTAAGTCTCCCCAAGTACCGACTCAGAGTCGCAAACTATTCGCAAACCTGTCTCAATATGGCAGGCCAGATACAAACTTGAACGAAATTATCTTCCTAAACTTTTGATTGGGTAAGGCGACCGAAATCATAAACATCATAACGAGAAGTTGTTGGCAGGCTCGTTAGCCTTATAGTCAGTGGCGTATCTAGGGTCAAGTGCACCCGGGGCAAAATATTGACTTTGCGCGCCCCCCCCCGTACTCCTGTTCTGCTCAACGATTTTGTTTAGTTTATTGTACTAGTGGCATATAATGTCCCCAGACTGGGGGTGATTTGCTGTCGATATCATACACGAAGCTTATCAGTTTTTGTTTTGCTCTGGAAATATTTTAATTTAATGCGAGCGCGAAGCCCGAGCGAAAATTTTGAGTTTTTGCATACTCAATCTGCATAGACAAGGATACAGATTTCGTTATCAACGAACGAGGTACAATTAAAAAAAAGTCCTAACCTTAGGGTTGTCAGAAGGCCTATTGTACAAAGTGTTTTGGGATTTTTTTTTTTTTTTGTAGAAAAAATAATTTTAAACCTTTTTTGTTAGTCTTCCACAAATGATTTTGAAAGGTATAATATATAATGCGAGCGCGAAGCGCGAGTAAAAAAATTCTTAGAGCTCTAAACTTGAATAAACTTGAGGGGCAAATTGATCTTAAATTTGAGGCGCCATATTGATCTTAAACTATTTAAAGGGGGCTCCAAATTAAATCGAAACTCAGGAAGATTCAAATTGGTCTTAAAATGAGGATTATGAGGGCACACAATTTGACTTAACCTTTACAGAGGGACGCTAAATTGAAGCTAAGGGCGCCGATTTGATCTTCAATATAGGCCTAGGCCTATACAGGGGCGCAAAATTGACCCGAAACTAAGATAGAAGGTACTAAACCTAAAAATGACTAGAGACTTTGGGACGCCCAAAAATTTAAACTAGGCTATGTAGGGGCATCAAAATAATAATGGGAGGAAACATGGCCCCAGTTTCCACTGTGGATCACCGATTTCCTATTACTCTTCTCCTTCTTCTTCTTTTCTTCTTCTCTTTTTTTTTTTTTCCCCCTTTTTTTGCGCCCCACTGAATCCGCCCGGGGCACGTGCCCCCCTTGCCCCCCCCCCCCCCAGATACGCCACTGATCATAGTATTGCGGGCTGCCGTACGCTACTTTATGAATCGTAACTGTGTTCGTAGCCAGCCCTTTATCCATCTTCACCAATCCCAAGTTTTAATATTTTGTGTTATAATTTCATATCCTTTCATTTCTTATTTAGGTGAAGGGACAAACTTGCCGACACCCTGAATAATATCCTCTCATGGTGGCGGAAACCTTTGACACAACTCCAGTCGATACGAGAAAAGTTCTTTCATCACATTACGGACGGTAAGTCATTATTCACATTCAAAATCTTACGACTTGATCGAGACTTTACCACACCTGACTACAACCCAATCACGACCTTAATACGAAGAGCTACGACTTAAATAGGATTGGATTTGAGAGAAGTTGGAATATTTATTATACTGGACATTTCAACAACAAAAATTAAATTCAGTGTTGACAAAATATATTTGTACCGGCATTGAACTGATGTTTTTATCATTATAATGTAATACGTAATCATGTAAATGTATATGATGTAAAAGTGTTAGTATTGTACATTTGCTAGAGGGTCTACTATTGAATACACAAAAATTATCATAAATGTTCATTGACATGCAGGTTTTACTAACGTGGGTGGTGCGCCACGGTATATGCGAATGTTCTGAGGGAGATTAGGGTTCAATATCCACTGCATCGGAATCAGTAGAAACACGAACAAAATGGAACTTGCAGATATTGCATCTAAACCTATAAGTGAACACGTTTTCTTTCTCCCTGATTATGTGGAGCTGGATCGTGTCGTGGACGCCATTACCAATACCAACAGGTGTAAGTTTAACATAATTTTATATTATTATTATCCCGCCACGTTTGTCACGTTTCCTGTGAAAATTAATAGATGTAACATAGGTTTTTCAATTTTAAATTCTATGCAGTCAAATTCGTTAATATTCATTCAATTTAACACAAGCAGCAAGCGATTTGGTCCCCCCCCCACTCAGGCAGTCAACCTTATATACCCGTATGCTCGTTCCGGATTCTTACTATATAGATACCCCCTATTTGGAGGGAAGCCGAGTCAGAATTACCGCCCCCCCCCCCTGTAGTGTTACAAGCTTTTTGAAAGGTAAGCTGCATCAAAATCACCCCTTTCACATGTTTTGGACCATATTTGGGGCCTCTATTTCAGGATTTTCCCCCAAATAATTAGAAACTACCCCTAGGCCTAATTCAAACGGGTCGGGGGAAACTGCTAAAGGACCCCTATTTCAATGATTTTTCGGGATATTCCCCTACCTGAGCCCCAAAATATACCCCTTTTCCCCAGAATTTCGGAACAAGCATACGTGTTATGGTTGACGCCTGAGTTGGGGGGGGGATTCTTTTTTGAGCATTCAGTTTCATTTTTGAGAGATCAAAACTGTTTACGGGTAATCAAAATCAGCGGTGATCCCGGCGGGGGCTCACGGTACGCTCCCTCCTATAATTTGAAAACCAGTCATTCACTCTACATGTTAACATCGGAAAAATTCGGGCCGCCCCCCCCCCCCCCCATCCTGAAATCAAGAATCCGCCACTGTTTGTTCATTTCTGTTCATGAGCATGAAATTCAAAATTGTGCCGTAAATTAAGAACGCCGGCAGTTTAAATCACGATTGCGAATACGATTGCTCATTAATGTTCAAAATTTTGACTAGCGCAATTTGCAATGTGGTTACTTTATTTTCTTATTTCGAGCGCTCAAAAAACGAATTTGCATGCTGAATTTTTTAATCGCAGTCGCTATTCGACGAAATTGGTTGACGGAATTGCCTTATTTTGTCTCTTTCCATGAAATAAATATTATACTGATATATATATTTATATATTCTAAGATATACGCTGTTGTTGTTGTTGTTGTTGTTGTGTTGTTTTTTACTGTTGGCATATTGATAATTTAAAAATAAACCTTATGCATGTATCGCTGGAATAAACGTATTTTAATTCAGTTTGATCGAATTCGAATTTTAAATAGCATACGAGGAATGTGGCAAGCTGGAACTGTGTTAACTTCTCGTATTGTGCGCGGTGTTCCAGCAGAGGCGGGTGCATGGCCATGGCAGGCAGCTCTTTATGATACAACAATAGATGATGTAAGTATAAACGATTACACAGATTACAACAATTTCAGTGTATACCATAAATTTGTAATGGGAACGACAGTTGAATATATATATGAATATATGAAGAGCCCAAGTCCATGAAAGTTCATTTCGAGTAAATCAAGAAAAACTTAATGATTTTTGTGTGTAGTCAATGGAGATTGAGATAGTTTTTTTTAATATTAATTTCAGGCATTTGGCAGAATCAGTGCTGTAATTGTACACAAGATGGACTCATGTATGAGCAACAACCTACATGGTTAACTCAATTTTTCAAAAGAGATGGACTTTGGCTTTTTATATTTCATAATTATACTCAGTTGTAATGAAAAGAGGACGAATTCATTATTCAGCCCATGAGACCAGTTTGCGAGTCTCCTGAGTCTTCATGGGAGTCAAGGGGAGTCAACTCATGTTTGATTTATAGGGGGATCTTTTTCAATCGCGGTCAAGTCTCAGCGAAGTTTCGCGGCTAAGTTTATTCAGCACTGGGCACAATGGACAAGCGTCATGCGATGTTATCAAGACCTTCCAAGAGACACGTGCAGACTCTCGGAAACGTCGCGGCGACTTTCTGCATAAGTCGTGGCGAGGTTGCAGTGATTTATATTATATCTCTCTGAGGTCTAAAACAAGCCAGTGATCAACTCCGCCTTTGAAATCGACCCTGTTGCAGTGGCGGTTACAGGATTTCAGGATAGGGGCGCCAGGCCGATAGGGGGCGCCGTCGAAATTTTCTGATTTTAACATGTACAGTCAATGAGTGGTTTTGATATTATAGGAGGGCGCGCGGTCCCCGTCGCCCCCGCCTGGATCTGCCACTAAGTGGTACAATGAGCTTGGGGAAAAGGGCCAGTTATATGCTACTAGAAGTTCAGATCAAACGTCTGAAGTGTGGATTTTTACACAAAACCTTTGCATTTACATCATACCTTATACCTTTATAGATATATTGTGGTGGCACTCTGATAAAAAGAAGTGAATTTTGACTGCAGCACACTGCTTTCGAGGCCTCTACTCTCTCACCAAAGATACAACAAGAGTTTATCTCGGTAAGTTGCTATTTCATTATTGAAAGAGAATCTGTGTTTCAATGCACAATCTGGAAGAATATAATAAAGAATCAAATGGATACTTCAAATCATTTTCAATTTCATTTTGGCATTAGCAAGTTGAAAATGCATATGTAGAAGCGGCACCCCCAGAAAACTTTGTGTATGCAAAAAATATATATCTATATTTTGACTGCCTTGAAGGATAAAATGCATTTTAACGGATATCAACGGATACAATTAGATATCCGTTCCGTAAGTGCATAACGGATAAACAATTAAAGAAGATTTGTTTCTTGTACGTTTTCATATCCAATCATATCTGACAGGATATTACACCCCTTTACACTGTCCGTCATAAAGGTGGAATATTTTTTGCCGCTATTGCGACATGACTTTGCTCTGACTTTAATTTCTTGAATTATGTTTGTCCCTGCTTTTTACTTTTTGGACCCTGGCTATATCTTGGACATTCTCCCAAACCCTTCACGAGGACCTTTTTCCAAAAAAGTTTTGTCAACCCCGCTGATGCCCATTTTTTGTCATTTTTTCTCATTTTCGGGCCCCTTTTTGTTTTCCCGCCGATCAAGCCCCCCTCCGTCCTACCCCCAGAAACGCGACTGAGGTGTACTGTTTTATATTGTTATTTAAGTTAAATCTATATTTCTGGGGACAGGCTTAGGTCTCTTGTCTAGGGGAGGGGTTGAAGTAAAAACGAGGATTGTGAAAATTCGGAATATTTTATTTCCAACTTTATGCTGAAAACAAAAAAGAAATGAAAAACTCCATTTTAACCCTTTAAATCATAATTTTCCCCTTAAATTTTGTTTAGCCTTGATGACAAGGCTGTAAATAGTCATTATTGATAATATTTTATTTTGATTTATGTTTTGGTTGAGATTTTTACAATACAATTTATGGAAGATAGAAATTTCCATGGTGTAAAAATGAATAAAATTAATGTTGACCCCATTCAAAATAAATTTTGACCCCTCCCCTAGAACAAAAGAGTTGAGCCTGTAACCATAAATCTAGATTTAATTTAAAGGACAATAACAAATCTCACCTCAGACATGTTTCCTTGGGGTAGGACTGAGGGGGCTTAGGTGGGTCGCGTGAACAAAAAAGGGCCCCCAAAATAAGAAAAAATGACGAAAATGGCCATCTTCTGGGGGGTGACAAACTTTTATAGAAAAATCCCCGGGAAGGTTGAGGGAAAGTCCAAGTTATACCGAGGATCCAGAAAGTGAAAGCGGTGACAAACACATTCAAGAAATTAATAACGGAGCAACATTATGTCGCTGAGCCAGAAAAAAATATTCCACCTTATGACGAACAGTGTATAACCATCCTGATCATTTTTCTTCCGTTGTGTTGTATTATCTCCAAGACTAAGGATAGGATAAACGACCGAGCAAGAGCTTCAGGTTTTTAACGTCTCAAGACTGATCATGCATCCGCAATATGAATTCAACTTCCGGGACTATGCACACCACAATGACATCGCCCTCTACGTCTTGACCGTGAAGCGCACTTAAATTCCTTTGTGCGCACCGTATGCCTTCCGCCAAGCTCCAGAACAGATACATTTAAAGGTAAACGTAACTGATTGGGGCGGTCATCTGGGTACTTTCGTTCAAAGGTCCTTGTCAACTTTATGGCTTCCCTAGTAGCTGATGAAAACAAATTTGCACGTGGAGTTGCTGCATAATCAAGTTCTGTGAACCTCGGCAACACGTACACGCTACTGTATATCGCCGAAATCTATTCAACCACATTACAATCCACCTCTTTTGTGATCATTCGATAAGGCGCCCTTCTCCAAACAAAGTGCTTGAGTTTCCCGCAGCTCCTGATCCAACGCAGAGAAACAATCGGCTTTCTGCTTTAACGTGTTTTAAGCCGTATTAAGATTTTGGGATTCTATTCAAAAGCCGATAAATCGAATTTTGGTACAAAAGACGCGGGAAGCTGACGGAATTTGTTTGGAGAGAGGCGCGTAAAGTCAAGTTTATTACCACGATCTGATAAAATAGTACAAACAATCTCACAAAATAAATATTCAAAGTAGATTAAAAAATATAAAGAAGAGTAGCCTTCAACAATTATTATACACCCGTCTACCTGTGAATGCCCCCCCCCCTCCTTAAATTCCAGCTCCGTATTGTATTTTTTTCTTCTTCTTTTCTGAACAGCAAATGTACCTGAAGCCAGAAGTGCGGGTGGCAAAAGTCACAGGTTGGGGCCACACTGAAATCCTCGGGCCTTACGAGCGGCGCATTGCTGTGACCAAAGACCTTCTGGAAGTTGACCTGCCGCTCGTCGGAGAGGACGATTGTCGAGAGTTGATGCGAGATTGTGGGAATCTCTGTGAACACTACCACTGAATTCTGCGCAGGAACTGAACAAGGCCATTGGGATTCTTGCAAAGTTGATTCTGGAGGTCCGTTGGTTGTGGAGCGAAACGGCGTCTACAGGCAGGTTGGGATCACCAGCTATGGCTACGGGTGTGGCCTAGACTTCACCTATGGTGTCTACACCAGACTACCGCACTTTGTTCGATTGGGTAGAGCAGACTATTTCAGATAATGCAGTTGATTGAATCAAAGAAGGATCCTCCTGCAGCTGGAAAGACTGACGCGTGTTCCACTGTGTGAAACGCAGTATACATATAAAACTCTAATGTAAAGTGTTTTTGATGATTTTGCACTGTGAAGGAGTAAATTCCCGAGTAAATTCCTTATTGTGCATAGGCCTATGCTATGTGTAAACGCGAATTCAAACCACATCAAATGCAGTGTGAAATTTATGATTTGTGATTTCACTCATATTTCATCATTCAGTTTATATTTAAAAAAATATACACTTTTGTGTGAATATTCCCTCCTTTCATTCTCTCTCTCTCTCTCTTCTTTTGCCTTTCTCCTTCTTTTTTCCTACGCACTCTCTCCTCTCGTTTCACTTTCGATATTCAGAATATTTCATACATAATATTTAATTTAAATTAATGGATTGTTGGTATTTTTTTCTACAAATGAAGAGCTTGATTCCAAAAGGCTCTAAAACCACTTTTGACCGAAATGGATTTATTAAGATAAATAAGTGCATCTTAAGCATGGGGATCAAATTACATCGGATTAAACCATTTTTTTTTTTTTTTTGGAAAAATTGAAAAAAATGTGTTACATCCAAAAACGGTTTTATTCCACAGTAAGGCGCTAAATCCACTTACGGTCATTTACCATTGGTTTATTTCTACCACTTTACCTAACAATGTACAGTCAGATCTTTTAGCATATGCTCTTGCTACCAATATCCATCATCAGTGCAAAATTTTGATATAATTCAGTTCAGTTCAGTTCAGTTCAGTTTTTTATTTACAATATTCCAATCAAACAATAATAAAAACAATAATTTTATGTGATTTCCATACTATACATTACTTGATAAATCATAAACGAATGACATCAGTAGCATGAGAAAGAAAGAAATATGAAGGAGCCTAAGTTAAAAGCAAAGCTTGTTACATTTATAGGCTCCTTTGTGACAATGATGATAAAAATACATATAAAGAAATAAAAAATACAAAGATATATAAATAGGAGTAACTAAAGAATGTGTATTAAATCATTTTTTTTCTTTTCTACATTTAACTACCTATCTGTACGCAATGGTAATAGTGAGGCGTACCGGGATGATGTCATCATTATTTTGATGTATGATGACGACATCTCGGCACTACATTATAATCATACATTAATAATGATATACGCAATGGAAAAAGTGAGGGTACCGAGATGATGTCGTAATTTGTTGTAGAATGACGACAGCATCTCGGCACTGCAATATACATATCTTTTTTTTTTCTTCTTACATTGAACTACCTATCTGTTCGCAATGGTAATAGTGAGGCGTACCGGGGTGATGTCATCATTATTTTGATGTGTGAATTGACGACATCATCTCGGCACTACATTATAATCATACATTAATAATGATATACGCAATGGAGAAAGTGAGGGTACGAGATTGATGTCGTAATTTGTTATAGAATGACGACAGCATCTCGGCAACTGCATTATAAAACATAATATAATATTGAGATGACCATACATGTTTATGGACTATAAAACAATTCCTCGTGTGTCATTTCCGCCCTGTGTTTTGTAACCCTTTAATTAAATGGCATTTTAGCTTACATTCAAAAGTAGCAAAGAGGTTGATTTAATTATTGTTTTGGGGAGGTTAGACCATAGCTTAGGACCAGTATCCGGTCTTGAGAAAAGATAGGAAATTCTTTAACCTTTTTTTTTTTTTTTTTTTTTAATTCAATAAAAGTGGATTTAGCGCCTTTTGAATCAAACTGTATGTGTCTAAAGAGATTTGGGCATTAACTTCTTATATTATACATGTTCAATGACAATATCACGTAGATCATTAAGCAGAATGGTGTTATTATTGTATATAATCTTTTTCTTAATGTGTTATGATTGAATTTAATTCAATTATTGATAAGACATCATCATTCATTAGGCTTTATGATATTCTTCAAACATTGAATTGGTTGCCAATAATTATCAACATTTAATTGTAAATAATTGATTCATCCAGCTTTGTTCGTTTCACATTCTACTTCATTCATTTGTAGGACTGATAAATGACAAAAATATATTTGGCAGAAAACTCGCTGAATTAAACGTCTAGACTCATTTGTTTTGTCTCTATCATTATTATTTGTCATTATTATTTGCCTGCATAATGACCTGAAATAAGTCCTATATACGTTTATTTAGGCGGGGATAAAAAGAGTCTAGGGCAGATAGGATGTAGCATGAACTTTACAAAAAACGAGCTTTGGCGTTCTATCCGACCTGTGGGGTGTAACACAAAGACTTACGATTGATAAAAAGTTACGATTTTATTTTTCTCCACAAGCCTCATCATGGAAAGGATGCTCCAAAGATTATGACCTTTATTTCAGCCCTAGCCCTAATCCATGACTGTACCTCGTTTACAAATGAGGCTACCGAGAAAAAATCAATGGTAACTTGTTATCAATCGTAAGTCTTTGTGTTACACCCCACTAGACTCTATTTCTTATCGCCTACTATTTCATCAGAGGATAAACGTCGTTATCTCAAAGTTCAGAATATATCTGTTTGATATATCTCCACTACGTGTAGGAAAAAAGAGGGTAAAATGAGAAAAGCCAAAAAGGACAAGATTAATCGAACTTAGGAGTGGAAAAACGAGCATATGCTATTATTATTAATTACACTCTATTATGAACAGATAAAAGCATCACCTCACTTCAGCATACAAGTTTAGTCTTGTTTTTTTTTTTTAAAGGGCGAAGGGGAGAACGAAAAACTAAAACAGGAGAAACTCCTTTTCACAGTATAAAAGTTTTCTTATAGACAACATGGACAAGGAATCACTAACGTTTTGGTTTAATTTGACTGATCATCACCACCCCTCCCCATCGCTTTTCACCCCTATATGCAAATGGTTTGCCCGGATCTGGTATTGCATAATCAGTCAACCTTACGCCGCGCCCCGCCCATCCATTCATAAGTTCTTCTCACTGGGTAGTACTAGTAATCTTCTTGCCTATTCTTATAGCCTCTTCTTGCGTATACATGTACGTCGAAGTATATGTGTGGGCCTATTTACACTAATAAAACTGGGTCGGTCAGTATTATAATCTGAAATCATGGCGTCACTCTGTATACTTTGATAATGAAATATTCAGACTTTTCGCTACCTATGTTTCTATTGTTGTGGTGAAGATGATAGCAGTGGGCATCTGGACCTCAAAAACATCGTATTCAGAATAAGGTATGTACAATTTGAAAATTATTTTATTTCAAAGAATACTTTAAGGTAGTCAGGCGTTGAATTTGCATGTTTACATCCCGTTATATACATGTTTTTACAGATGTACTCACTCATCGATCGATTCATGAGTGGGCTCAGCCCGTTATGATATTGATATAGATATTCCTTACTTCATAATACTCCAGTAATTCTGCATCTTTTTAGCTGATTTCTTTTACTTCCACACATTGATCACACACACTGATATTATTTCTCCACCCTGGACAGCTCTAAACATAATTTTGGGATGTAACCATTTCAAAATTTAATACATTATTAACCTTATGATATTTAAATATATTACAATTTTTATTCAATCAAAACCAAAACCAACCCTGCAACCGGGGACGTTGGGCACACTGTAAAAAATTACTGTAGTGTTTTACAGTAAATTACTGGCAACTCTGCTGCCACAGTAATTTACTGTAATTTTCTCTTAAATAAGCTACTTTCAACAGTAAATTACTGTAAATTCCCACAAGATACAGGAACTACCGTCAAATATGCTGTTTTTTTACTGTGCAGCGGAGTTGCCAGTAATTTACTGTAAAAAGCTACAGCAATTTTTTACGTTGCCCAACGTCCCGGTTGCAGGGTTTGGTTGGGTTTATGATAAAAATTGTAATATATTTTAAATATCATAAGGTTAATTAATGTATTAAATTTAAATGGTTACATCCCAAAATTAGTTTAGAGCTCTGGTCCAGGGTGGAAGTAAATAATATCAGTGTGTGTGATCAATGTGTGGAAGTAAAGAAATCACTTAAAAAAGATGCAGAATTACGGAGTATTATGAAGTAAGGAAATATCTATATCAATTATCATAACCGGCTAGCCCCACTCATGAATCGATCGATGAATGAGTACATCTTGTAAAAACATGTATATAAACGGGATGTAAAACATGCAAAATTCAACGCCTGACTACCTTAAAGTATTTCTTTGAAATAAAATTAATTTTCAAATGTACCATTACCTTATTCTGAAACGATGTTTTGAGGGTCCAGATGCCACGCTATCATCTTCACCACAACAATAGAAACATAGGTAGGCGAAAAGTCTGAATATTTCATTATCAAGGTATACAGAGTGGACGCCTATGATTTCAGATTATAATACTGACCGACCCAGTTTATTTAGTGTTAAATAGGCCCACACATATACTTCGACGTACAATGTATACGCAAAGGAAGAGGCTATAAGAATAGCCAGGAAGATACTAGTTACTACCCAAGTGAGAAGAAACTTATGAATGGAATGGGACGGGATGCCGCGGCCGTAAGTTGACTGATATGCAATAACCAGATCCGGGCAAACCATTTGCATTTAATAGGGTTGAAAGCGATGGGGAGGGGTGGATGATCAGTCAAATTAAACAAAACGTTTAGTTGAATTTCCTGTCCATGTTGTCTATAAGAAACTTTTATACTTGAAAAGGAGTTACTCCCGTTTTAGTTTCGTTCTCCCCTTCGCCCTTTTAAAAAAAAAGAACAAGACTTAAACTTGTATGCTGGAAGTGATGGTGATGCTTTAATCTGTTCATAATAGAGTGTTATATTAATAATAATAGGCATATGCTCGTTTTTTCCACTCCTAAGTTCGATTAATCTTTCCTTTTTGGCTTTCCTCAATTTTACCCCTCTTTTTTCCTACACGGTAGTGGGGAGATATATCAAAACAGATATATTCTGAACTTTGAGATAACGACGTTTATCCTCTGGATGAAAGTATGTTAGGCGATAAGAAATAGAGTTCTAGTGGGGTGTAACACAAAGACTTTACGATTGATAACAAGTTACCATTGATTTTTTCTCGGTAGCCTCATTTGTAACGAGGTACAGTTCATGGATTTAGGGCTAGGGCTAGAATAAAGGTCTCATAATCTTTGGAGCATCCTTTTCCATTGATAGGCTTTGTGAGAAAAAATAAAACGTAACTTTTTATCATATCGTAAGTTCTTTTGCTGTTTACACCCCACAGGTCGGAAATAGAACGCCAAAGCTCTGATTTTGTAAGTTCATGCTACATTCCTATCTGCCCTAGACTCTTTTTAATCCCCGCCTAAATAACGTATATAGTGACTTATTTCAGGTCATTATTGCAGGCAAAAATAATACAAATAATAAATGATAGAGACAAAACACAAATGAGTCTAGACGTTTAATGTCAGCGAGTTTTCTTGCCAAATATATTTTTGTCATTTATTCAGTCCTACAAATGAAAGAAAAGTAGAATGTGAACGAACAAAAGCTGGATGAATCAATTATTTACAATTAAATTGTGGATAATTATGGGCAACCAATTCAATGTTTGTAGAATATTCATAAAGCCTAATGAATGATGATGTCTTATCAATAATTGAAATTTAAATTCAATCCATAACACATTAAGAAAAATTAGATTATATACAATAATAACACATTCTGCTTTAATGATCTACGTGATATTGTCATTGAACATGTATAATTAAGAAAGTTATGCCAAATCTCTTTAACACAAATACAGTTTTGATTCCAAAAGGCGCTAAATCCACTTTATTGAATTAAAAAAAAAAAAAAAAAAAAAAAGGTTAAAGAATTTCTATCTTTTCTCAATACCGGGATACTGGTCCTAAGCTATGGTCTAACCTCCCAAAACAATAATATAAAATCAACCTCTTGCATACTTTTTAAATGTAAAGCTAAAATTGCCATTTATTAAAAGGGTTACAAAACACTAGGCGGAAAATGGACACCACGCAGAATTGTTTTTATTAGTTCCCATAAACATTGTATGGTTCATCTCAATATTATTTATTATGTTTATAATGCAGTGCCGAGATGCTGTCGTTCAATTCTATAACAAATTACGACATCATCTCGGTTACCCCTCACTTTCTCCATTGCGTATATTTTCATTATTAATGTATGATTATAATGTAGTCCGAGGATGATGTCGCATTAACATTCAAAAATAATGATGGACATCACCCGGTACGCCTCACTATTACCATTTGCGAAACAGATAGGTTAGTTCAATGTTAAGAAGAAAAAAAAAAAAAGATATGTATATTGCAGGCCGAATGCTGTCGTCATTCTACAACAAATACGACATTCATCTCGGTACCTCACTTTTTTCCATTGCCGTATATCATTAATTAATGTATGATTATTAATGTAGTGCCGAGATGTCGTTCATCATACATTCAAAAATAATGATGACATCATTCCCGGGTTACGCCTCCACTATTTACCATTGCGTAACAGAATAGGTAGTTAAAGCTAGAAAGAAAAAAAATATGTTAATACACATTCCTTTAGTTACTTCCTATTTATATATCTTGTATTTATTTATTTCTTTATATGTATTTTTATACATCATGTCACAAAAGGGCCTATAATGTAACAAAGCTTTGCTTTGTAACTAGGCTCCTTCATATTTCTTTCTTTCTTCATGCTACTGATGTCATTTCGTTTATGATTTATCAAGTAATGTATAGTATGGAAATCACATTTAAAAAATATTGTTGTTTATTATCGTTTGATTGGAAATATGTAAATAAAAAACTGAAACTGAACTGAAAACTGCAACTGAAATTATATCAAAATTTTTGCACTGATGATGCGATATTGGTAGCAAGAGCATTATGCCTAAAAGACTGACTGTTCATTGTAGGTAAATTGGCTAGAATAAACCAATGGTAAATGACCGCTAGTGGATTAGCGCCTTTACTGTGGAATAAAACCGTTATGGGATGTAACACATTTTTTCAATTTTCAAAAAAAAAAAAAAAAATGGTTTAATCCGAGATGTTAATTTGCATCCCCATGCTTAAAGATGCCACCTTATTTATCTTATTTTAAAATCCATTTCGGTCAAAAGGGATTTTAGAGCCTTTTGAAATCAAGCTCTTCATTTGCTAGAAAAAAATACCAAACAATCCTATTTAATTTAAATTAAAATATTATGTATGAAATATTCTGAATATCGAAAGTGAAACGAGAGGAGAGAGTGCGTAGAAAAAAGAAGGCAGAAAGGCATAAGAGAGAGAGAGAGAGAGAAATGAAAGGAGGGAATATTCACACAAAAAGTGTATAATTTTTTAAATATAAACTTGAATGATGACAATATGAGTGAAAATCACAAAATTTAAATTTCACACTGGCATTTGATGTGGTTTTGAATTCGCGTTTACACATAGCATAGGGCCTATGCAACATAAGGAATTTACTCGGGATTTACTCCTTCACAGTGCAAAATCATCAAAACACTTTACATTAGAGTTTTATATGTATACGCGTTTCACACAGTGGAACACCGCGTCAAGTCTTTCAGCTGCAGGGAGGGATCCTTCTTTGATTCAATCAACTGCATTATCTGAAATAGTTCTGCTCTACCCAAATCGACCAAAATTCGGTAGTCTGGTGTAGACACCATAGTTGGAAAGTCTAGGCCACACCCGTAGCCATAAGCTTTGGTGATCCCAACCTGCCTGTAGACGCCGTTCCGCTCCACAAACCCAACGGTACCTCCAGAATCAACTTGCAAGAATCCCAAGCCTTGTTCAGTTTCCTGCGCAGAATTCAAGTGGTAGTGTTCACAGAGATTCCCACATCTCGCATCAACTCCGACAATCGTCCTCTCCGACGAGCGGCTAAGGTCAACTTCCAGAAGGTTCTTTTGGTTCACAGCAATGCGCGCTCGTAAGGCCCGAGGTTTCAGATGTGGCCCCAACCTGTGACTTTTGCCCACCCGCACTTCTGGTTCAGGTACATTTTGGCTGTTCAGGGAAAAAGAGAGAAAAAAATACAATACGGAGCATGCAATTAAGGGGGGGGGGGCATTCACAGGGTAGACGGGTGTATAATAATTGTTGAAGGCTACTCTCTTATATTTTTTATCTACTTTGGAATATTTTTTGTGAGATTGTTTGCTACTATTTTTTCTATCAGATCGTGGTAATTAAACTTTGACTTACGCGGCCTTCTCCAAAACAAATTCCGTCAGCGTTCCCGCCTCGTCTTTTGCCTTACCAAAATTCGATTTATCGGCTTTTGAATAGGAATCCCAAAATCTTTAATACGGCTTAAACACGTTTTAAAAGCAGGAAAGCCGATGTTTCTCGCGTTGGATCAGGCGAAAAGCTGCGGGAAAACTCAAGCACTTTGTTTGGAGAAGGCGCCTTATCGAATGATCACAAAAGAGGTGGATTGCTAATGTGGTTGATAGATTGGCGATATACAGTAGCGTGTACGTGTTGCCGAGTTCACAGAAAACTTGATTATGCAGCAAACTCCACGGTGCAAATTGTTTTCATCAGCTACTAGGGAAGCCATAAAGTTTGACAAGGACCTTTGAACGAAAGTACCCAAGATGACCGCCCCAATCAGTTACGTTTACCTTTAAATGTTATCTGCTTCTGGAGCTTGCGGAAGCATTTACCGGTGCGCAACAAAGGAATTTAGTGCGCTTCCACGGTCAAGACGAAGAAGGGCGATGTCATTGTGGTGTGATAGTCCCGGAAGTGAATTTCATTATTGCGGATGCATGATCAGTTCTTGAGACGTTATATAAAAAAACCTTGAGCTCTTGCTCGGTCGTTATCCTATCCGTTAGTCCTTGAGATAAATACAACACAACGGAAGAAAAAGATCAGGATGTATTACACTGTTCGTCCATTAAAGGTGGAATATTTTTCTGGCTCAAGCGACATTAATGTTGCTCCGTTTATTAATTCTTGAGGGGGTATGTGTTTGTCACCGGCTTTCACTTTCTGGGGATTCCTCGGTATAACTTGGACTTTCCCTCAACCCTTCCCGGGGATTTTTCCTATAAAAAAGTTTGTCACCCCCCAGAAGAATGGCCATTTTCGTCATTTTCTTATTTTGGGGGCCCTTTTTTGTTCACGCGACCCACCTTAGCCCCCTCAGTCCTACCCCAAGGAAACATGTCTGAGGTGGAGATTTGTTATTGTCCTTTAAATTAAAATCTAGATTTATGTTACAGGCTCAACTCTTTTGTCCTAGGGGAGGGGTCAAAATTTATTTTGAATGGGTCAAATTTAAATTTTATTCATTTTTACACCATTGGAAATTTACTATCTTCCATAAATTGTCATTGTAAAAAATCTCAACCAAACATAAATCAAAATAAAAATATTATCAATAATGACTATTTACAGCCTTGTCCATCCAAGGGCTAAAAACCAAAATTTAAGGGCGAAAATTATTGAAATATAAAGGTTAAATTGGAGTTTTTCATTTCTTTTGTTTTCAGATTAAAGTGCGAATAAAATATTCCGAATTTTCAACCAATCTCGTTTTTTACTTCAACCCCCTCCCCTAGACAAGAGACCTAAGCCTGTCCCCAGAAATATAGATTAACTTAAATAACAATATAAAATCAGTACACCTCAGTTCGCGTTCCTGGGGGTTAGGACGGAGGGGGCTTTGATCGGCCGGGGAAAACAAAAAAAGGGCCCGATAAATGAGAAAAAATGACAAAAATGGGGCATTCACGGGGGTTGACAAAACTTTTTTTGGAAAAATGGTCCTAACCGTGAGGTTGGAGAATGTCCAAGATATAGCCAGGGTCCAAAAAAGTAAAAGCAGGACAAAACATATTCAAGAAATTAATCAGAGCAAAAGTCATGTCGCTATAGCGGCAAAAAAATATTCCACCTTATGACGGACAGTTGATAAGGGGTGTAAAATCCCTTGTCAGATAATGATTTGGATATGAAAACGTAACAAGGAAACCAATCTTTCTTTAATTGTTTATCCGCTTATGCAACTTACGGAACGGATATCTAATTGTATCCGTTATACCGTTAAAAATGCATTTTATCCTTCAAGGCGTCAAAAATATAGATTAATATTTTTTGCAACACAAAGTTTTCTGGGGGTGCCCTTCTTACATATGCATTTTCAACTTGCTAATGCCAAAATGAAAATTTGAAAATTGATTTGAGTATCCCATTTTGATTCTTTTATTATATTCTTTCAGATGTGCATTTGAAACACAGATTCTCTTTCAATAATGAATAGCAACTTACCGAGTATAAACTCTTGTTGTATCTTTGGTGAGGGAGTAGAGGCCTCGAAAGCAGTGTTGGCTGCATCAAATCCACTTCTTTTTAATCAGAGTGCCACCACAATATATCTATAAGGTATAAGGTGTATGATGTAAATTGCAAAAAGGTTTTGTTGGTAAAAAATCCACACTTCAGGACGTTTGATTTCTGAACTTTCTAGTAGCATATAACTGGCCTTTTCCCCAAGCTTCATTGTAACCAACAATTAGTGGCAGATCCAGGCGGGCGGCGACGGGGACGCGGCCGGCCTCATAATACAAAACCACTCATTGACTGTACATGTTAAAAAAATTCAGGAAATTTCGACGGCGCCCCCTATCGGTCCTGGCCGCCCCTATCCTGAAATCCTGTAACCGCCACTGCAACATGCAACAGGGTCGATTTCAAAAGGCGGAGGTTGAACACTGGCTTGTTTAGACCTCAGGAGATATAAATAATAAAGTCACTGCAACCTCGCCACGACTTATGCAGAAAAGTCGCACGCGACGTTTCCGAGAGTCTCACGTGCTTCTTGGAAGGTCTTGATAACATCGCATGACGCTTGTCCCATTGTGGCCCAGTGCTGAATAACTTAGCCGCGAAGACTTCGCTGAGACTTGACCGCGATATTGAAAAAGATCCCCCTATAAATCAAACATGGAGGTTGGACTTCCCCTTTACTCCATGAGACTCAGGAGATCGCAAACATGGTTCTCATGGGGCTGAATTAATGATTCGTCTCTGTCATTTACAACTGAAGTATAATTATGAATATAAAAAAAAAGCCAAAGTCCATCTCTTTGAAAAATTGAGTTAACCATGTAAGGTTGTTGCTCATACATGAGTTCCATCTTGTGTACAATTTACAGCAACTGAATTCTGACCCAAAATGCCTGAAATAATATTTAAAAAACTATCTCCAAATCTCCATTGACTACACACAAAAACATTTAAGTTTTCTTGATTTACTCGAGAATTAACTTTCATGGACTTGGGCTCTTCATATATTCATATATATATTTCAACTGTCGTTCCATTACAATTTATGGATACACTGAAATTTGGAATCTGTGTATCGTTTATACTTACATCAATCTATTGTTGTATTCATAAAGAGCTGCCTGCCATGGCCATGCAACCCGCCTCGGCTGGAACACCCGCCCACAATACGAGAAGTTAACACAGTTCCAGCCTTGCCACATTCCTCGTATGCCTATTTTTAAAATTCGAATTCGATCAAACTGAATAAAAATACGTTTATTTTCAGCTATACATGCAATAAGGGTTTTATTTTTAAAATTATCGAATATGCCAACAGTTAAAAAAACAACAACAACAACAACAACAACAACAACAACAGCGTTATATCTTAGAATATATAAAATAGTATATATCAGTATAAATAATTTATTTCATGGAAGAGACAAAATAAGGCAATTCCGTCAACCAATCGTCCGAATAGCGACTTGCGGATTAAAAAATCAGCATGCAAATTCGTTTTTTGAGCGCTCGGAAATAAGAAACTAAGTAACCAAATTGCAAATTGCGCTAGTCAAAATTTTGACATTACATGAGCAATCGTATTCGTCCAATCGTGATTTAAAACTGCCGGCGTTCTTAATTTTACGGCACGAATTTTGAATTTTCCATGCTCATGAACAGAAATGAACAAACAGTTGGCGGATTCTTGATTTTCAGGATGGGGGGGGGGAGCGGGGGGGGGGGCGGCGAATTTTTCCGATGTTTAACATGTAGAGTGAATTGACTGGTTTCAAATTATAGGACGGGGAGCGTACCGTGAGCCCCCGCCGGATCCACCGCTTGATTGTTGATTACCCCGTAAACAGTTTTGATCTCTCAAAAAGAAACTGAATGCTCAAAAAAGAAATCCCCCCCCCCCCACTTCAGGCGGTCAACCATACACTATTGCTCTGTTCGAAATTCGTGGGAAAAGGGGTATATTTGGACGGGCTCAGGTAGGGCAATATCCCGAAAAATCATTGAAATAGGGGTCCTTTAGCAGTTTCCCCGACCCGTTTTGAATTAGGCCTAGGGGTAGTTTCTAATTATTTGGGGGAAAATCCTGAAATAGAGGCCCAAATATTGGTCCAAAAACATGTGAAAGGGCGTGATTTTATGCAGCTTACCTCAAAAGCTTGTAACACTACAGGGGGGGGGGGCGGTTAATTCTGACTCGGCTTCCCCCAAATAGGGTAATCTATATAGCTAAGAATCCGGAACGAGCAATACGGGTTATATTAAGGTTGACTGCCTGAGTTGGGGGGGGGGGGACCAAACGCTTGCTGCTTGTTGTTAAATTGAATGAATATAACGAATTTGACTGCATAGAATTTAAATTTTTGAAAAACCTATTGTTACATCTAATTAATTTTCACAAGGAAACGCGACAACGTGGCGGGATAAAATAATTATATAAATTATGTTAAACTTACAACCTGATTAGGTATGGGTAATGGCTTCCACGACCACGATCCAGCTCCACATAATCAGGGAGAAAGAAACGTGTTCACTTATAGTTTAGATGCCGGAGATGATCGTCGAAGTGATTCGATTGTATCGTGCTGGAGTTATTCTAGCTGAGATTGATGGAATAAGAGTATTTGAATCTCTATACATCTTTCCGCTCAGAACATTCGCATTATACCGTGGGCGCAAACCACCCACGTTAGTAAAACCTGCATGTCAAATGAACATTTTATGATACTTTTTGTTGTAATTCAATAGTAGACCCCTCTAGCAAATGTTAAATACTAACACTTTACATCATATACATTTACATTGATTACGTATTACATTATAATGATTAAAAAACAATTCAGTTTCAATTGCCGGGTTACAAATATATTTTGTCAACACTGAATTTAATTTTTGTGGTTGCGAAATGTCCAGTATAATAAATATTCCAACTTCTCTCAAAATCCAATCCTATTTAAGTCGTAGGCTCTTCGTTATTTAAGGTCGTGATTGGGTTGTAGTCAGGTCGTGGTAAAGTCTCATCAAGTCGTTAAAGATTTTGAAGTGGAATAATGACTTACCGTCCGTAATGATGAAAAGAACTTTTCTCGGTATCGACTGCGAGTTGTGTCAAAGGTTTTCGCCACCATGAGATGGATATTTATCAGGGTGTCGGGCACAGTTTGTCCCCTTCACCTAAATAAGAAATTGAAAGATATGAAATGTATAACCACAAAATATTAAAAACTTGGGATTGGTGGAAGATGGATTAAAGGCGGCTACGACACAGTTACGATTCAATAAAGTAGCGTTACGGGCCAGCCCCGCAATTACTATGATCAGTGGACGTATCGGGGGGGGGGGGGCAAGGGGGGCACGTGCCCCGGGCGGAGCTTCAGGGGGCGCAAAAAAAGCGGGGAAAAAAAAAAAAAAGAAGAAGAAAGAAGAAGAAGAAGAAGAGAAGAAGTAATAGGAAAA
>CALNVZ010000649.1:1187716-1202802 GCA_940671915.1 Paracentrotus lividus | reverse complement strand
GGCGTACGAGATTAAGACGCGGGGGTAGATTGAACGTATCGAGGACTATTTAGAGAATAGGACGTATTTCAGGGAGATATAGTTTGGAAAAAGTTATGCAGTTCCAACTCCGACCACGAGCCCGTTTAGGCGAATTTTTTCAAGAACGGGCGAAGGAACGTTATAGGCAGTTCGTCCCGAGATAAAGAGGTATACGTCCAACTTTGAGAGCCTCATATTAAATTGGTAAACTTATGTGTATTAATTGTAGGATTTCAAGGCCAACGGAGTACTTCATATTCTATCTAATGATACCGAAAATCATACCGATACTGTCATGGATGAACTGACACTCCAAGTGTTATGAAACATTGGTCAAAGTTTGATACTGTACCAAGTTGTCTGATGAAGCAGCCCTGGCTTCTGATCATTCATTGTTTGTTTGAGGGTCAGGCCTTCCTGATCATTCATTAGCACAGAAGGATTACTTGATCTATTGAAATGCAAGGGCTGCTTTTTGCTCAAACTTGGACAGAGTCACTTTTTACGCTTGTTTTGTTAAAGCCCAATGCTTTGAGGTCATCCGTCACAACACAGGTATGAGTTTGGGTATCATTGAAAGAATATGAGTTTCTCTCTTAGTCATGCATATATATATGCAAGGTCACGAGCAAGCAAAGCTTTATGAGTATTTTAGATATGAGGCGTCCTTCAAGTTGGGTATACTTTGTTCTGTGGACGCACTGTAGAACGTACCTCAGTGGACGGCCCCTTTAAGGGGGCCGTCACCACTGAATGGGTCGTTCTATAGTTTTGCCCTTTTTGCCCGTGTTTTAAAAAAAAGTGCTGAAGGGCTCTTGGGTCGGGTTGGAACTTATAACTTTGACAAATAATTTCTTGGAATACGATTGCTAGGCAGTTCTGATAAAAGTTCTCGTTAAGCGTCAATTCGTCTTTATTCGCGTCCGCAATACGTTGTTATCCAGTTCAGAACGATGTTAACTGCCTCGGTTCACTCTACTACGGTTTCGTGAGCACGTCCAAGAACGGGTCACGAAGAGTGACTATGTGCGCAGCATGATAAAGCTTTAGGTACGACGTTCGTAGTACGTCCTTCTGCTTCAGATGTAAGCGCTACCCGTTTAAGGAACGGTTCTGTACGACCGTTTAATTTTGTAGAACTTGAAGGCCAGGACGATTTTTTTTTGAACATGGTCAAAAAAAATCGGAAATGCCTTTCCGTTCTCTCCGTTCGGGCCCGTTCGCCAAGTTCGTAACAGAAGTGTAAATCGGTGTGTACTAGAGGATTCTAAAGGTCTGCACTACGTTCAGTCCGTGTGTAAAACATGATTGAGCCGGTTCACAGAAACTAGCCTAGAACGGCAGTGGAGAACTAGCTCGAGTGTGCGGGATATGATGACATGCCGTTGGCTGTTTAAAATTGCAAAACGTTATGTTCCTAGTACTCCTTTCTCGTTCAGAGAGTAGTGTCCTACCTGGTCTTTAGGACGTTTGTCACACGTTAATAGGAGACTTGAGATAATTAATATACAATGGCTGGTTTGTTATGATCGTCCGTAGCACTCTTTCGTAGAACGTATTTAGAGTACGGCAATTTCGTTTGTAGGTAGTCCAGCTTCTCGTGTTCAGGTAGCGTGGTGCCACCGCGTTGTTGGGGGGTGGTTTTCGCCGTTAAAATGTTTAGGACGAAGATGCGGCGCCCGATTGTTTCTTTGATACACTTTTTTTGAAATCCGGACGAGCTATCGTCAATGAAGGTTCGTAAACATATCGTAGACAGTATTTTACTACGTCCACTCAGTTATACACAGACTCATGCCCGGTTGGCAAATTTGCAAGGACGTAGTAGGAACGAGCTACAGTGTGACGTGGGTGTATATTAAGGTAGTTTCCACGGAACGTTCTGGCCCGTTCCTTAAAGCCTAGATATAGGTTTCTTGGTCTAAATTTTTTGTATCGCATTTGGGATGAGGGAAGTAAAATTAGTGAGATTAGTTCATGCATTTATTTTAGGTAATGAGTTATTTCGCATTATTCCAAATGATATTATGCTGTAAATATCATATCATTAGAGAAGTGTGAGAGTTATATCATTCGTTGCATGAGAGTTATACAAGGGCGTATCAGAGAGGAGGAACGGGTTAGGTTTGGAAGAAGTCTGTTCAAAAGAGTTTTGCGTGCATGCTTGAGCGCACACGGAACGTGGTTTTGTCGGGGGCGTCAAAAGAAAAGGGGCTTCGCACAAAGAGAGGGAAGAAAAGTGAGTAAATTGAGTCATCAAGACGTTCTTGCTAATCCAGCAGACTTTCCTCTTGAACCTTTTTCTATGATCTTTTTCAATTATTTTCGAAATTGTTGCTTTCAAAGTGCATTTGCAAAGTCTAAGTTTATTTACTTGAATTGTGTTTTTGTTTTGTTTTTGTTTTGTTTTTCGAGAGGTGAACGCTGTTATCTTTTTAGTATTGAAGATTTCTTCAAAGTGGAAAGAAAAAATGTGTGTTGTAAGCCATGCAATTGGGGATTTGGTTGGTTGGTTGGAGTAGGTTGAGTGGTGAGTTGATGCTTTGTTTTGTTGTGTGCGTGGTTGTCTCTTGATTGATTGTATTATTTGATGATGAATTGATTTATTGAGCTGGATCGTTGATTGATGAAGGATTGGAGTAGATTCGAGCCTTTCGAATGATTGGGCGATCGGTTGATTTAATTCGATTGTTTTTGGTTTAATGTGGATTGATTGGAGTGATAAATAACCTTTTGTTAAATGGTTTAAATGATTGATTAAGGATTTTGTTGGAAGGAATCAGAGGAAATGGCGACTCAATAAGACTAAAATAACATTGAATCAGGGGTGTCAAGCTCGAACAATCGAATCCGAATGGGGAGCACAGAGAATGATAATGAGTTCAGAGTAAACAATACCGCTTTGAATGTTAGTTTCTCTTTGTTTATTTTGTTTGAACGCCCGCCGAGAGAAAATTTCCGTGCTTTGTCTTCAAACATGAACGAAACAACAAAGCAATCAATCAATCAAATTCAATCAATCAAGTCAATCAACAAATCAATAGAACCAAGAAAACAAAATGCCACTTTCTTGTTGGTTGGTTTTGTAAAATGATTAAAGGAATATTTGATGCTAGAAGAATAACATATCAAGAAGACAACAAACCACAATCAAAGAGTGAGATAAGAGAAGCTTTGTAAATGAGTTTTGACTGTCACAGCTAGAATTCGAAAATATGGCTAAGATAAGGAAAAGGTTAAGAGGAAGACTGCTGATTAGGCAAAGAAAGTGGTGATTATCAATTTATTGTCTCATGTGTTGCCCTTTTTGTGGGCACAAGCCTTTTTTTGAGGACCGCAACAGAAAGTTCCATGTGCGCTCGCATTAACGAGAAGACTTATTTGTTAAAGCAGTCTGAAAGATGAGACTTCGAGAAGCGTCTATTAACACCGGAGAGTGAAAATGATATAGAGGGGGGGGGGAGACCGGGGATGGACGTTGACAGAAATTCACATTGTTGGGCCGATAATTCTAATGAAGAGTACTGATACACTCCAGTTTTGGGTCTGTAGAGTAGCCTATGAGTGTTGTGGCTAAAGAACCTGAGAACATAATTTGAAAACATGTGACACTATTAACTACAGCTTAGGAGTTTGTTTTTGTTTTTTTTTTGTTTTTTTTTTTTTGGTTAATGGAAGGACAGATTTTTTTGTGAACAAGCTATACCGCCGCTATACGGGTAAGTTGTTAGATCGTACGGTAAATTGGGAGTATGTAAACATGACGGGTAAGTTTTTGGACGAGTGTGAAATCTCTTATACAATAGTTTGTTTGTCAACTTTCCAGTTTCTTGGTAGGCAGGTAGATCAAGTAGAGTCTAGAATAGACTAAGTAATAGAGAGAAAATAGTCAAAATATTGAGAGCCATGAAAGTGAAGAGCAAAATTATATTACATGTGGAAATGGTAATTGAGGTAGGGGTGTTACAAGTCGTATCATGGGGTAGGGTTGTTGTAGACAAGCCTACCGCCATGGGTGATATAGCAGTATAAATCAACTTGTAGCACAGCCATTAGGGGCAGGATTAGCAGGAGGGCAGTGGCTGCAGGGTATAGAATGACTAACATGTACTGGGATAGTTCAGCAATACCTTAGACTAGATCAATGTGGCTTCAGTTTGTAAGAACTAGTACAAGATTTCGAGTTTTTGTCAAAAATTGCACTTGAACGGTGAAAAAAATGGTTTTTTATTGATTTACTTTTTACGTAAAACACGGAGAAAGCCTCACGACCGGCAGTTCATGCAGCAGCTAGTGTAGGGTGGTACGGAGTCTCGTGTTCCAAGGCTATAGCAACACTGAGAATGTAACAACTGACCCGTGGTAACTGTCCATCCCGGTTTCTCCGCCCTAACAGTCATTCCTGACATCAGAATTGAGAAAACGAAATTTTGACAGGAAGTTTTCCAAACTGTCTCATTTGTTATTGATAGCGCACTGTGAGTATCAGACGTCACTAAAAGTTACTAAAAGTTTTGAGACCTCCAAAATAGTAATTAGTTAGTTCATTGGTTTTGTATATATTTTTTTTTCTTCTCTTATTTTCCTCACCATTAGTCGGATCTTGGTAAGGAGGTAGATAGCAGCGTCCGTCGACGCAAAAAATCTACGGAAACGGGCGAGTACAGTATCAGACAAGACCGAGGGACTATGGGAATAGGCACAACTTCGCTGTGAATTAGCGTTGTGCGCGTAGTGTGGGATGCCTGACTACAAGCGCTGATTGGACAAGAGTTCATTGAAATGTCGAGGCCGAACGGTAGAGGAGTGACTTCAACATATGATGGTAATGGTAGAGGGGATGGTGCAAAAGGAGAGGTTTCTCTCTAAATATCTTAATAGCGCAGACAGCGCGTTTGAAGACGGCTGAATGAGAGCAATTCATGGCAGAATTCTTCCTCGTAATTTGGGAAGGGGTCGATAGTGAAGGAAGGAAGGGATATGTGTCTTCTGTAGGACATAGTTATTGGGTTAAAGGTGTTTGTTGGTTGTATAATGGGTAGATTGGCTTGGTGGTGTAATTGATAAAGAGCAATTATGAGCGTTGGTTAGTTTACGATACAGACGATCGTATAGTCCTGTAAAATGAACAACAATTATTTCGAGGAAATGTTGTGGTGTCTTCTTACAGTGACGTTTGAACAGGTGGGGGGAGAGACGCGGATCCAGGGCCGGCGTCCGCCCCGCCCCCCAGAGTAAAAAAGGAGGAGAAGAGGGGGGAGAAGAAGGGAAAGGAAGAAAAGAAAGGAGAAAAGAAGGGAATAAGGCCCAGATGCGTGCAAGCTTTCGGCCCAGGTTTATTCAGAGAAGAGAGCGGCGAAAATAGGCTTTTAGGGTTTAAACGATCAATAACTAGGTCCTTTAATGTGGGAAGGGCCCACGGGAGGTTCGATTTTGTTCTCATATTGTTAGTTTTGCAAATATGCGCGCTCAAGAACGCCGTGTTTGTTAAAGAAAAGGAGAAGTGACATTAGTGACGAAAAGGAGAGAATAGAAGAAAATATTTAAAAACTAAGTTCAAATTTCCACAGAAGAAAGGAGAGCCGTCGTGGATCCTGGAAGCGGCGCCTTCCTGGGAAAAATAGTCGGGGCCTCCATGAAGGAGATACTAAGAAAAGTGCCCTTTTTATCAATATATTTTTTGAAGACCAAAAATTTCGACTCGCGCTTCGAGCTCAGCGGATACTAAATACGTTTAATTACCTAGACCATTTTCGAGTACTGAGAAAAAGCCCTTTATACCATATAATTTTAAAATCCTCTCAATATTTTGGGGCTCGCGCTTCGCGCGTCGTAGATACCTAAGTTCAGTATAGGGGTATATAATGCACAATAACTCACTTTGTACCTTCAAAATTTGTCAGCTCGCTGGTTCGCGCTCGCGGATACTAAAGTAGGTGTCTATAATGAACAGATTATCGAGAAGAAAAAGAGAATAAATAATCGAGAGTGCTCAAGATCTACACCTAGGGGGGGGCCGAAATGAGATGGTAAAAAATGGAATTGCAGGAAGAAAGCCTGAAATTTTCCCTTCTTCATGGAAGTATCAGAATATATGGCTACTTGGGAATGGTTGTGGAAGATTTCCTATAGGGTGTGGATAGATAGTAAAAAGTAAAGAATAGATCTCATTAATCGTCAAGATCTACTACTGTTTCTACCAATGGGATTTAAGGAAATCTGCAAAGAAAGCCTGGGGCTGGTTTTCCTTCTTTATGGGAAATTAATGTCAAATAACTGCTGAGGGGAAATTTTGATGAAAATTTCAAGCGACTACTTAGAAACATGATGGTTTTCTTCACCGTGTAACCGGGCTATTTTTATTTGATACAGGCTGTTGTGGTGGTGTTGTGTGGTGTGTGGTGGTGTGATGTGTGTTGTCCGTGGTGGAGTAAAGCCATTGTGCATGGTAGGTGCGGTCCCGTAAAATGCAAAGGCTGTGAGTAAGGCTGGGTGGGTGAGTGTGGTGTGGCGTGTGGTGTTATGGTGTGTGTGTCCTTGTTGGGGAGGTGAGATATATGAGAATTAGTGGTGTGGTGGGGGTCATTTTTTTCTCGTTTTGTTTGTCAGCTCCATGGATATGGTGTCGTTCGGCCGGGGTGGTGGCGTGGGAGCCTCGGGAGAGCGGGTCTCCGTCCAATGGTGTACGTACGGCAAGCGTGGCAAGTGCAGCCGGGTAAGGGTATTGGCAGGGTGTATGGTTGTAATCTCAGGTTTTGAGCTTCATGGAAATAACATCCGGGTGCGGTCTGTCAATAAGACTGGAGGTAAGGGTATAGATGGCAAGCGTGGCAGCACCTGCGTGTTTCCGTTAAGTATACTTATAGCGTGGTGCGAGATTATGGTCAGTTTAATGGTTGGTTGATAGAGTCAGATGTTATGAGCTTCTCGATGAATATAGAATTAAACAAGGTTCAGGGTTTATCTTAGTATGTAAGTTCAGGGGGGGTCGCTTGTGAACTGGTGGGTTCGGGGATTGGTAGCATACCAGGCATGTCTGGGTCAGAAAGAGACGCTCCCGTCCTCCCCGCTGCGTGTTGTCTGTGGTGTGTGTGTGTGTGTGTGGTGATGTGTGTGTACATGTTAGATGGAGCGAGTCATTTCTTGCCAGCGACTGGTAAAACATTTAACCCAAGATCAAATGCTAATGGGAAAAGAGAGGTAGGGAATGATAGAATAACTTGTTTTTGAGATGTAGGGGGAGAGGGGTGGATTTCAATCATAGGAGCAGCTGGCCCTGTAAATAATTTGCCGGGGCGCGCATTTAGTTAGCTTGGCGTCTTTCAATGTGAATATGCGAGTTTTTTGTTTTTATTCAGGTCCGTTCGGGGCCTTCATGGGGGGGTCGCCGCTGCTCGCGAAGTGGAGCGACTTACGCTCGTGATCATCTAGGCTTGACCTCTCTGACCTAGAGGACACTGGAGGGGGAATAACGCAAGAAGTTGAGGACCTCGCGTGTGAGTAAGAAGCAGGGAGACAGGGGAGCAGTGTTTCATCTATACCTGCCAGAGCAGGATTATGCGCAGAGCGGAGTTCGGCGTGACAGTCATAATCAGGCGGTGGGCCAGATGGGGATGAGGGGGGTTCGTGGGATGCGAATGTTGGTTGCGGATATGAGTTTAGGCCGGAAGTAGTGCGGAACAGGTAGAGGGATTTGTTTTGTGTTTGTTTGTTTTTTTGTTTTAATCTTCAAAGCGTTGTTGAGTGTTTGGCCATAAGGAATTTAATGATTTTGATGTATTGAGTGTTTTTTTTTATAAATGAGTTTTTTTAAATTTTGGGGGGGGGGGGGTTAAAGAGGCAGGAGGTTCTATGTATAAATAGAGTAGGAGAAATGGGCATATTGGCCGGGGTGCCGGCATAGCGATGGAATTTCAGAGAGACATGGGGGAATGCTTGACCTTAGGGTGGAAACAGTTTATTGTTTGTTTCATATATGTTTGTGGGTAACGGTGTGGGCGAGACTTTGGGTGTTGTTCTTATCCAGTTCAGACCGACTAAACCGCTAGTTCACATTATACCGTTCATAGCAAGTCCAAACCGTCACTAAGAGTGCCCATAATAAAAGTTAGGTAACATGTTCGTAGTACGACCTTTTCGTTCAAAGTAAGTCCTTCCCGTTTAAAGTACGTTGTCACTCCGTTTAATTCCAAGACTGGAAGCCAGCCCGATTTTTTTTTTTGAACGTGTAAAAAAAAAAAATAATAAATAAAAAAAAAAAAAAAAAAAAAAAATCGGACTGCCTTTCCGTTCTCTCCGTCCGGACCGTCCGCCAAGTTCGTAAACAAATAGTATAAGGTCTGTACTACGTTCAATCCGTGTGTAAACAGATTGAGTCCGTTCATCAAGAACGTAGTGAGATCTAGCTCAGTGTGACGGGGATTATTGCATGCCGTTTTATTAAAAAAAAATTGAACAGCCTTGCCGTCCAAGCTCGTCTGCCATGTCTAACAAGTTTTTAAGTAGATTGAATTAGGTCTTTAGTACGTTCACTCCTTGTGTACATATATCCAGCCCGTGACAAAGAGAGAAATCTGACAATTTTTTTGGGAAAAATGACCAACGGGCATTGGTCTGAGCAGAATGTGTAAATTTGACCAAATTATTTCTGGATTAAGACGTCATTGCCTTCGTAAGCAGTCCTCAATACGTTCATCACGTCTTTACCTCGTCTGCAGTTCGTTGGTATCTAGTTAGGATCGGGTGAAAATGACCGTTTCAAAGTTGCAGACTCCGTTTCAAAGGATGAACGTTTCAAACAATCAAGACCCGTCTGCAGTTATTACAATGATTGAAGTACAGCGATTTCGTTTGTAGTACGTCCATCTTGTTTCAGGTACCTTGCCAGTACGTTGAATTTTAGAACGGGATGGGTGCCCGATTTTTTAAACACTTTTTAAGAAGTCAGGGATCTATCCGACCGAGCTCGTCCATGAAGTTCGTAAACAGATCGCATTAAGTCTTTGCTACGTCCACTCGGTTGACATACAGACTAAGCTCGTTAGGCAAAATTTGCAAGGACGTAGTGAGAACGACCTCAGTGTGACGGGGGTATTAGTGTGAAAATGATATAACTACGATTTGAATCTCAGTCTCGTCTTTCGAGTGATGACGTTAGGTACCATACGTAAATGATCAGATCTGATTGATACTTGTTTGTTACCATGAACCTAATATTTAAACATAATCAACCAAACATAGTTCCCGACACGCCCCAGCACGTCCCATCCACGCGTCCACACTACGTCTTTACTACGACATGCCCGGACCAAGCTCGCCCGTTCACTTTCTAATGATTTCCTAAAATAAATAATTTCTCACCTGCAGAGAGGCAGAGGGTTGCCAACATCGCAAGGACGAGGCCTGCCAAGAACTTCATATCGCAGATTCGATGAAGTTCTTCTCCAATAAAATGTTGATCATCCAACTAACGTCTGCAGTCATGGTGAGGAATGAAAACATATTATGAGGGGTAGTATATATTCTTAAAATCTACAAAAAATTGAAAGTCTAAAGTACATGCTTAATTACCAACCAAGTACCAACCTCTCAACAGTAACGGTGTTTTTCTGTGGAGTAGGAGTAGTTTGAGTGCTTTCAGACGGTTTATATCCACTTGGTCTAACAGCATTTGGCCCAATTCTCAGATTTTCTTATATCACGTGGGCTAAACCCAAATGGTCTATTTTACAATTTGGTCTGATTTTACACTTGGTCTAAATTTCACTTGGTCTAATTTCAACTTGGTGAAATTACCAATTCATCTAATAAAGGGGCCGTTCCCACATGTTTTATTCGAAAATCATCTTGTTGTTGCGTTTGTTTCCATGTTGAGCCTACCTTTTCTGTGGCCCCTTCTACTTATACCGGGTGCAATAAGTATTGTCACCCCCTATGTCGTACTTGTATTGAATATATATGCTTGTGAACTTCAAAAAATGACATTTTTGCATTCAACCATTGCTCACTGAAGCATGACTTGATGATTTTCCTAAAATTCGTTCCCATTGTAGTTAATTAAATTCCCTACATGGACATATACAGTGTGTACCAGAAAGAACTATACACTTTTGAAATGGCGACCAAATAAGAAATATATGGTTCTTGAGGGAAAAGATTAATATGTAGATAAAGCTCATATCCTCAACTATTATTTGACACCAAAAATTTCAAAATGGTGCATGCTTGAATAAGCAACGCCCTCTTTTGTGACGGACACAAAAACTAGGCTGCGCAGGAATACGATATTCATTCATCACCTGCGTATGGGCAGCCAAAAGGGTTAATAAGAATAATAGAATAAATCAGCTAGGGTGCCCGTAGGGAATACCGGACAGTAAGGAATACCGGACGGTCACCACCTGTCCAGCCCTAGCTGCCAACATAAGATTAACTGAGTTGAAATACCGGCATCTATTGGTCAGGTGGTCTGTCTGGGAAGATTGAATGCTGTATTCGACAACAACAAGTGAGAAATCTCCATCTCCGAGAAAACTACACCAATCTGTCAAGGTAGGAAAATTGGCAGCCTGAAAATGGCCTGATGTAAAAATGACATTTTAGAGAATGTGATGGTATAAAAATAGAATTGGGGCATGACCTCTATTCATGGCTTATGGACATGTGTGGAGGGTGGGCCAAACGTGTATGGACTGTATGCACTGTACAAAGGCTGTGTATTGGGGTGGTAGTGGTTGAAAAGTGCTAGTCAGTCATTTTTTTGTGTAGGGAATACCGGACACCACATGGACTTTGTTTGTTTTACTTCCGGGTTGAGTTTCTAAGCATGTAGATCAAATAGTAAGTCGCATATATAATGTATTTTATTTATTTATTAAATTGTTTGACAATTTGAAATGTCTATTTCTCTTTATATTATTGTGATATGTCATGATCTACATGAGATATGGAGTATTCTGAGTGTTTGAAATTTTGTAGTAAAATGCATATAATCTTCTAAAAATGAATAATGTTATAAAGAATCAATACAAACATGTTAAGTTGATGGTTAACATTCAAATCAGTGCGTTCAGACAGATCTTTATACCAAAAAAAGGGTAAAAACATACTGTCCGGTATTTCCTACACTGTAGGGAATACCGGACAATTTACGGTGACGTCATTATTTGCATATAACTGCCTCACCAAATATTTGATTACCTCAATTTTTTTTGGAAAATAAAGTTGAATGATGTAGCTAAGCAATGAGAATCTTTTTCTTTTGTGATTTTATTGTTTTCATGTGCTAATTAAGCAAATGAGCTTAAGTGGCCGGTATTCCCTACATCTACCCTAATGCTAAGACATAAATAAACCAAAAGTTAGAAACATCCATCAATATTATGCAAAAATGTGACGGTTAACCTTTTTGTTTTGTAGGGTAGATGTAGGGAATACCGGCCAATTAAGCTTAGCAACTCAACCCGGAAGTAAAACAAACAACCGTCCATGTGGTGTCCGGTATTCCCACCCTACCACCCCAATACACAGGCTTTGTACAGTGCATACACTCCATACACGTTTGGCCCACCCTCCACACATGTCCATAATGCATGAAATAGAGGTCATGCCCCAATTCTATTTTTATACCATCACATTCTCTAAAATCTCCGAGTTTTCTCAGAGATTTCTCACTTGTTGTTGTCGAATACAGCATTCAACCTTCCCAGACAGATCACCTGATCAATAGATGCCGGTATTTCAACTCAGTTGATCTTATGTTGGCAGCTAGGGCTGGACATGTGGGGACCGTCCGGTATTCCCTACTGTCCGGTATTCCCTACGGGTACCCTATGTTAGTTTATTTTGTCTTTGGTAGCCGATTCACGCCATTATTAAAATTAGCCCTTTCGGCTGCCCATATGTAGGTAGTAAGCGAATAGCGAATTCCTGCGCAGCCTAGTTTTTGTGTCCTTCACAAAAGTGACCATTGCTCATTGAAGCATGCATTAATTTTTGACTTTTTAGTGTCAAATAATAGCTGAGGATATGAGCTTTACCTACATATAAATGTTTTCCTCAAGAACCATATATTTCTTATTTGGAAGCCATATAAAATTGTTTAGTTCTTTCTGGGACACACTGTATATTAGATATTTTTAATTCCTCCTGGTTAAAAAATTATTGATATCTGAATTAGGGGGAACTTTCTTTAGGTGTTGTGTTTATATACCGAGTTGAGTCCAAGAGAAAAAACTAACACCTAAAAAATATCAATAAAAAGAAACCAATTAATGAACCACAAATTACTATACATATTATGAAAAAGTAACTCTTCTGCATCTTTTGGTACCAATTTCAGTGTTATATCTTTACGCTTGGAATGAACAAGGCGGATGTTGCGAACATGTAAATTTCGAATTTATTGAATATCTGAATTGGGAACTTTCTAGGTGTTGTGTTTATATACCCGAGTGAGTCAGAAAAAAACTAAACACCTAACAAATATCAATAAAAAGAAAACCAATTAATGAACACCAAATTACTATACATATTATGAAAAAGTAACTCTTTCTGCATCTTTGGTACCAATTTCATGTGTTATATCTTTACGATGTGATGACAAGGCGGATTGTTTGCGAACATGTAAATTTCGAATTGTGCAAGAGAGGATAAGACTGAAACAACAAAGCGGACAACAAAAGCAACTCCATCCTGAATAACATAGCATAACTTTTTAAGGAAATGTTTTGAGTTAAATACATGGCAATGATGTGTTAATTTATCGACTAGATTCTGTTAAGATTAAATTGATTTGTTAGAATCCACGAATGAGACACATCAAAGAGTAAATTGTCACTGACATAACTTAAAAGGCTCTTAATACTTTTGAAATGTTATTATTTTGCTTTGACATGATTTTACTCTACGATCTTTCTCATTCTACACAAAATTTAGTCAATGTGGAAAAACACCTCGCAAATTAAACCGCAAAATATTTTCGTTAAAAGTTACGCTATTTTAATCAGGATGGAGTTGCTTTTATATAGCACTGTTGTTTTGATTTTACTCCACTTTGCACAATCCGTAATTTACTGTTCGCAAACAATGCGCCGTATTTATCGAAGCATATATATTTAACACACGAATTGGTACCTAAAGATGGGGGAAGAGTTACTCTTTCGGATAGGTATATAATTTGGTGTTTATAATAGTTTTCTTTTATTGACATTTCAAGGTGTCTAGTTTTTTCTGACTCACTCCGTAGTATATATACCGAATGAGTAAAAAAAAACAACTTTACACGTAGAAAAATGTCAATAAAAAGAAAACCAATATATAACTTTAATTATTTACATATTCCAAAAGAGTAACTCCTCCCGCGTCTTCTGGTACCATTTTTGTATGGTCTATATCTTACGCTTGGATGAACACGATGCATTGTTTACAAACGTAGTCAATTTCGGATTTGCAAGAATGGAGTAAAATCAAACAGCAAAAAGCTAGAAAAAAAGCAACTTCATACTGATTAAACTAGCATAACTTTTGAACGAAATGTCTTCCGCTTAATAACTTGGCAGGGTGTTGTTAAGTAATGTACGATGAGTACACATCACAAGAGTAAATTTCACCGACAGACTAAAAAGGCCTCCTAATACTTTGAAGTGATTATTTTGTCTTTGATATGTGCTCACTCATGTCTGACTCTACAGATCTATCTCATTTGATACAAAATGAAGTCAAATATGTGTAACACACCCCTGCCCATTATTAAGCGGAAGAAATTTTCGTTAAAAAGTTATGCTATTTAATCAGGATGAAGTTGCTTATTTATAGCTTTTGTAATTTTGATATTTACTCCCATTCTGGCACAATTCGAATCGACATGTTCGCAAACAATGCCATCGCAATCATCCAAAGCGTATGTATTGTATTGTATTTGTATTTATTTTATTACCAACATTGCCAAAAATATACATAAACAGAATTCAATATAAATATGCATTTGGTAATGGAGCCAACAAATAGCTAAAGCTAGTCTAGGTTGGCCCCGTTAGTATTGCTTTACGTTTGATTATATATACATTTACATAAGTAAAACATATGTACAAATTTTACATCATATTTAAAACATATGTACAAATTATTACATCGTATTTTACAGTATTTACACTATTTACATACGAAATTAATAAATATGAATATACTCTGAAAAGAAACTGCCTTATATGATTGTCTAAAGTTTTCCGTTGATTTAATTTTTCTATATCATTTGGAAGAGCGTTCCATAATGACAGCACGTGAATCGAGAACAGACTGTTTTCCAAGATTGTCTTTACTTGATGATGTTATATTCTTATTTTCGTTGCTTCTTGTCTCGTAGGGTGTTAACAAATGAGAAATAATCAATGAACGATGAGGAAGTTTGTTTATTCAACAATCATGCACGAATGTTCAATCATGAGGAGATATGCTTAAAAACATCTAGAATCGATAACTCAGAAGACAAAGGAGCTGAGTGATGATTGAAGGATTTGAATAATATAACACGAGTAATCCTCTTTCGTATGACCAAAATTCGACTAAGGAATGTTTTTTTTTAGCGTAAAGATATAAGACACAAAATTGGTACCAGAAGATGCGGGAGGAGTTACTCTTTCAGAATATGTATAAGAATTTGGGGCTTATAAAATGATTTTTTTCTTTTTATTGACATTTTTCTAGGTGTAAAGTTTTTTCTGACTCACTCGGTATACCGATTATTTATACATATTCTGAAAGAATAACCCCGCTCGCATCTTCTGGTACCATTTAGTGTGTGGTATGTCTTTACGCTTGGATGAACACGATGCATTGTTTGCAAACATGTAAATTTCGAATTGTGCAAGGGTGGGGATGACATCGAAGGAACAAAAGCTGACAAAAAAGCAACTCCATCATGAATAGAATGGAATAACTTTTTAGCAAAAATGTTATGAGCCAAATAACTTGGCAAAGGTGTTGCTACAGTTATCGACTAGATTCTGTGGAAAATTAGATTGATTCATAAAGTAATCCATGAATGAGTACACATCAAAAAGTAAACT
>CALNVZ010000649.1:1154175-1173618 GCA_940671915.1 Paracentrotus lividus | reverse complement strand
TAAGAGAAAAACGGTCATTTTGGCAGGAGTTCCGCTCTTCCTTTCAGTAGTATTCACAATGCAAAGTGCGTAAGATTATACAGCACGACGGGTTCCGATCATTGAGCCTACTGGAATAGCACTTAAAAGAGGTCCTGTCTTTTCAGATTATTTCTATAAAATATGGATTAAAGATCATAGCGCCCGCGCTTCGCACCTGCGGACAATGGCACCTTTGACCTAGCACCTTTTCATTAAAAGCGCCAGGTGTAAGTTTGAAATAAAGAGTGGACTTTAATTTTATAATACCTACGCATTAGGCATACGTTACATTTAATTACATCGTTATAGTCTACAACAAACTGGTTCAAGCAAATTTCAGATAATCCAACCCTTTCTCATTATCTGTGATAAGTATATATAACCTTAGGAAGCGGAAATCGACAGGCTTATCTCGCATTGCACTAATGTTCTTTCTACAATTCTAATAAGGTGTAATATTGGATCCGACCTTTTTATCTCTTCTTCTTCTCTTTCTCAATCTTTATCTCTCCAATTTTCCTCTTCGAGCGCAGACTTTATTAGATCATTTTTTCCTCCGGTACGCGTACTGCGTTTACGCCAAAGCGTTACAGTCGGGATTCGTTTTCTTTATGTAAAAAATTATTTATGATGCTGAAGATGAAGTGAATTTTTCGTGATTTTGTCGCACGAACTAGGGTGTATTCTTTAATGGATTATAAAAATGATATATCTTTTGTCCTATTCCTAGAATTTAGCCCCAAAAGCTGTGTTTGAAAAGCCCGAAAAAGCGCTGTGTCAATATATTAGAGAGTTATCTCGGCTTCTGTAGAAGCCCGTCGTAGCAGACTGAACGCCTCGCTCTGGCTTCTGTAGAAGCCCGTCGCCACCCAAAGGGTTAGGAATGGAAAAGGGGTAAATAGGAGAGGTAGGTAAATAAAAAAGTGAGAAGTATGTGTGGATAAAAAGAGCATAAAGTGTGGTGAGTGAGGATTAGAGAATTAAATGTGTGAGATAAATGTATATAGATATGAGAAAATAATTCGGATAAACTATTGCATATCATCTCGGCGAGTATCTTCACAATGGGCCGCCGTCTTGTATCTCTAGCTGACGTGCCCTTGGGTGATGTGGGTTGGTGTGGTATAAATGTCCTCGGGATGGTAATTATCTGGGGCGGCGGTAATTATCTGTGTATTGGCGGGCGGTGGGGATAGATTGTCCGGGGGGTATGTTCCGGGGTAAAATTGTCGGGGCGGTAATTGTCCGGCGGCTAATTGTCCTGGGCGTAATTGTCCGGGCGGGGTAATTGTCCGTCGGGGGGGGGCGGGGGGGGGGGGTAATTGTCCGGGGGTATTGTTCCGGGGTATTGTCCGTCGGGGGGTAATTGTCCGGGCGGTAATTGTTCCGGGGGAATTTTCCTGGGGGTAATGTGCCGGGGTGGTAACTTGTCCAAGGGGTATTGTCCTAGTAACCGCTAAGATACCCCTTTAGATCAAGATTATTATGAATACAATGTTTTTTTTTTTCATGTTTGCTTGCTTTCTGCATTAATGAGTGATATCGTCATTGTTTGTTTGTAGTTACTGCAGTGACTTATCAATTAATTAATTTAAAGAGGCAGAATGATCGACATTAAGAACTTCCAAGGTTTTGAAATACAAGTAACATCTGCCTAGTCAAATCCTTGGGATATAGAAATCAGTTCAGACAGTCTTGAATAATCTGGAGTTAAAAAAATATATATCGAATTGTGATTATTCGACTCTTAAAGAAGATCGACTTATGAGAGTTGCATTTTATACGACTATGATATGTTCACCATATTTGTATCTATTTTAGTTCTCAACACCGTCATTTCTAGTTATTATTATTTATTTTTGTTTTTTACTCCTCTCTCTCTCTCAATTGTATCTATGACTCTTTCTCTCTCCCTTATCCCCTTTATGGTAAAACGAGAGCGACACTACAACACTGCATTGCATTTATGTTATAAATAGCTGGTCTTAAGCATAGTCTTTTTGACCGTCGCATATATCTCATATAACATAAAGTGACCTAGCCTCTAATTTTTTACTTCTGTATAGGGAAACTAAAACTGTTTGCGATGGGAAAAGTGTTTTTTCAATTTTGGTAACATTACGCTTTCATTGTGGTGATAATGCTTAAGCTAAGAGTAGTGAATTAATGTTTTCAATCAAGTGTGCCATCACTGATTTAAGACTTACACTCTCCCTCAATATTTGGTCGATTATGAGTTAGGACAGGCAGAATTTGACGTTGTTGAGCGATTCTGAGCTTCCTTTCGATGTCGGCTTCAATGTTTACTGGTTCGTTTTGCTTATTTTTTTCTCCTTGACTAAGCAACTACTGACTCGCTCCTCTCTCTCTTCTCTCTTCTCTCTCTTCTACCTCGTCTTTCTGTTCCTGTCTATATATTTCGTCTGTTCTCGATCCTATTGTCTTTTCCTTCTTCGCGTCTAGTTCCCCTCATTCCTAAACCCCTCGTCCATACTGACTCCTTCAATCTCTTCTTTTCATGTTCTCCATTTATCAATTTCCACACTCACATGGCACGTAATGTTCGGCTTTTGAATCCACTCTTATATGGACGCTTAATTTATTTATTCCCCTCTCCCGATTGATCGTGGCGTATCGGTGTTTAAAAAAATCGCATATCGAAGTACGAACACGACATCATTCAGACCTTTATCCATTGGAAGTAGAATTCATTTGTAATCTACATCTTAAGATGAAAATATAAACAATGATAAGGAAACAAGTACGCAGATGCAATTGTGACGCTACAGCAATGTATTTCTATTCCAAACTCGCTTCATATGTATATCTTTATTTTGTTTTCATTTTGATACACTTTATTATGACGGAACTAGCTGCAAATTTAGTGGGTGAGGGCGGTTCTGAATTAGCTGATACAAACATGAATCTTTGGTACTGTCTCGTATCTAAGTTCGATCAAAGACAATATCAATGCGTGAGTTTGTTTATTATCACTTGGCTCTAACATCAGTTGGATCCAATATTTCGTTATCTACATACTTACAGGGCCTAACCTATTTGTTCTATAACAATTTGTTATAATTTTCCTCTTGGTCTATTACATCTTGGTCTAACTGCCAAATTGTTGTAATAAACCAAGTAAAAACGATAAAGAAATGGACAGTAGGACGTAAAGGAATTAGACAAAATGGTTAAAAGACGTACCGTTTGCAATTAGACTAAGGTTGGACCATGTGGGGTTAAGACCAATGCGGGAGCATTAGTCAAAGTGGATTAGACCTCTGGTAGCAATTTACCGTCCGTTTATTTAATTACCCCACATTTTTTTGTTTTGTTATAAATTTACATTGCATATTTTATTCACTTCTCTTCTGTTTCAATGATGTTTTCAAAATAGATACGATCTCGTGTTATGCTAAATCAGGCTCTTTTGGTTTCTATGAAGATATTCATAAAAGATAATCTTCGGCAAACTTATGATTGTAGTGGTATTAATTTTTTTTTTTTTTAATTCTACATTCTTATGGTGAAGTGAAATTTTTTTCACCACACTTAGGTGAAACATGTCTCAAAATTCTTTTCGCGCTACTGAAAACTATAATAATTTATTATTAAAGAAGAAACTATGCATGCTGCTCGAAATAAAGATCCCCCAAAATAATGGAAGATAACCAAACCATTATTTCTATTACCTTAATGTACCAGTGTAAGTTATAGAAGCCTGTTTACTACGGTAATGTGCGCAGCAATCACAAGTCACACTCACGTATACTATCAACGTATTATTCCAATTTTGGTCCGCACCTTTGTCGTTCCACATCCGAAAGACCGTGGAACCTCGGTCCAATCCGCACAGTTTAAAGACTTATTGTCATGCTTTTAAATTTTAATCTAAATACATAATCGCTTTGTGCTATCTTCTCTGAAAAAGCCTAATAAATTATAAAAAGTGATGGTTTCGAACCCTGTCGCGGCTTTTGGATGGTACGTTCAAATGTTGGTCCAAGAACGTTAAAATAATGCGTGTTTTGTGACATAGCATAGTTTTCGCCATGGAAGAACGCTAGGACTCGTTATTAGAGTACGTTAGCACTAAATGAGGCTGTCCTTACATCCTTTCAACAATAGCCCTTGAAATAGCATTTGAATAAACGGTGTCCATGTGCTAAACCGCACACCTTTGTCCTTCATTTGGCTGAGAGAATTGCAACGTCTATCTTTGCCAAGATGGTTTCGAATCCGTCTCTATTGCTTCATATACAGTTGCTTCCCACAAAAAATCAATTTAAAACAATAATAAATAATAATAATACAAAGTTCTGTTAAAAGTTCTTTTTCAGGAATAAATGATGATCAGGAAGCCAGTGTTGCTTCTGACAAAACGTTGACATGTGTTTTCACATCAAGTGCTCAGCATCATGACAGTATAGGTATAATTTTTGATCCCTGGATAGAAAATGAGTCTACTCTTTGTCGTCATTCTCTCAAAGCGGGGTAACTTTTATTTGGAGCCACTGTATTCAGGTGGATACACTATAAATACCTAGATTTAATTGGTTCACCGCCCGCGTTCTGGCTCTTCGCTGGAAGACGTATCGCAAATAATGAACGAACGTTAATGTGCATGTACGGTATATCGGAAGCGAGGCTCGCTTTTATCTTCTTGCAAAAGGTTGTCAGTGTGATTTTCATTGTGTCTAATACAGGCTAGGTACGCCACTGATACATATATGTAGTGGTGGATCCTTGATTTCATGAGAGGACGGGCCCCCAGCAAACACAGAACGTTTTCAAGAACGTTTTTTAAACGTTTATTTAGGTACCGTAGTAATTCGTCTGAAATGAACGTTTAGAAACTTCATATAACGTCCAAGTTGGACTTACAATTTGCAAAAAAATGAGTTAAAAAAAACAACAAGTTTTTTAAACTTCTTTGGAAGTTACAAAATGTAACGTTTTAATCAAACGTTCACAAACGTTTTAATTGAACCTTATAATGAGACTATTTTATTGAACGTTTTATGAACGTTTTTTTATGCGTCCAAATGGAACCTTAATGAAATGAGAAGGTATTAGCATATAATACGTTAGACATATATCGAAATAAACGTTTTTATTGAATATTTCAATTAACGGCAATAAATTCATCTTTTTGTTTCATTTTATTGTAAATATTGTTCTGAAACACACTAAATATAATATAAAGAAACTAATTCAGCATTGGAATGTACTAACATAACAAATAACGTAATAACTAACCATCACAAACAATACTTTCATAAACTATAATTTTCGTGGAGCATCATACGTGTTAAATCCAAATGATATCCAGTAAAGTCGGCTTTTAAGCATGATTTAGATTGGAGACACTTCACTCTTAAGTGCCATCCACAAATGGCCAAGAGTTTATGTGCAAATGAAATCATAACAAATCAAAAGTCGCTCTTTATCTTCTTGCGATAAAGGTTGTCCAGTGATGATTTCTTGCTGTCTAATCAGGCGAGGTATCGCCAGTGATACATTTAAGTAGTGGTGGGATCCTTGAGATTCATGAAGAGGACGGCCCCCACAAACACAGAGACGCTTTCAGAACGTTTTTTAACGTTTATTTAGGTACCGTAGGTCTTCGTCTGAAATGAACGTTTAGTTCATATAACGTCCAAGTTGGACTTACAATTTGCCAAAAAATGGTTAAAAAAACAACAAATTTTTTAAACGTTCTTTGGAAGTTTCAAAATGTAACGTTTTAATCAAAACGTTCACAAAACGTTTTAATTGAACCTTATAATGAGACTTATTTTATTGAACGTTTTATGAACGTTTTTTATGCGTCCAAATGGAACCTTATGAAAATGAGAAGGTGATTAGCATATAATACGTTAGACATATCGAAATAAACGTTTTTATTGAAATTATTTCAATTTAACGGCAATAAATTCATTCTTTTTTGTTTCATTTTATTGTAATATTGTTCTGAAACACACTTAAATATAAAGAAAACTAATTCAGCATTGGAATGTAGTAACATAACAAATAAAGTAATAACTAACCATCACAAACAATACTTTCAATAAACTATAAATTTTCTGGAGCATCATACAGTGTTAAATCCAAATGATATCCAGTAAAGTCGGCTTTTAAGCATGATTTAGATTGGAGACACTTCACTCTTAAGTGCCATTCCACAAATGGCCAAGGTTTGATGTGCATGAATCATAACATATTTGCATTTATTATATGTGTACATAAATTTTTAAGACGTTTCCAAAGGTTTTTAAAAGGTTTTCCAAACGATTCATAAAACGTTTTTAGTTCATTTCAAGGTTTTAAAAACGTTTTTAAAAACGTTTAAAGAACGTTCCAAACATTTTTATAAAGGTTTTCTTCGTATTCTAACAGCGTCGACAATATATTTAGAACGTTTTCCAAAGGTTTTTGTACGTCTCAAGCTTCCGAAAGGTTTTTATTTTTTTTTGTTCTTTCAACGTTTATAAAACGTTCTTAAAACGTCTAAAACCTACCACATTTTGACGTTCATAAAACGTTTTCACAAAACGTCCAAAAACCAACTTGGAACGTTTTTATAACGTTTTTAAAACGTCCATTTGTTGTTAGTTTGGGGGAGGCCAAAATTAACATTTTCAGATTTTGGTACTTATCCATTTCTTTTTTGATGGAGGCCATCAAAGGATCATCATATATCAGCCATAATGGTTTGGTCGATCAATCGGATCAGTCACCAATCACGATTCTCCCCTTCCTCTTTTCCCTCTTTACTTATTTATTTTAGTTTTTATTTGTTGTTGTTGTTGTTTTTATTTCATGGGAGGCGTCAGCCCATCTGGATCCGCGCCTGTATATCACGTACAAAACGGTACATGAGTACATCACAAAATTCCTGTGTCGGAATTTATATGGGATACATGTACATTCTATTCCCTCTTTTCATAGTACTTTCAGAATGCTGTGGTTTGAAGTTTTGAGCTATTGAGAGATTCGTCCTTCCATATGCTAACGTTTTAGACTACGTCCTACATCTTCCAGCGAAAACACACTAATATGCGTCGATGCGACATCACCGGTCGTAACACAATAATATGAACAAGGCTTATATAAATAAATTACTTTGTTTATGACACTATCATATGATTGAGAAATTATATCGCCTAAAAACAAACATGAGGCGTTTTGGTTTATGTTAATTAAAACTTGACAAGCAACGTTAACTTCAAAAGCATATTACAAATAATTATATACCCAGATTTTGTCCACTAAACAATACCTGTTTTCTGTTTCACCCAGTCGACAAAGTATGAGAGTTTTGTGTAGACACCATATGTGTTACATTGGGCCGCACCATAGCTAACGATGCCGACCTGTCTGTAGCTTTCCTTTTTTCGGCTTCTAATCACCAGCGGTCCGCCAGAATCCCCTCCACAGGAATCCCTGGCTACGAACCGTGAGCCCGCACAAAATGCAACATCAGTGTTGACCCCAGGGTATGTTGCCGTACACAAATCACCTGCAGCCGGTGATATTATAATTTCCATGAGGTCGAGGGAATAACTGGAACGATCTAGAGGATTAGTAAGACCCCAGCCTGTGACCACGGCATGTCTTCCCGGAGCTAAATACCATTGAGCTGAAAATCAAACAAGACAATGTGCGTAAGAAAATTAATACAAAATACCAACGTGATCTTCACCATCATAATCATAATTTAGATACTATTATATCCTACACAAATTAAATCCTGTATAGTGATTGGTTTAAATAGCATCATGTGTCCAATTATACTCTAGCTATGATAAAGAAAATTTGATATACCGTAATGTCAATGATCGATGGAATAGTGCACTATTCCATCATTGCCGTCACAAATCATTCATCTCTCGGATGCGCCGGACAACGAGTTGTTTCTTTCGGGAAGGTCCCGTGATGCGTCGGCGCAGACACATATCAGATTCCCCTGAGCGCGGTGGCTTAAAACTCTTGCATGCACATTATTTTAAGCAGGAAAAGAAGATTTTCTCTTTATTTTCTAAAAATAGTATAACAATATTTGCCGAGTATGAACTACGAGATATTATGCTGCAGACCTGGTCCTAGCATTATCAGTGATTTTCAAATCTTTTAGCCCAGCCATTACAGAGAAATGAATTATTACGATTGTATAGTTAAGATACATGTGACTATAGTCGAATTGGCAGGCAAAGAGTTAATAACGAAAGTAGGTCAGTCAGCGCACTCGTTAACTCTGCAACGGTGCTTTGCATGCCAGAGCGTGATCTCCACTTTGGTCCAGATCATATCAGGAGATCGGGATGAATCAACGAGGAATAAATTATCGAAATCTATCGTTCTAACTTTTAAAGTAGGATAATTACTCGAAAGTATAGAGGGAATATTCATATATTTCGGTTTGACAGGTAATTTTCTATTTTCCTCGGGCCTTCACTCTCTGTAATAAATTAGGAAAAATATAATAATGGTAAAAAAAATTAAAAAAATCAATAATAAAAAATGTTAGTCCAACTCCTTAATAGATTTAAATTGCACTTCTATGGGAATCTTTAATTCATAACGCGCAATCTAATTGATAAATTTTCATTGGCGAGCATCCCTGGGTATGATCTGACCAATGAGGTGATGCGGAATTACCTACGCAACTAGGGATTTATATATACCCAACAAAAAAGTAAGTCCCCCCTAATCAAATTGATTAACTTTTAACAAAGAGGAGTTTTACATATTTTATGACATGCGCTTGTAGGTAATTTTATCAGCTTACATTGAGCGAATTTTACTGAAATTCGTTTGTCATGCTTCAATGAGTACGGTCTAAAGGCAAAAATGTCACTTTTCGAAAGTCACAAGGTTAATTTCATAACTTTAATTTAATATTATTTGAACAAATTCAGACTTTTCAAAAAAGAATGTTCAGAAGGGTTGTTGCACTTAATTTCTAAACACATCAAACGATTTTGCATTAAATTTCACGGTGGATGCACAGGAGGTAAAATTTGCAAAAACTGCATTTTTTACACATTTTTACTTTAAAAATTACTGATTATGACGGAATATGCAATCTGGAAGAGTGTTTTAAACAATACTCATCATTCACGGTTGATGAACACTTATTAAAAACAAAAGGATTTTTTCAAATTTCTAAGATAAGTATTGTTCCATATTATGTAATAAAATCATTTTATCAACTTTTTGTTATATGTATGTCAAATTATTCTTTTCAAATAATGTTATGGCATTTTATCAAATTCATGGTTCAATGAACACGTGATACGTGAAAAGCCGTTTTTTCGCTTGTGGATGAAATTCAATTGCTTACTTGAATTAATTGTCACAGACCTTCTTGGATACTTCATTGATTTGAGTTTCACGAAAATTCCAGGGTTTTACGCTTCAGTGAGCAGAAGTTATTAGAAAACATGCAAATAAGAAGAAATTTCAGGGCTTTGGCCCCACTCCGTGCTTTATCAGATTATCAATTTAGCGTTCGTTCTGTAGTTAGTACCACCCAGAGTTGTGTGCCAAGTTTCATGGAAAACTCTCAGTGAATTAACAAAATCATCAAGAAATTAAGCCGAATGTCAATTTTGTTAAATTTTGATTCTCTCATCTGTCATTGAATTGTGTACAATCTTCGAGGCAAAAACAAACCCCAAATCAACATGCTAGAACTTTTTAACAAAAGGTGTTGAGTAATATCGTTGGCAGTTATGTTCATATACTCATCGACTAACTCATGTGCGATATGAGATAAACCCTTGCGTCATGCATTAAATAAACATACGTTAAAGGCAAAATGTCATTACAAAAGTACAATAGTCACCTTAAAGTGTGCTCACTCGTCCGTGTCACGACGAATAGTGCTCATTTTTCACAAAATGTGACGATAATGTTGATGATAATATCTGATTTCAATTCTTTAAATAAAACTGTTTGGACTTTACCATTTTTGAGGCCTGAAATAATTCTTAAACTTGTGCTCACTCATCCATGAAAAAATAATGAAATGTATCGGAATTGGGTTTGGATGACCAAATTTTGGATGATAAATCACAAAAAAATTAACACAAGGTAAGAAGAAAATTACAAAATTGTTATTTACAGTCTCCAAAATGACCCTTGTGACTTTTGAAAATGTCAATTTTTGCTTTAAACGTTGATCACTCATCCATGTCTCAACGGATCAATGTCAATTTTTCACAGAAGGTACTCAATAACTATAGAAAAAACATCCCTCCAAATTATTGTGCTCAAAACAAGCCCGTTCAAAAGTTACATCATTTTGATTAGGGGGGGGGACTTACTTTTTTTGTTGGGTATAGATGCGATTTTTAAATCTACTTAAAGTCCCAGACCGGACCGAGAATGAAAACCAAAATTACCTATAAAACGAAAGCTAATATTTCTTCCTAATACACAATTCCCAATTTAAGCATTTTATCTTCCATTAGACAGTATTTCATTAAAAAGGTGATCGAACCTCAACCAGGCCATCCCTCCCAAGTACTCGTAAAAGTACCCTATTATATAATGCGGCTGATGACGTCAAAGAAGTTTAAGGGAATGCTGCTGCCAGGCATGATAGGGTTTCGGCTTTAGAAAACACGTTTGTATTGCTATGTCAGAACAATAGACCCCTGTGTGCTAGATTCTATTGTTCTGACATAGCAATACAAACGTGTTTTCTAAAGACGAAACCCAATCATGCCTGGCAGTAGCATTCCCTTAAACTTCTTTGACGTCATCAGCGCCTATATAATAGGGGTACTTTACGAGTACTTGGGAGGGATGGCCTGGTTGAGGTTCGATCATCTTTTATGAATACTGTTATGAAAATTTAATTTATGTTGGGGGTATTATGTATACCCTACTTAGCTTTCAATCGATGTAAGGTGTATTTACTCCAGTCAACGGTAGGTGTTAAGGGTAGGTGTTTAAAAAAATTTTGGGCTTCGGCCGTTATTAAATATTTACATACTACATAGGGGTAGGGTCAGGTCAGCGTTCCGCTCCGAACAACTGACAAGCAAAAAAAAAAAAAAAAAAAAAAGGTTATTAGCATTTTTAGGGGGTGCCTAAAAAGGTCTATGTACATATGTATTCCTGATTCCAAATTGTACGGGCGTGCGCTAGCACCTTTAGCCCCCCCCCCTGGATCGCGCATTGCTTTTTGTTACTGAACCAACACGAGGCCCTAGTCTACCCAAGGAAACACGTCTGAGGTGTAGATTGTTTATGTCTATCTAGTTTATGGTACAGGCTCGACTATTTTGTCTACGGGGGGTCAAAATTTATCTTGATTGGGGTTCAACATTGATTTTATTCATTTTTACGCCACGGAAATTTCCATCTTCCCTAAATGTATTTGTAAAATCTTCCAAACATAAATGAAAATAAAATGTTCAATAATTACCATTTAGCCTTGTCATCAAGGCTAAACAACATTTAACCGGAAATGATGATATTAAGGGGTGTTTTTCTTATTGGTTTTTAGCATAGATGGAATAAAATATCCGAATTTTTAACAATCTCGCTTACTACCAACCCCCCTAACAAGACTAAGCCTGTCCAGAATTAAATTATTAAAGAACAAATATTACATTTACCTTAGGACGCGTTTCCTGGGGGTAGGAATGAGGGGTTCTTGATCGGCCGGGAAACAAAAGGAACCTCAAAATATGAGAAAAAATGACGAAATGGGCATCATGAGGTTGACAAAACTTTTTGGAAAAAAAAAAATCCACATGAAGGGTTGAGAGAATTTCCAAGATATTGCCAGGTTCCCGAAAGTAAAAGCAGGGGCACACATATTCAAGAATTAAGCCAGAGCAAAATCATGTCGCTATAGCGGCAAAAAATATTCCACTTTATGACGGACAGTGTATTTTAGTATGAGGGATAGATATTTCTGTATGAACAAATGAGATAAATAGGATTTCATATAATAAAATACAAGAAGTAGGGACTGTGACATTCATCAGTTTGCTCATTTGAATATTCAAGTATTCATGAAGACCTTTCTATGAGACCTGTTTTAGGAAAAATATTCATTCTAAAAATGCATAATTTGTAATTTTTCATACCGATTTCGATAGAAATTTTCTGTGTTGTGCTTGTTAAATTACTTTACTTTACAAACGTTTGATATTTCAGCCCGGAGTCTCCTTTAAAGATGAATTTAATCATGTACATGCTAATGAAACATTGAACTTTTTAATGTATGATTTGTGACAGTCATATATATTTATGTCTATCGACTTGGCTCTATACATTCATTGATTTAAAAACGACAAGGATCATATATCGTCCTTTATAAAAAAAAAAAAATAATAAAAATAAACAGAATAAAAATACGTGCGGTTTTCGTACGTGATTGATTAATGAACCGCATTTGATGGCGTTCCAAATCATGGCAACACAACTTACATTGCCTTTGGTTATGCTAGGCGGGAGACATACAGTTTCGCACAAAAGGATTCAAACTGGCCTGACCGATCAAGACCAAGAGGGCGATTGCGTTATTATTATTTATCACGCTGACCGGTAGTCCGGGGATAATTATTCCTGATACGTTCAAACTCCTGGACTCTCTTGCATCTGTTCATGTGTCTCCTAAGTATTTATTTAATAAACAAACGAAAATGATATATTTGTGGATGTTCTTTTTAATGTTGAAACTAATGATTTGTGTTTTTCATGGGTTATAGTTTTAGTGATTGAACTATATCGATTAATTAATATCTCTTCAACACTTTATCTTACGGTATAAAACAAGCAATGTGGCCTTTGCCCAAATTTTAACCCCGAAATCATTGTGTAAATTTGAATTTGAATGTTAAAGCAGTTCTAGTACAGTGCACTTTATTGGAATCAAATATTATTCCCTCGAGTCCAAAATAGACCATCTGAGTGTCATAAGATTTGCCAGTCCTGTCAACACAAATTATTCAACAATGTTTTCCCTGTAAAGTTGTTTTATTATATATTATAAAAAAAAGAAAAGAAATTATAGCCTGATTTGACGGGAATTGCCCCCCTAAAGGTAATTGAATTTACCGATGAATTAAAATTCCATAGGAATTAAACGTTCCCAATGAGGTTTTGGCGGTGTGTCGTTTGGGGGTGGGGGGTCGAGTACCCTCAGATGAGTTTACATGAGTAGTATGTACACGTAAAGTTAACATTGTTAAAGGACTACTAGATACACGATCGTTTCTCTTAGGGAGCTCACGGGTCATTTTCCGAAGCAATGTGCTGCAGTCAAAACCCAGTTCTTATGAATCAGCGTTACCAACACACTATCTAAATATTGTTAGTTATAAGACATATAATAGTCCTATAAATAGAGATAACTTGACGTCTATAATAAAATGTGGTAAAATATTTGAATCTTAACTTTGAATATCAAAATAACTAAAGTGACAACTTTTAATCTGCCACGGGGGGGGGGGTGCATGAAATTTCCCTTTTGGAGAAATCTTACATTCGACAGCGCAATCGTGACGAAAATTGGCTTGCACATGCTCTGTGACGTAATCTCCCAGTAGTTTATCTTTTCGAAAAAATATTTCGTGCTTAACTCATAGTAATAATTTGACATTTTCTCCTTTACATATTCCTCATCCATTCCAACGTGCGATTTTTGATTTGTTAATATTATATATAACAAATAGTACAACAACGGACGTATAACTTGAATAATACTAGTTATACTTTTACGTCCATGGTATACGACGAACTTTCCGTCACGGACGAACAACGCGTCGAACCTTAAATTTATCAAGCGATGAAATTTGACACACCATGTGGCAAGATAACATATGTGGAAGATACTACAATATATTTGGATGCTATCTGTATCCACTGAATATCATGTGACCCAATTTGAACCAATAATATAACAGAACATTCTTGGATAATAATAATAATATGAATTGTTACTATCTTATTTATATAGGCTACCTTATACCTACCTCATTACTGTCTTCATCGTAAAGAGCTACTTGCCATGGCCATGCGGCTGACGACGAAACATTACCACCCACAATCCGACCCGAAAGTGCGGTACCAGCGATTCCGCATGCGTCGTAAGCTATTTGACCAAGACAGTATAAAACGTACTTTAAAGATTCTTATGCTGCAGTCACACAGACAATTACGTATACATACGTCTGTGTTGTTTTATCTTATATTCTATCATTTCTTATGTGTTTCTTTGTTTTACTGGATGAACGAAATTGTCAATATTTCCACTGCTGACTATGACGGGTAGGCATCCCTGGGGATCAGCAAAAAAGAAAATAATTTTTGGACGCAACCGGACGTAACTCAACATAAGTGTCTGTATTGCTACAGTCACACAGACACTTACGTATAGATACGTCCGGTTGCGTCCAAATATTGTTTCATCTTCTATTCTATCATTTCTTATGGATATTTCTATCGTGTTTTACTGATGAAGAATTATCAATATTTCCACTGCTGACTATGACGGGTAGGCATCAGTGGGGATCCCAGAAAGAAATAATTTTGGACGCATCGGAGCGTAACTATACGTAAGTGTCTGTGTGACTGTAGCATAAGACTGCAACATGACATTGCAATCAGATCATAATTGCGTGCAATCATATATGTAAAAAAAAAAAAAAAAAAAATCACCTTTTTCTTTATTCGTTGTGTAGATCAATTGCATCAAATCGCTATTTCATGCAATTTAAAGGATTATCTTTGGAAAGAAAGGACTCGAGTAAAAATGTAGGTGGAATTCAATTTTTTAATTTGCTTTCTTAATATAATCATTCACACCGATGAGCCTGCAGTCAGCTGATTGACTAAATTTCGTCCCATAATGCATAGCAGTGAAAGAACTGTAAATGACATAATTGTTGATATAGAAAGAAAGAACTGGCATGACTGGAATGTGTTTTGGATGTCAATGATTACACCAAATAGTTAATATTTAGGATCTACCACTGTCCACAGAGCCACAAAACGGTATGCCACCAGTGGCGGATCCAGGATTTCATGAGGGAGGAGGGGGGTGCAAAATTGGAATTTCAGATTTTGTACAAAAAAAAACAAAAAAAACAAACAAACAATCATAAAGGTCATCAAGTTTCAACATAGGGGTAATTTTCAGTTGTAAATCGGGTCGGTTGTCCATTTCTTCTCATTCCCCTTTTTTTTGGGGGGGGGGGTGCCAGCTGCCCCCCCCCCCCACCCCCTGGATCCGCGCCTGCCCACAACCTGGAAATTCCTCGAATATTGAGTAATATTAGTCCAGCAGCTAGACGACTTTCGATCAAACGAACGTGGACAGGCAGACGAGTATTAGAAAAGATGGCGACAAAACCTACATACACTAAACTGAACGTCTGTCGTTACATCCTGCTGGATCGATCTAGCCCTACAAGCGGGCGCCAAAAAAGTGCCCCTTTTACAAAAAAAAATTTAAAAAAAATGAATAAATAAATAACCGTAAAGTTTGTACTATTTAGAAACAAGATAGAAATTTATTAAAATTGAATATTTTAGTGAACAAACTATTTGTGATTATGCTCCACATTTCCTTTTCTTTGTTATTGTTCTGTTGTTTTTTTTAAAATGTGTATGAATATTCGTTTTGGACAACTGAGGGTTCTGTAACTTAAAAGCTGTGGGAGGTAGTCTAGTGGAAGGATGTGACCCCCCGCTGCTACATGTTGATTACTTACATATGTTTGCATTGGTAATGGCAGCAACAGCAAGATCTAGGGTCTTATAATTAGAGAGAAAGAAGACGTGTTCACTTGTAGGTTTAGATGCGATCTCGGCCAGGGCTGTCTTGTCCGTGTTCTGGCTGATTCCGATGCAGTGGATCGTGATGTTAAACTCTTGCTTAAGTTGCATGGCGTGCTCTACAGGACCACCGCCCACGTTGCTCATACCTTTAAAGAGATACATTGATAATGGAAACGGCAAAGAAATTCTGCTGAATATTGCTCAAAGTAGTTACATGTTACTCTGCGTGCATAAAAAGATTTACATACAAGTGAGAAATTGTGTGAAATTTGTCATAAAATCATAAATTTAAATGATTTTGTGTAAAAGGTCAATTTCAGCGGTACGTCCACTGCTCACCATAACTCCCCTTACAAAAATCTGCGATGGTATTTCAGTAGTATCCAATGGTAATTCATTGGGTATACCATTGAAATACCATTTACACCATTGAGTCATTTTTGTAAGGGTCAGCGCCCACGGGTAAAACACGTACATCGCTCTTCCAATGTGTTACACAAGCATATGGAACTCGAATTGTTCTGTCTGTTTAAAACAAATCGAAGTAGGTACCAGGCCGATGCCTGATATCGTTTCCAAAATGCGATCCGGACATGGTAATATTCTATATTTTAAGATATTGTCAAAAAATATATACGTCATAAAAGTCGTCAAAGTCGTCAACCATAGAACTCTCACATTTTTGCAAAAAGATGAACAAACCATAATAATTTTGCTTGCAAGCTCAAAAAAAATTTCCAATCACAGTGCGTGTGACATTATCACACATCCTTATTTCGTATGCTGCAGCGAATCAGATGATTTCTTGTGACAAGCTGCCATTGTGCCAACGGTTGCTTAATTACGGAGCAAACAGATAACTTTAAAGCAGACGTCACCCTTCGCAAAATAATTTGTGTCTTTCCACCAAAACAGCTACTATCTCACTAATCTGTCACATTTTGATTCTGAAAAGGGTCGGCAAATCTGTTTTCATTTGCTTTCTGACAAAAATATAAGGCTATTGTGCCTTAATAATTAAATCGTTACAATTCGTACATGTTTTTGGACACGTAATCTTAAAAATGCCCGGCAGAGGAACAATTAATATTCGAGGAGCATTTTGCATTCTTGCAGACAAAGAATAATGTGCTCTGAAATGCGGTCCGCATGTAGCCCGTGTCACACAGTCCCGAAGTTGAGCAACGACGGACACGCGAACATGGAAAATTTCAAATTTTGCTCTTATCGCGAAAGCATCGGGCACCATTGGGCCATTTTAGCATTGTTCAGAGTATATTCTTTGCAGCTTTATAAAAAATAAAAAAAAAAAAAAAAAAAAAAAATGACCATCCTTGGAGTTTTTTTCAGGCTTCGGCAGTAACTTCCGATGCATCGGCAAAATCTTTGGCAGCCAAAAAAATATCGATAGACTATGTGAATGTCCACTTCATTAGAGCATCGTAGCATCGTAGCTTCTTGATGCCCTCTCAATGCCACCGCTTAGCCATCGTATAGTATTGTCAAGCCCGCATCGCACTTTCCCGAAGTTGAGCAAGGATGGACCCACGGTCATGGAATTTTTTAAATGTAATTGCTCTTGTCACGAAAGCAGCGGACCATTCGTGTACCCTTCGTGTGTCCTTCGCACCGGCATAAATCCGTAAAGAATGCTATTTTAATATCTGTGGGATATTATTATATTCCACATACTAAGAATGTTGCACCAGGATTGGTCAAAAGTCAATCACGTGATCACTCGCAGTGATAGCACTTTTGAGTTTCGCTAATCAATTATTTTTAGGATGGGCGCAAAAAAGTGCGTTGTCACTCGTTTTTTTTTTTTTTTTTTTTTTTTTGGTACTAGCCCTGATTACATCACACAGCAGGGCGACATTTAAATTCCTCTGTACGTAACAATTTTTTTTCTTTGTTACGTAACAATCAATTCAGCTCATTTGATCAAGGCCTTCGCCGCTAATTACGCGCACTTTAATTGTACGCTTTTTTTACAAGCGCAGGCATCGATGACTTGAGTGGATTTTTTCTTTAATTTTAAGGATCTCTAGGAAATCTTCATTTTAACCAAAATATTTTTGTTTCCCCGAGCTCTTAAAAATGTGTCAGACGTGGAATATAAATCAGTTCTTGATCCAAGTAACGAGGCAAGCTATCATTTCCACGGCAAGCTGGATGTACACGCTATCTCTCTCAGCTTTGCTTCGGAGGAGATAGCTTATCCAGCTTGCCTGGGAAGTGATAGCTCCCATCATTTGGATCAACGTGATTATTGCTTAATAATACAAAGCGTCATCCCACTAAAGAATAGAAGGTCGCAATCTGTACACTTTTGTAGGCATCGCGCTGACTTCGTGCGAACCCATGTATCAATCAATCTGTGTGTCCATCGTTACTCAACTTCGGACAGTGACGCCAGCACTACAAAAGGTCAGTGGTGTGGGCTCAATGAACATGTCATAACACCTTGACAAAAAAAAGAACATTTGTTGTCTCCATGGTAGCACTAATGGCATTTTGTGTTCTAATAAACTTCATTCCCCACATTTTCAGACAGGGGAAGAATTCCGAATCAAGTAAAGTTTAAAATTATTTTAGCCATGGGAGCGTAGCGACCCCGAGAGAGAATAATGCCTAGATCTACTTGACTGTATAACACGGTGTAAATTTTACATTGCAGTGAAGGTTGTTGCGGCATTCTTATAAAAAATAAAAAATAAAATGTAAATACTTTTTTGCTAGGAGCGCTAGCGACCAACCCAGACTGATAAAATTGATAAAATGTTTTGATAAATTACATTTGAGCTTTAAAACACGTCGGTTTGATAAATAACACTTCTGTCGTTGGCAGGGTTGAGGTTGTTGTCTCGTGCAAAGGCTTCTGCTATCTATATAACGAACCTCATCAAGAGCATTAGGTAGGTTCGTACCTTTTTCTGTAAAGAATGTTTATAATAATAATCACGGAAAATAAACTCTTTTGCAATTCATAATTAAAGAAACGAAAATAGAAAAACTGTTGTAGCTATTTCCATGACTACTGACTTCATTTTGGGCTTTTTTTTGTTGCAAATATGTTTTTAATTGAGACAATTATTAGCAAACAATAACTGTGTGCCGGAATTCGATCCATGAATTTCAAAAACATTCATGTAGTAGCATTCAAAGATTTCATAAGGGAAAGGCATGGAAGAGGGGGCAGATCGTTCATTTTCAGAATTTGGGTAGAGCCCCAATTTTTCTAATGAAAAAAGCCTGGCCGGCTCAGATGTTCTAAAGGGTGGGGGGGGTAGCTGGGGTAGGCGTTGAAAATACTCTGGCCGTCCAATAATTTCTATTTTGAACCTGCTAGTCGAAATTCCTCAAAGGCCGGGGTAGGGAAGGTAAGTGGTAACCATAACAAAAATTGAATATAAAATTATATTTCTTCCCATAGGGGAAGAAGGGGTAATTTACTCGTTTGTTTGTTTGTTTGTTTTTTGGGGCTAATTCGAATCTAAGCACTTCCCCCCTCAATTTTGGGGTCTAGGGGGGGGGGGGCTGCAGTAGTAATTCAAAATTTAAATACAAAGTATGGCTTGTCGAAAATATAGAAATAATATCTTTTATGACTATTCC
>CALNVZ010000649.1:1120710-1148002 GCA_940671915.1 Paracentrotus lividus | reverse complement strand
TTTGACACCCTTCAAATTGTTTGATTGGATTTTCCCTTTAAAACATAATCATTCTCGTATATATCTCTGCTTCTAAAATTATCATCCTACCTTCTCCACTAGAAGCCTCGCGAACCTCTTGCTTTTATCAAAATTGGCTTCTCCGACACTATTCGATGCATCAAAGGCAAAGTAGATATCAAGACCAGAGGTGGACGGGTCAATTGTACGCTTTCTTCGTCCACCAGAGTTAGATGTGCTCTCATTCATACCCGGCCAGAAGCCGCCGTCAATGGCCATTTCATCGAAGGTCTTCCCCAGGCCGTTCGTCACTCGTGTAAATTCGTCGAACTCGTCACGACCTCGAATTTAAACCAAACCGGACTGATCGTCACTGTGTGTAGGATCTCATTAACAGTATTTTATAAAAGCTAGTCTTATATACATGTTGAAAGACCTTTTTGAACTACCAGTAAAGTCTATATTTCAGTTTAAATTAGCCTTAATTTCCATTCATAAAGGGAAACTGATTTTTTTTTTTTTTTTTTTTTTTTTTTTTTTTATTGAGGGGGGCGGGGGAAGGGGTAACTAGTAATATTATTATTGCGGTACTCTTCACGCTCGCAGTTATCTATAATTCATAATTGTTTAAGAAAATGAATAAGAGGGCAAAGTTTCATGAATTTTTGTCTATGGCAAACTTTTTCGTTCGAGCTTCGCATCGTGTAGTTTTAACGGTTATCGATTTTAGAAGGAATATACAGATAATCATCATTTAATAGGAATTTTCTCCTCGCGCTTCGCGCTTATTTATTTCTTTTAGGGATTTTATCATCAATTTTAGGAAAAGTTGCTGAGTTATTGTGGGCAGGTATCCACTTTACCTCTATAATTCTTTATACGGCTTGTTGATTTGTTTAGTCTTACCCATGCACCTCGGCATTCCCCGCGTCCACTCTCCAGAGAGGGTGCAAGTCCTTTCTTCAGAGCCAATCATCTCGTAGCCACGCACGGTAACATCTAAAACGGACGCTGGAATGCACTCTATAATCAGGCGAACCGATTTTATAACCATGTATCGGTTCCCAAGGGCTGGGCAGTCATATTCTGTACAGAGGCGAAAAAGTAATCCATCACATTTACTTTAGCTACAAATTGCGCCACTACAAATATTATTCCATACTCTAATAGAATGACTAACTTGCTTCAGCCCTTGGATTAAACTATACCCTATCCTAAACCTAACCCTCACATGTGACATAAAATCATATTGCAACACTAACCCCAACCCTATAGCTTGGAGGAAATAAAGACCGTAGCAATTCTTTTTAAAAATGTTCCCCCTCAGGGCAGTGTTCTGGGTCGCGGTCTCTTCAACGTGTACTCGAATGACCAACCAGTTTCATCGGATACAAGGAATTTCATATATAATGCAATATATTGGCATCGCTGCTGAGAACAGTGACGTTGATGCTATACAAGTAGAAGGCCACTCGACATCAGCGCTAGACAACTTGACATCGTCCTACAGGGACAACCAGTTGAAAGCATAACTCTTCCAAGATCAAGGTTAGCTTTATCCACCTCCGCAACCGTGATGCTGGAGGAAGGAAACTTTCCCTTACATGGAATCAAATTACATCAAAATTACCCCCTATTACAAGCTTTTGGAGGGAAAGGCAGCAAAATTACACCCCTTTCACAGGTTTTTGGACATTATTATTCGGGACCCTATTTCAGGATTTTTCTCAAAGAATTGAAATGTATCCCTGATTAATAATAGATCGGGAGGGAAATGGCTAAAGACACCTATTTCAATGAATTTCGGGATTTCCCCTTCCTGAGCCCCTTAAATAGGCCTATATACCCCCTTCCCGGAGATCGGGAGGGGGGGCAGTATTATACCTTCACTGGTGCAAGACGTCAGAGTGCCGTTCCAATGACCGTCAAGTTGACACACTCTTTCACTTGACCCCATCAGCTCAAGATGAGAAGAACAACTCAAGGTCATCACCGTGCCAACAGGCCATGAGTTCGTGGAGCCTCTGTCTCCAAGCGAGAATGAGATACGGCCGTCGTCGAGGTGTCGAGAACTGGGGTGGGGACATCTTGCCACTGCAGATTTTTAGAAAAAATAATCGAAAATTTAAGTGAGTTCTTAAAATTTTCCTTTGTCATCAAGATGCTTGCAAACGTAGCAAACTGATGTATGTGGGCGTGTGGGTTTGGTTTTTGAAAAAGTGTTAATCAGATTTCGTAAAAAGCTGCAAAAAGATTTTCCTGTGTCGCAAACGCCCGAAAGCAGTTCGGACCGAAGCAGTTTTATGTTCGCAAGCAAAATTTTTAACATCTTTAATCTTTGTTTGTGAACATGATATTTGCCTAACAGCCACATTCAGTATAATATGACGCCGTTGATCAGAAAGGAAACCAAATTTTTCAAATGTTCACCACTTAGTTAATAATCAGTTAATAATAATGCTCCTGCACATTTACTTGGGCATGTAACGTAAGGTTACGGTTTGGCTCGTGATAATTTTGGTTAATATAAGCTTCGAGTTAGACCAGGCACTAACAGTGGGCCCAGTCACATTATTTCGGATGGTTATGTCAAAGTTTTATCCCAGTTGTAAATAATGCGTTGTTGTGACATTATGCGTCGCTGCTACATTACCCTTTGTAACACACTACTTTAGTGCTAACAACGCGTTACATGATTTTAAGGTGATTCGGCCTATATCATTAGGTCCAGGTAATACTCTGATTAATCTTGGGAATTAAATGTAGAGCAATTGTTGCAGAAACATAATTCGTTAAAATCTTAACAATACAGTACTATTGATTTGATGGAAGCAAGTAACTACTCAATTCGTCATAATTTCTTTTAATTGGAGAATACATGTTGATAAATAGAATTAAAAATACTGCATATGTGCTTTTTTTTTTTTTTTTTGCTAAACATGGATGCCTTTTGTAGATATTGTTCGTACAAGTTGTAAGCTGTTATCAATGTCCAGATGACTTTCGTGTAAAGTAAATTACTCAAGTATGACGATTAAGTACAGTCTTACTGGGATTATTTCGCTTGCAATTGCCGGCGTTGATCATTTGGGCGTTAATTGTATTATTAAGTAGTTACATTAGCAATTTATTGGACCAACAAGGAGTGTTCTCTCTAAACGGCTGGATAAGTAGATAAATTTCGACATGGATGATACATTTGGAGCTTGGCGCAGTGGGTTCTAGGGGGGTTTGGGAGATACTGTGCATTTGTGTACGCTGTCAGGTGATGCCGATGCGTGTCATTTGGGCTACCATTTCTCGTTGACAGGTATGTAAGTCCTGGCCAACGTTTATTTCGCATCGATCTGAAGAAAACCTTCGTTAACATTCGTATTTGGAAACAATCTGGTGTGAATCTCAGAAGCATGGTGACAGATGGTCATATGTATATCTAGATTAAGTTATTGATTTATAGATTTGAGAAGTTCAATATGACGAAGCAGACCTTTATGGGCGTTCTAGGAAATTGCTTGATTGTGGCAGTATAACCATGAATTTATTAAACAATTTCTTGTTGTACAGTTGTAGTTTATTTGTCTTTCATCTAAGATGTAGTTTTTTCCACTTACTGCTCATATTGTACAGTAATATGAATATTTCTCATTTTTAGTATGAAAATAGCCAGCTAGGGAATCAGATTTTTCCTCTTTTACGAGGTATGGGTGGTAAGCCATTAGAAAGTGATCAAGCATGTGTGATGTGTGTGGCGATGTGTGTCAATATCTGTTGCTGTATTGTTGCGGCTACTGTTTGAAGTAAAGATCTAGGAGTTGTGCGCCAGGACGTCGCGATAATTCGTGGTCCAACTTTTGAGACATAAAATTGAAGGTACTATTAGTTTTTAAGCACTTCTGTACATTGACAATAGATAGTTCGGGTAAGATCTGCCCGGACTGTCGTTTTGGTCTCGATACTATAATGATCCGTCGCCTGTGTGGAGTGGCTATATCGTTTATGGTAGGTAGTAGAGTGTGTTGTCCGCTCTTTATTTTGGAGAGGAAGAGTTTTCGAATTTGTATAGATTGAATGGTAATTTGGATATGATTTTCGATTATCATTTCAGTGAAAAAAGCTTGTCAAATTTTATGCTGTACAGAGGCAAATTTACGTGCAAATAATAGTTAATCAATAAGATATTAGCTGGCCAAAATTTGTCTGAAATAATTTAAAAAAAAAATTGATGATCCTAGCTTACTCGCCGACGTTGTAGGTCCGATTCACTATATCATGGCTCCCATTCTGTATTGCTGCAAAGTTGGTGGAGCACATGTGATTCCTGTGTGAGAAAGAACTCTTTAAAAATGAAACCCTTTTTAAAAGCTAATGTTAACGACAGAGAAGGCTTTGGGAACGGGGTTACGAGATTCTCTTTGACCATCCATCAATCATCTGCATCATTATTATTATTTTATGGATCATTTATTTATTTTATTTCATTTTATTTTATTTTATTATTATTTTATTTATTATTATTATTTTATTTTTAATTAATTAATAATATATATAATTTATATATATAATTATATATATTATATATATATATATTTTTTTATTTATTTATTTATTTATTTATTTTTTGGGGGGGGGTGGTGCATTTTAGTACCCCAACTGCTGAAGTTCTCCACGGCACACCAGAAAAAGCCCCTATATCGCAATTGTATTGCTTTTATATTTGTCTGGAGACAGACTATTTGAAAAATCTTCTCCAAAAGAAGGGTGACAGAAAATGACTGTCAAAAAAAAAAAAAAAAAAAAAAAAAAAAAAAGACCTCCAAAATACAAACGAAAAAAATAAAACAAACAAAATATAGAAAAATTATAAAGGATTTAAGAAGGAGGAAAGAAGTGCGACTATACTTTAGACGTTTTCAATCAAAGTTCTAAAGAACATATCTTGAGGCTATGACACAAATTTACCAATCAAAATGAAAAATAATTAAAAAAAGTATGTTTAAGGTCAGAATGTTTTTGAATTTACATGTATTCCATGGCGGAAATACTTTTATATTATTTATTTTGTATAAAATTGTTCAATGATAATGAACAAATATGCCCCCCCCCCAAAAAAAAAAAAACAAAAAAAATACAACAACAAACAAACAATACATAAAAAATAAAATAAATAAATAAAAAATAATAAAAAATAAAATGAAATGAAAAAAACAGAAAGGGAATTAAATGCATTTTGGCAAAGTGTCAAGTTGAGTGTAAGAAAAAAAAGAAAAAAAAGAAGAAGCTTACTGTTGCATTCTGGGATATCCGCATCTGCATCCCAGGTCCCATCCTGGCACGTGATTATGACGTCACACGACGGATGATATCCGTTTGGCAGGTATAGTTGAAACACTGTCCGTTCTGTGTAGAGGTCACCCACTTGATTCCGGTGTTAGGGTGAAGGGTCAGCCTAGATGTCCAGACGGTTCCATTGGGGCAGGGCATGAAGGAGGACCTTAAAATTTACAAAAGGGATATTCATTGAAAGACGCAAGAAAAATGGGGCAAATTATTTTTAACAGGCCAGTTAGGCCTACTTTATTATGAAATCCACCCTCTCTCCCTACAATAGAAGTTTACATATCATATTCTCATTTTCTTAGCATTTTATTGGTCAAATGTTTTACCAATGGCAAGAATAATTGCTCCAAACTAACAATGACACACACACACACACACAAACACAGGGAGGGGGGGGGATGTATTTTGACTGGCGAGTATGTAATCCCGAAAGAAAGGACTGAATTAAACTAAATAAAACTGACTTGTTAATTACATATCATGGAGTATAACATTGATTTGAAAATAACTGACATATCTCGGCCAGCAATAGGCCTATACTTACGGAAAACACGCAGGTATGCCACCTTGCCATCTTCCCGTGTCTTATTGCAGACCGCGATGTTATTTCCATGAAGTTCAAAACCTGGATTACATCGATACACAGAAATACTTCCGCTGACCTGCCACGCATGCGCACGTATCCATTGACAGGGCTCTCGGGAGGCACGAGCATATCATAGGAGCTGCACAAAAAAAAAAACCATGTGAATAGAAAAAAAAAAAAATAATAAAAAAAACAACCAATGAAAACATTACCTCCCAAAAACACCACACACAGACACACAGACAACACAACACACAACAAAACACAACAACAAAAACACACACACACCACAAAGTATAACCCAATTAAGTTACGGGCTCGATGCCGGCTCATTCGCTATTTTAAGCTCGTACGTCAAACCTTAATCACATAATCACAGCGGCCAACATAATCGTGCGAAGTCGACATTGGATGTTGCGATTATAGACCCACACACACAAGTTTTTAACACGTAAACTCTCACACCTCCCCCCCCCCCAGCCCCCGGTTCCCACTCGTTATCCTAGGCTGCCAGTGTCGACGTGAAAAAAATATTTTCAGTTGACCTTATCAAAATCACCGCGTCCCAATTAATCATTCAACCAACCAACAAATCAATCTACCTAAATAATCAATATATCGATGCACTAATAAGACACATAATTGCCTGGCTTCCTCACTATCTGACTATTCCCAAAATAGAAGCGGAATTCCGATAAAGCGATTTGTCTGTTAATTAAGATATTTGAATTCAGAAATTTAGAGAAAGTTATAGAACCATCCCATTACATACCATGACAATATGTGAAGTCGCTCCATCTACCGTTTGGCTGACATTCAATGAACTCTTGACCAACCAGCGTTGAGTCAGGATCACACACTACACGCACAACGTAATTCACAGGTAGTTGCGTCATTCCATAGTCCGAACTCGTCTGATACTCGTATCGCCCGTTTCGTAGATTTTTTGGTCGACGACAGCTTGTACCCTCTGACCAAGATCCAAAATAATGGTGTGGGAAATTAGAAAACAAAAATTGGGAAATACGTTAAAAGGCCGTTCATGAGCATAATTAATATTAATATTCAAAGGCGCCCGATATATAACTAATAAAACAATATTGGGGGTCGAAAACTTAAAGTCACTTTCACTGACGTTTGATATAAGACCTTAAAAAAATGAAATAACACTCATTTGTAATGATTTTTGTGGCGATATCTGAAAAGCCTACGTGACAAGCGCGGCGATTTCATGTTACGACTGCACTGAAAAGATAACTTTGTCAATTGACAAATATAAATTTGTCATTAATGTGGTTTAATTTAACAAATGAATAAATTTGTCATGCCAAAGATTTGTCATTATAGATTTGTCATGCACCATAACATGACGAATTTTAATTTGTCATGAAAAGTGGTCTAATTTGACAAACCTTTTTCAAAGTTTGTCATTGCAACATTTTAATTCCTCATTCTCATTTTTCAATTTGTTTTTTTCATTCATCAATTTGTACTGCATTTTGACGTTAATTTGTCATGTAACAGTCAGAAAACACACCTGTAATAAACAAACAATACAGATAGTTAATATTTTTGTCAGTTTTAATAGAACCTCGAAATTCCTGAGGAAACAAATTCAAAATACATCAAATCCAGTCAACACTTGCCAGCTCAAGCCTTGCCTCGCAGCTAAATCACGGCGACCGGCGAGTGATTCGAAGACGCTGATTATGTGCGGGGTTTCCCAAACTGTCTTCAGGAGCTAAATTTGTCATGCATTTTGCGTCAACAAATTGATTTGTTTTTCAGCAAATAATTTGTATTATAATTCGTTATGGCCGACTTAAAATCGTCATTTCTACATTGACTGCGAAGAGGATTTGTCAATTATGGTTGCGAAGAGTCGTCACGCAAATAAATCAGTCATGCGCAAGTTTGTTTTTGTCAACACCAGTTGAAACTTTGTAATAGTGCTCGATCAATTTGTTATGTATACTACCATGAGTTTGTCATTTCACAGTTATATCGCAAAACAAATTATTTTACCCCGATTGACGAATTAATCTGGCCTTGTGACAAAGTTATCTTTTCAGTGTGGAGGGGACGGAAACTCCCAAAAGTGAAAAATAATACCCTAAAAATTCGAATACTTCGCACATTATGCAGAAACTAGTGAAAATGTTTGCGAGCGCGAAGCGCGAGCCGAAAATTTTGCCTTATAATAACATTTAGCATTGTATTTGACATACATTTTACCTCTTTATTAGCTTCGCAAGCTAATCACTACATAAAAATATGTTAAGCTTTAACAATCGAGGGGACACGCCCCCCCCCGGGATCGCCACCAATGCTACGTGATGATGTAGGCTAGCAAAACATTAAAGTGACCTCTGAGGCGCGGGTCAGGGCAGTGCACAACATGGCTACGTCCAGTCAATAAACATGAAGTTTGTACCTGCAACATACAACAATTTTTAGATATCATGTATTATCGATATGTGTTTGCGTATATAAATTTTCCTTCTATCCCAAAGCGATGTTAGATTTTGAAAGATTATATTATTCAGCTAAAACTATACCCCAGCTTTAAGGAACGGACAAGAACGTTTCATGAACTACCTTTAGTGTGACAATGATTATTACAAAGACTTGAATCTCAGTCGCGTCTTCTTTCGGGTGATAACGTCACGTCCAATAAATGATTAGATCTGAGTGATACTCTTTTTTGTTTGAACCATGAACCTAATATTTAAACCTAATCAACCAACCAACGTTCCCATCACTCCCCGATTCCCCCATCCAGCACGTCCACACCACGTCCCTACTAATACGACATACCCGAACCCAATAGGGCCTACGCCCGTAATGTCCTGAAAGAAAGAAATTCTCACCTGCAGAGAGGCAGAGGGTTGACAACATCGCCAGGACGATGCTCGCCAAGAACTTCATATCGCAGATTCCTTGAACGCGTTCACCGATAAAATATTGATCATCCGTCTGAAACGAGTAATGAAAATAAAGTATTGGATTGAATTGAATTGAATTGAATTGAATTTAATCATTAGCAACAACAACAACAATAATAATAACAACAACAACAACAATAACAACAACAACAACAACAACAACAACAGCTTCATACAATGGTGAATACAGGTACAGAATACATTGGCATGGATAAAATAATCATAATACAAAGTGTTGCAGATATAAAAGAATATACACTGTCCGTCATAAAGGTGGAATATTTTTTTGCCGCTATAGCGACATGATTTTGCTCTGACTTTAATTTCTTGATTATGTTTGTCCCTGCTTTTACTTTTTGGGACCCTGGCTATATCTTTGACATTCTCCCAACCCTTCACATGGACTTTTTTCCAAAAAAGTTTTGTCAACCCCCGTGATGCCCATTTTTGTCATTTTTCACATTTTGGGGCCCCCTTTTGTTTTCCCGGCCGATCAAGCCCCTCTCAAGCCCCTTTTAAGTTAAATCTATATTTCTGGGAACAGGCTAAGGTCTCTTGTCTAGGGGAGGGGTTGAAGTAAAAAACGAGATTGGTGAAAATTCGGAATATTTTATTCAATCTTTATGCTGAAAACAAAAATAAATGAAAAGCCACCTTTAACCCTTAAATATCATTATTTTCCCCTAAAATTTTGTTTAGCCCTGATGACAAGGCTGTAGATAGTCATTAATGATATTATTTTATTTTGATTTATGTTTGGCTGAGATTTGACAATACAATTTAGGGAAGATAGAAATTTCCATGCTGAAAAAATGAATAAAATGAATGTTGAACCCCAATCAAAATAAATTTTGACCCCTCCCCTAGACAAAAGAGTCGATTCTGTAACCATAAATCTAGATTTAATTTAAAGAACAGTAACAAATCACCACCTCAGACGTGTTTCCTTGGGGTAGGACTGAGAGGGCCTTGGTGGGTCGCGTGAACAAAAAAGGGCCACAAAAATAAGAAAAAATGACGAAAATGGCCATCTTCTGGGGGTGACAAACTTTTTTGAAGAAAAATCACCGGGAAAGGTTGAGGGAACGTCCAAGATATACCCAGGATCCCAGAAAGTGAAAGCGGTGACAAACACATTCAAGAAATTAATAACGGAGCAACATAATGTCGCTTGAGGCAGAAAAGAATATTCCACCTTTATGACTAACAGTGTAGTTGTTAATAGGAACCAGAAGGTAACACATGTGCTAGTCGAGCCTGGCCTCAAGTATAAGTATTATTTGGGCAAAAAACAAACAAACAAAACTATTATGTACAAATTAATCTAAAACTACTTCTCTAAAGTTTATAGACTAGAATGAATCATTAGATGCATTATAATAATAATAACAAAGTATAGATTCTTAAAATCTACGAAACATTTCAGTCTAAACTGTCTACTGCATGCTTAATCGACAACCAAGAACCAACATCTCAACGGTGACGGTGTTTTCTCTGGAGTAGGAGACAGTAGTTTGAGTGATGTCAGACGATTTATATCCAGTTGGCACGATTCACGGAATTTTTTAAATACGACATAAGCTAATACCAAATGGTCTACTAACAATTTGGTCTAATTTTCACTTGGTTCAATACATACTTGGTCTAAATCACACTTGGTCTAATTATCTTTCGGTCAAATAGACAATTCGTCTAAAAGCCAAATGGTCTTAATTCATTTTAGTCTAATTCCCAAATGGATATTTGATATGATGCAACTAAATGGCGTTAGACCAAGTGGGCATTGGACCAACCGGACATTAGACGACATGGGAATTAGACAAAACAATAAATAGATGAAGTTTTAATGATAATGATAATAATAATTGTTATACATTAAGCGCTTTACAAACAAATGATTTTGATCAGACCAAACAAAGGGCAATTAAAGACGGCCTTTTTGTAGATGAAATGGAATTAGATCATATGGGATGATACCAACCGGGCATTAATCAAAGTATAGGTTTAGACCTATTGTCAGTTTACCATCGTTCCCACTTTTTTTTTCTCACAAAATTACTGTCATTTAGTGTTTGTTTGAATGTTCAGTCGCCCTTATAAAAATGCTCTACGGCCCTTCTACGTATCGCTTTTTTTTCATTAAGATAAACACCCACTAATATTTCTTATCAATAATCAAAGCGCATCTGACAATATCACTCAACAGGTGCTTTAAAAAAAAAAAAAAAAAAAAAAAAAAAAAAAAAAAAAAAAAAAAAAAAAAAACGCCACCAACAACAACAACCACCAAACAAAACAAAGCAAACAACAACAACAACAATAAAAACAAAAACACTAACAACTAAAGTCAAGGAAAATACATTTACATTTGTCATAAAACCAAAGAACACTAATAAAAATCCAAGCAAATACAAAAAAATAAATATTCCATTTTGCATTAAAAAAAAAAATAATAATTAAAAAAAGATCTGACTATACTTACTTCAAGAAAAGAACTTAGAGGAATATATGTTTCTCAGCAGAACAGATAGCACGTCTTGATGCGATGACCCAGGATTGGAAAGTGAATAGCAGTAAACCTAGTTTAGTTCAAGGTATTACATAGGTCGAGAAGAGCGCTATTTCCTTCTCTGTGATTTTTTTTTTTTTTTTTTTTTTTTTTTTGCGATTTGGAATGTTTCCAGGTCTACTCCCCTTTGTTCTGGTACGTGCTTTGAGAGAAGGTGTGTGTGTGTGTGTAGGGGACACTGGGGGAGATGGGGGCATTGACACATCTTATGATATAATATATTCACTTATAATAATGGTAGTGATAACAATAATGTTAAATTGACGATGATGACGATGATTATGATGATGATGAAGATGATGATGATGATGGTAATGCTTATGGTGGAGATGATGATGATGATGATAATGATGATTATGTCTGGTGTCGAAGAATTAGTCGTTTCCAGAGGCTGCGGGGCCGCGGGGACTAGGGGCTGCAACCCCAACTTTTTTTCAGAAAAAAAAAAAGAGATTCGCCCCCCCCCCCACTGTGGCCTCAGCATCTCCACCTGTTCAAAAACATTCCGGGGACCCTGGTTTCTGTTAAAGGGATTAAGTAGCTTTCAAAAACAAGAGCAATTATATCAATATTAATAAAATTATATTGTTCCAACAGTAAAAACAAACCACTGAAAGTTTCAGATCAAATGGAAGTCATTTACTACCTTAAAACAGTGTAACAAACAATGCCAAGCAGACAGCTGAACACCAGTACCCTCTTCTGATAGGCGCACCAGGCCGCTAGAGACGGGGGACTTTACAACAGGAAATGGGTGTGTGGAAAAGCACATGGTTTTATAAACCATCCGGTGTCGGTTTATACATTTTGAGTATGAAATCATTGATATCTCGAAGGTAAAGCAAGCAATTAGCTTGCAATTTTGAAGAGATACCAGACTGACCTAAGTGTTTATAATTATGTTGGCAAAATAAGCTAAATCGAATAAATGTGATTTGAATATCATTCAATGTTACTGCATCCCTTTAAATCTTGTTGATTAATGTGCTTAATATCTGGATAAAGCGTTTCAATATGTTATATTTTTAAAATTTTCAATGACATGTATGCGTCTAGAGGAGGGCAAAAAGTTTCAAAGAAAAGGGGAATGGGGCATGATAAAAGTAAAATGATATTTCGGTGTTGAGGGGGGGGGGCACTTGATTCGTCAATATATCATCTGATATGTAACATCCTGGATATCCCTTTAGATATATGAGAAGAACAGCACACGATTTCAAATGATCACGGAATATCACCTCCCACCCACTTTTCAAACCGTAGAATCACCATCCTGTTTCTGCATCTGCAATAACAAGCAAAGTTCAAACGGATGAAACCCTCAAAAAACTTTCTGAAAACAATTAGGGAAATTCCCTTCCAATGTTTGTGTGTTTCTGATAGCTGAAAACATCAATATATTTGGAGCCACACAGGAAGAACTTCACGGATGCGAGACCGGCCGGAGATCATTGTTACTTTCCTTCCTTTCCAACTATCACTTCATACCTGTCATGCCTGTGGTACTTCTACCAGTAATTCAAACTTTTAAAGCTAGCATGAAGCAGTTTATTTTATAATCATCTACCGTTTAGACCTAGGGTGTGCGATCCTTTATCCCTTTTATCCGTATTTTATCGTCCTGTTTATGACCTGAAATCCTAATCAAGATTATTTGTTCAAGGTTTCTGGAATGTGTCATGTCAAATATAATTTTCTTCGTTTAGGTGAATAATATTATTATCATTATCATTATCATGAACATTTATTAACTAGGACCCCATCATAAGATATTATGCTTATACCGCTGAAATAGGCTATCCCTCTTATATTCAGGATAAAGTGTATTGTGTCACGTAGGCCAACTGATTGTTGTTTTTAACGGAACTCTATAAAACTAAACAAACCGCAACCTTTCGTTTAGAAATACCATATCTTTTTTCTTTCTTATTTCCTTTTTTTGTTTTTTGTTTTTGTTCTTGTTTTGTTATGCTGATATTTTGTTGATGAACCCTTTATGAGTAGTCTAGTTTTTGTTAAACCTGATTTTAAAGGTCTTTAACAATCCTGGTTTTATGTAAATATGTTGAAATGTATTATGTAAATACATCCTATACGCGAAGGCCCCTATACCCTTATATGCCATAAGAATTTAAACATACCTGAAATTAGTGCATTTTTCAATGTTACAATTAAAAAAGATATATATATTGATAAATTTAATTCATGACGAGAATATTTACGACCATTTTGTAAATGCTGATAATGGAAACTTTTCTCTTTCCATTCCTGGTAGCAGTAGATGACCAAATCCTGCCATTCCTCAAACAAAGGTGGAGACAGAGGAACAAAGCCCCCAAACTTACATTTTGGTAAGTGGGGCCCTTTCAAGGAATGAAGTAATGAAAGAGGTTTCGTATTTCTCCGAAAACTGTGTACAGATTTCGTTACCTAACCCCCCCCCTCCTCCCGACATTTTTGGCTGTAAATTTTTTACGCGAAAAAAAATCTCTCCCACACCTCTGCCCTTAGCTCTCTCCTATCCTTTATGCGGCGGTCACAACTCGTCGTAGGCTACGGGGCACGTGCCATCGACGTAGCCTGCGATGCATGTGCAATGCACGCACAGGTCCTGGTTAACTTCTGCGATTCCTGCGTTTCTATAGTAAGGGTATTGTAAAAACTTCCTGCACGTCGTGCGTGCATTGTACCTTCGAGGTACCTCCGCTGCACGAATTTTCTACGAAATCCATCGTAGGGAGTTGCACGTCGATGGTACGGCGAGTTGTGACCGCCGCATTACCTCTCTCTCTGTCTCTCTCTCTCGCTTACTCTCTTCTCTCAATTGGTTGCTTTGTGGTTGAGCTCTTGATGGCGCTCTTCAATTTGTGGTCCAGAAATATGAATTTCTTCTCCTAATCCAACCACCTTTCTCATTACCCCTTTTCATATAATGTCTCTCTTTCTCTCCTCGGTTTCTCTCTTTCTCTTTTCTCTCTCTCTCTTGTCTCTTTTGATATACGAATTCCTTCTCTTATTGGACTTCCTCACTTTCTCCTTCTCTTATTATGGTATTAGCTGTTTATCTCTTATTTCTATCTTGTCTCTACTTCCTCGGAATTCTCCTCAATAGACGGTCCCCTGCCCCCTTCGTCACTCTATTTCTCTCATTTTCTCAATTCTCTCTATTTCTTAATAAGAACCACTTTATACCTACATATACTTAACATTATGTTAAACCATTCTCCACAGTTGTCAAGGAACGTGGAGGTAATTTAATACACTCTTATAAGTATTACAGCACCAAACATTTTAAAACTCTGTTTCTTTGTCAAAATCAACATTGAAACATATATGTACAATGTAAATAGATTAAAATTTCAAATACCTGAAGCTAGATCTGTAAATGTATATATAAAAAAAAAATAATATGATACAAAGAAAATATCCTCTCGTGAACGCAGTGGTACATATGTGCAATACATTATGATCTTAGAGTATTATACATGTTGCATGTCAGTGTGATACAAATTACATAAAATAAGAAACACATATTTTTCAATTTAACTTGCCATAACAACATACTTTACATACTATTTTTTTTTTACAATCCTTTCTATAATATACAGATAGGGTCGCAAGTTTACATACCCAATGAAATTCAAAGGAAGAAAAAATAATGTTCTCTTGCGAAAATTTGATATAATCTTCTGAAATATGTGTGCTACAATGAAAAGTTTCCTGTCACGCGAATGAAATGTTGACGGGACTAAAACATATTTTAGGTGAATTTTTTTTTGTAGAAAAGGTAATTTGTTTGCAAAATAGATATCATTTTTAGGCAAAGTTTTCCCAAACATTATTCCAGCACTATACTGGGTTTATCGAAAAAAATGAAAACCCAAGTTCGATCATTGATAACAAGAAAAATATTGATACTGTAATTTTGATAGTCCTATCACTTAAAAGTACAACTCAATGCATTTATAATGATACCTCTTCCAGCTCACCACTGTCACGCATCACTGAACCCCATTGTTCTGAAAGTATCTCACAAAATTGTGAGTGGTTCAATTTCATGCTTCTTGAGATGCATTGTTTGATGCCTAAACATGATTCGGAATATTTTAAGTAAAGCAATCCAATGAAATTCATTAAAATGACTTTGTTGGAAAGGCGTAATCCATCAAGCATATCATTCAAGAAATTTCATCATGGTGCAGCTCATTATAACCTAGAGAATCTTCCTTGTTAAGAATTAAGTATCGTAAAACAAGAAGTTATGTGAAAACACAACAAAACTTTCGTGAGATGTTTCCAGAGAGGGAACCCCTATACAAAGAAGACCTTTTTTTTTTTAGAGTAGATAATAATAATAATAATAAAAATATTTATAATCAAATGGCATTTATCTTTTTGCTAGAGAGCTAAGCTTCAGGATGCCAATTGGGCATCGAGGATTTCTGAATGATATGATCATCAATATCTTTGATCAGCCATATCTCGTTCCTCCTGTTGAAGAGCTTCAAGGGTGTGTTGTAGAAAGCACAGTAGAACGTATCCTTCTTGACCTTGATGCCATCCGTTTCCAAGATGGCCATGAACTTCTCTTTCTCCTTCAAACATTTTTCATCGCTGGCATAACCGCCGAATTTCCTAAAAATGGATGAATAAAGTTTATGTCTTGCCATTTCTTTGTCAAACATGTGCAATTTTGACATAGTTTATTTTAATATGGAAGGACAGGTTAATAATAATAATAATAATAATAATCAGTTCTTTTATAGCGCATACCACATTGCTAAAAGCATGTCCCTATGGGCTTACAACAAGAAAGGAAAGGAAAGGTTAATTTACGGAACACGTATTATATCAAATATTGGAAATAAAGTTGGACCATCCTATAAATTTAAAAGAAAAAAAAAACAACTTTAAATATTTTGTGTAAAAATGTATGGAAAGTTGTCGATATGATTATATAAAGCAATAATCAGTACTGGTGTAAGATTGATCGTTTATGTTATGTTACAGGGTTATGGTCTCCTACATATTTCAGATGGGGCCCAGAGTGCCCCCCCCCCCTCAAGAAGCGTTGATTCACCACCCCCTCCCCTGCCCGCTGTGGGGAAACATTGGCCAGTATTTTCGAAGGATGACTATTTAGTAGGCCTACTAACTTTATATAGTCACCCTTCGCGAATACCGGCCAAAGTAATACATCTGCTTTGTTACTTACATTGCATAGACGGTCATGGCGGGGCGCTGTTTGATAGTAACGTAAGGATCGGTTGGAAGTGGCGTTTTCTCCTCAAACTCTTTAGGAACGAAGAATGTTAGAGTGCGTTGTTCTGGTGTATATTCATCTATTACTGGGAAACACATCTCCATAGCATGATCTGTAACAGATTTAGAAAGAAAAAGATGTTTTCGAGAAAAAAAAATCTCATTAAAATTTTGCTAGAAGTAGAACGTTGTTATGAAACCGTTTTCTTCACGACTATTGTTAATTTCAGTCATGGAAATATGCCTTAGTTAATTAAATCAAATACGGTTTGTGAAATAAGATTACTTTTGTTGAATTATTTGCAAACCTTTCAGTTTACTCGTACCGTTTTCAAATTTTTATATTTTTAATTTCTTCTTATATTAACCATCGAATTTATGACATGACTCCGTTACACACTTATTCAATCCATTGACTCTTCCGGAGTCGTGAAAAGGGGGAGGGGGGGGGGGGCTTTGAGAGTAGTGGAAGAATCATTCAACAAATTTGGAATAAACATTTTATTAGTCTATTAAAAACAATATATATTTATATGTCATACATATTCACAACATTTTTTTTTTCCCAACTTTTAAACACACATATCTTTTACTTACTGCCTTCATTCTGTCCCTTTACGTAGTTAAACAGCTTACAGCATGGCTCGTTCTCGTCGTTCTTGTAAGGGGCGCCCTTGTCGTCTACCATTACACTGGTATAACTGGTAGAAATTACCACAGAAGAAGTGTACCTTCGTTCTTCGTATGCATCCTAAATAACAAAGAGGATTATTGTAAGTAATAATCACATGAGGTTTTTCCCCCAAAGAGATAAATAGAACGGGGGTACAAAAGTAAATTAGAGTTTCCCCTTATAATTAAATCACGATTACAGAATTTAGTAAACGTGTAAGACAGATTTAGTACCATTTTGCGAGCCATATTTAAATCACAGATCTAAGCTAGGCTTAATTACTGTAGGACACCTTTGTAAATACGGGTCACAGTGCTACACATGCGCGTCCACACACTCTGAAATGGACACTGAATGATGTATTACAGTAACACAAAGTTAAATTTGCATCCCTATTCGACACTAGACTGAAAAAAAAAATATCCTAAATGGCGTAGCACATCATGTGGTGCAACACTTCCCCCCCCCGGGAAATAGAAGGGATGTAGAGATAGAGAGAGGCATAAAAAATGGGAAACAGAGAGAGAAAGAGAGTGGAGAGATGAGAAGAATTTTAAAACAAAAACAAAAACAAAAGCAAAAACAAAAAAAGAGAGAGAGGGGGAGGGGGGGGGGCTCAAACTTTATCTTATCGGGAACTTGTTGCGTACAAATTATTTATTAGTTTCTTTTTTTTTCTTTCTTTTTCTTATTTTTTATTATTATTATTATTATTATTTTTTTTTTTTACAATACTTTATCATCACAATCCTAACATAATTATTGCTATGAAGTACACATCAATATTATCATTATTATTTTTGTATAATCAGTATTACTTTTTTGTCACTTTTTTTTTTTTTTTAAATTACAGCAGCGTTGTGATAAAGTGTTAAAATCCAAATAAATATATTGAAGAAAAAAAAAAAGGTTTGTTAAATTTTACTTCAGTTATGTCACTTTATTGCCAAACATGGGCTGGTGCGTGTCATACAAGTTAATTATGTTGCAATTCGAATTATTTGCCTCAGTGAGTATAAAAAAATGGTTAATAATAATAATAATAATTGATGTATACTCACGTTATTTTTTATTACGTCATAGTCTGGACTTTGACTTTCCCATAGAGTACTTTTGAGTATGCTCATCATCTTGGCGGGTTTAAGAAAAATATTTCGATCGTGGAAAATAAAAAGTCGCCGATCTCTAGACTTTTGAAGATTCTGTCAGATATAAAACGAGAAAATGATAGAAATTTGGTTAATACAATAATGATTCAATTTCGTTTTCACTTTTTTATTCGAGTATATTCATATATCATACGTTCAGTAAAGGATTTACTATTTAACTTATTCCATGAATATTGAATTGTGTTTGTTTCCTCTATTTCATTCGGAGCTAAAGTTTGATATTTGATCATTATAGCGGCATTCTAACTCTTTACACTGTACATGTACGAGGAATGAAATAGCATACTACATAAACGAAACGGAATATAATTATGATATCTACACAGGGGCCGCGGAGCGTTTTTGAAAGTGGAGGGGCTGAGCCGAAAGTGGGAGGGGGGGGGGGTTGAACAGGCTAAAAATCACAAATGTATCGTCATTTTTGCGTTTTTGTACACGTTGACTGACAAAAGTGGGGGGGGGGGGGGGGGGGGGGCTACAGCCCCCCAGCCCCCCCCCCCCCGGCTCCGCGGCCCCTGCTACAGTTGTATAGCTGATCGATAAACCGTCACTTTGAAAAACAAAATGACGGCAAATGTTGTGTCAGCAAATAAGTCACTATGTCTTCTGATGTTAATGACATACCATTTTTTTCCTGCAAATGTTAACGTGAAAGATCTATACAAACCGTAGAATTTAATGTAGGCCTACATCGAAACTGAATCAATTGTTCATTTTTAACTACCGTATACGGGACAGTAATTCTGACAATATTTTGCTGCTGTTTGTTTTGCATCTCCCACTTAAATTTATAAAACTTTCATTTTTTTAAATCACAAATTATACTTATTATGGCGACTCTGCTAACCCCACAGTGGATGTGCTTGAAAAGAAAAAAACCAAAACCGCGAAAGAAAAAAAAAAAAAAAAAAAAAAAATAATATAATATATATATATATATATATATATAAACAAAAACAAAATGTTGTAATGCATTTTCGCCAATTTTTATTCAATTTGTCTCAAATTTTCGACGGTATTGCCTCCGCTTCCTCAGGAGAAATATTTACCAATAATATTCTCCTGAGGAAGACGGAGGCAATACCGTCGAAAATTTGAGACAAATTGAATAAACATTGGCGAAAATGCATTACAACATTGTTTTTTGTTGATTTACATGCCAATACGTGAAACTCTATGATAAATATATATATATATATATACTGAAATTATTCATTTATTATTTTGAGCGGAGTCTAATCGTTTATGTTATTTTCATGTTTTGCCTATAGCTTATGTTCTGTACTTCTCTTATCACTTTTCTTTTTATTATAAATATATTATCTAGCTAGCTCTATTTTATTCTACATCTTCTTTCGTCTTGCTCATTTTTCTTTTTTATATCATTTTTTGTATTTATATTATCGTTAATTTCTTTCCTCTGATTTATCTTATTTAGTTTTGTCTCTCTAGTTTTTTACATGTATATAGTTCTTTATGTTCTAGATTCATCTCTTCTTGATTAATGAATATTTAGATCTTTATTCAGTTTTATCATATATATTCCTTCTAACATTTCTACTATCTTAATTCTATCTGTCTCCTCTGTTTTATCTGTCTTGTGAAGTTCTCTTGATAGTTTTCAGGGCGTGCCAAGGAGAACGGGTGGGTGGTTGGTAGTTTTGCTCCACCCACACACTTTTTGTCTTTATTTATACATGTTATTACGTGTACAAAAAAAAAAATAAAAAAAAAAGTGAAAATACCATCTTATCTGGGATTTTTAATATATGTCAGCACCCCTCCCCTTTCAAAAACATTGGAACGCGTTTCCTGACTGGTTCGAAAACATCGGCAAATCGGGTAGTGACATAAGGTAAGTTTCCAAACAGCAAGTGGTCGAGGGATAACTATTCTTTATAGGGTAGCATAAGCATGATAAGAGGATGGGGTTCTGGGAGGGGAGGAATGGGCGGGAGGAGGAGGGGAGGGGGGTGTGGTAGGATTGGCCTGGTAGGGACCCTATCCCAATATTAATAGATGGCTTCATCATGATTATACCACAAACCAAATTGTAATAAAGCAAAATATGATGTAAATAATTACCTGACGTTCTTTGTATGAATATGACTTAAAACAATGCGTGTTGTTTAGGCTGCATGAATCTTCGAAGTACTGCTCTCTTTGTCGCTTTCGGTTTTATCCCGTTGTATTTCTGCAATCGGCTTATTGGTAAAGGTGTGTAAAACAATAAATAATTCTAATTGATAGAGGTGAAATGTACACTATTCTCGATGTGCATCTGCTTTTTATCTTTCAAACTGATATCTCTCCCGTTGTCCGCCTCTAATTTTATACACTTTCCATCAATTTGAATTTTAAGTACACGTCGAATATGATGCTATAATACAAGAATATAATATGATCGTACCTGGGAATTACGCTATTTCGTGACGTGCGCTATCAGACAATAGTGTTGTCAGCTTGCTTGTGCACTGAGCCAAGTTCGTTATTGTTGTGATCCGATTGTGACGTCAGAACTTGTCTTATGCCACAAAAGTGTAACAGCCGAGCGTGAATGACTATTGCTCTGTGATAGAATGTATTAATTTGATAAATGCAGGCTGGATGACTGAACATCACGAGACAAGGATTTACATCGTAGAGGAATGTTTAGATGCGGTAATATACTAAAAAATAACAATGACATCATTTGAAACACCGTTCTTTTATTTGGAAAAAAAAGTATTTGTCAAGATATATTACTGGTTTATTATCAGTAATGCCACATCTCCAAAAGACACTGCTGTAAATTACATAATTTTTATAAAGCAGGGGGGGGGGGGAGGACTGAACCAGGCTAAAAATCACAAATCTATGGTAATTTTTTGGTTGTTTTTACACGTTTGCTGACAAAAGTGGGGGGCTGAAGCCCCCCCCCCCCCCCCCCCCCCCCCCCCCCACCCCCGGCTCCGAGCCCCCTGTATAGCAATGGTATACTAATGATTTGATCTCATCTGTTAATTGTAATCTGTTACACATTTCTATTCCATCCATAATATTTCTAAGATAAGAACCAAACAGTAAATAGTAATATTCATATTCATCCCATATAATGCATCATTCATGTTATCATAGTACTGCGTGTATGTGGATGTTCTTTTTTTTCCTCTTTTTTCTTGCTTTTTTTGCTTACATGAAAGAGTGCATTAACCAGAACCATTTTCCATACTGTAGTATAGTAATTTTTTCATACTGTATGTTAAAAAAAGTAGCCTAGATGTTCATGATAAACTGGGATCATCCTCTATATTATCTTTTTATGATCATAAATAGGAATTATATATTTTACTACACCCACCCACTCTCCTCTATTCCTCTCAATTACCCTGTCTTCCTATATCTATCTTATGTAAAGTAATGGTAAATATGCAGGTTGTTATATATTTTTAAAAAAATCGTTTAAACACTGCATAACACACATCACTGTATGTTTATACGATAGATTTCTCTCTCTCTCTTTCCCTCTCTCTCTCTCTCTCTCTCTCTCTCACGTTGCCGATGACAATATTTTGTTCTCTTTGGTGCTCCATTCCCCCACCCCCTCTCTCTCGTCCTCTCTCTCTCTCCCCCTTATCCACACACACACACACACACACAGTACACACACACACACACACACACACACACCACACACACACACACCACACACTACAACACACACAATATTTTACGACGAACACATAAACAAAATAATGGAACCCTCAACTCTCATTTCTCTCCCCCCCCCCTCTTCTCTTCTCTCTCTCTCACTCTGTCTCTCCTCCCAGCAAACTACGTTTGCAGAACGTTAGATCCCCCTCTCTCTCTCCGTCTGTTTCTTTCTTTCTCTCTTTCTCTCTCTCTCTCTCTCTGACCATCCGCTATAATTGTTTTTTTTTGGTCATATTATTTGTAGCAAATTATACTAGTAGCCTATATAGCGTGTGATGGTGGAGTCATGTGATAGAACGCAAAAATAAAAAATATATATTTATTCAAATTATATTAATTAGTACGAGTGCAAACGTTGAGAGTAATATTGACAAGTGCTTATTGCAAATATCCTTTTGGAAGTAATAATTCCGTCTGTCTTTATCTGATACCATGGCCTGTGTGGTGAAGGAGTCTTTGCCTGCGAATAAAGAACAAAATGATAGTGCATCGCTCCTGGGTGGGCTTGAACCACCAACCTTTCGGTTAACAGCCGAACGCGCTAACCGATTGCGCCACAGAAGCTTGCACGCCAATCTTATTGTTGGCTCACAATAATAAGAAACATGTATTTTAGACATTGTTAGCGCCATCTTTTCGTGATAATTATTTCCGAATGAATTGTTAATTATTGTCATCAGTTTCAGTTTCAGTTTATTTATTTCCAACTTTAGCAAACATATTTTATGTACAATAAGATCTCGAAGTACATGTTGAGAATTTTATATACAATGTAAATATTAAACCTAGGCTATGGGTACAAATCAATGCACATATAGGCCTATATGGCAAAAAGTATTGAAACAAACTATAAAACAGTCATGCTTTAATATTCCAACTATTCAATGTTTATTTTACGAATTTTCAGACGGTCCTCAATCCTTTATCAAGTTGACAAAATGGCAATTATGAAAATAATTTTCCATTGCGTCACCCAGGCAATGCGAATGAAGTGTATCTTTGTGATTTACGACTAGCAAAAAGTATACAGTTGGATGCACCTAGCATGAAACTGGGCTTGTATGTAAACATAATTTATAGGCCATGTTTGTATTTATAACGAAATAATAGTTTTGGATACGTAGAGAAAGGAAACGAATGGACAAGATTATAGGAGAGTGAGCCTGAGAGGAAAAGATAGACAAAGAGAGTGGGAGAGGAAGAGGGAGAGAGTAGACGGAAATGATAGAGAAAGAGAAAGTGTGAGCAAATAAATTGGAGATATGGATCCTTTCTTTCCATTTTCAATCATTTCGATTATTCATTTTATGTGAAAACCGGCCTGTCAAAAGTCCTCGCAGTGTGTAGGGTTATGCGTATTTGGGCCAATATAGATTTTGCTCCCTATCTCTCTTCTGCTTACTGTACTGAGTCGATCTCTCTCCCTCTCTTCCCCCCCCCCCACCCTCTCTCTCTCTCTCCTCTCTCTCCCTCTCTCTATCGCTATCTCCCTCTCTCATTATCATCTTCCTCAATTTATATTTTACAACTTCTAATAATTAGTTGCCCACTTTCTGTCCTGCCCCTAAACCCCGCTCAAACCATGTTAACTAAAAGTCAAACTATATAACTTTCTTCTCCATTTTAGGTTGCATGTAGCCTATGTGTTTAACATAATCAGGGAAGTCGGGAACCATAATCATGCATAATATTCATTATGGTCGGCCAAGTTGTGTGCATATTAATATACCATTTACAATTAGATATTTAAAAAAAAAAAATATTATTGATGTGCTACTCGTTATTTTGCAGTCTAAAATGCAAAGTTCTTTCATTCAAAATCTAAAATGCCGTCACTCGTGCGTCCCTAAAAAATGTACACTTGACTGCCAAATAAATAACAATAATAATAAAAAATCAATGAATAAAAAAAACCCTCCTCATTATCATTATAAAACGAACTAAAGTCCAAAATAATTCATGTCTTAGTTGGAAAAAAAAGTATTGTCCAAGGATATATTACTGGTTATTATCAGTATGCACAATCTTCCAAAACACACTGCTGTTAAAATTACATAATTTTTATAAAAGCAGGGGGGGCGGGGGATGGAACTGAACCAGTGCTAAAAATCACAAATCTATGGTAATTTTTGTTGTTTTTACACGTTTGGCTGACAAGAAGTGGGGGGCTGAAGCCCCCCCCCCCCCACCCCCGGCTCCGAGCCCCCCTGTTTAGCCAATGTTATACTAATGATTTATCTCATCGTAATATGTAATCTGTACCACATTTCTATTCCATCCATAATTATCTAAAGATAAGACCAAACAGTTAATAGTAATATTCATATTCATTCCCTATAATGCATCATTCATGTTATCATAGTACTTGCGTGTTGTGGATGTTCTTTTTTTTTCCTTTTTTCTTCTTTTTTGCTTACATGAAAGCAGTGCAATTAACCAGAACCATTTCCATACTGTAGATATAGTAATTTTCATACTTATGTTTAAAAAAGTAGCCTAGATGGGTTTCATGATAATACTTGGGATATCCTCTAAACTATGCATAAATAGGAATAATATATATTTACACTAGCCACCACTCTCCTCGTATTCCTCTCAATACCCTGTCTTCCTATACTCTGATCTTATGTAAAGTAATGGTCAAATATGCAGTGTTTAACTATTTTTAAAAAAATCGATTAAACCACTTGCATAACACACATCCACTGTATGTTTATACGATAGATTTTCCTCTCTCTCTTTCCGCTCTTCTCTTTCTCTCTCTCTCTTCTCTCTCACGTTGCCGATGCAATATTTGTTCTCTTTTGTGTGCTCTCACCCCCCCCCCTTTCCCTCTCTCCCCCTCTCTCTATCACCACCACACACACACACCACACACACCACACACACACACACACACCACACACACACAACATACACCCTACACACACACAAACACGAACACAAAACCAAATAAAGGAACACCCTCAACTTCTCCATTTCTCCCCCCCCCCCTCCAGCTCTTCTCTCTCTCTCTCCACCTGTCCTCCCCCAGCAAACTACGTGCAGAACGTAGACCCCCTCCTCCCCGTCTGTTTCTTTCTTTCCCCTCCCTCCTCTCTCTGACCATCCGCATATAATTGTTATTTTTTTGGTCATAATTATTTGATAGCAAATTTATACTAGAGCCTATATGCGTGTGATGTGGAGAGTTCATGTGATTAGAACGCAAAAATAAAAAATATATATTTATTCAAAATTATATTAATTAGTACGAGTGCACAACGTTGAGAAAGTAATTTTGACAAGTGCTTATTGCAAATATCCCTTTTGGAAAGTATAATTCCGTCTGTCTTTATCTGATACCATGGCCTGTGTGTGTGAAGGAGTCTTTGCCGCGAATTAAAGAACAAAATGATAGTGGCATCGCTCCTGGTGGGCTTGAACCACCAACCTTTCGGTTAAAAGCCGAACGCGCTAACCGATTGCGCCACAGAAGCTTTGCACGCCAATCTTATTGTTGGCTCACAATAATAAGAACATGTATTTTTAGACTTGTTAGCGCCATCTTTTCGTGATAATTATTTCCGAAATAATTGTTAATTATTGTCATCAGGTTTCAGTTTCAGTTTATTATTTTCCAACTTTAGCAAACATATTTTATGTACAATAAGATCTCGAAGTACATGTTGAGAATTTTATATTACAAATGTAATTATTAAACCTAGGCTATGGTACAAATCAATGCACATATAGGCCATATGGCAAAAAGTATTGAAACAAACTATAAAACAGTCATGCTTTAAATATTCCAAACTATTCAATGTTTATTTTACGAATTTTCAGACGGTCCTCAATCCTTTATCAAGTTGACAAAATGGCAATTATGAAAATAATTTTTCCATTGCGTCACCCAGGCAGATGCGAATGAAGTGTATCTTTGTGGATTTACGACTAGCAAAAAGTAATACAGTTGGATGCACCTAGCATGAAACTGGGCTGTATGTAACATTAATTTATAGGCCATGTTTAGTATTTATAACGAAAATAATAGTTTGGATACGTAGAGAAGGAAACGAATTGGACAAGATTATAGGAGAGTGAGCCTGAGAGGAAAAGATAGACAAAGAGAGTGGGAGAGGAAGAGGGAGAGAGTAGACGGAAATGATAAGAGAAAGAGAAAGTGTGAGCAAATAAATTGGAGATATGGATCCTTTCTTTCCATTTTCAACATTTCGATTATTCCATTTTATGTGAAAACCGGCTGTCAAAAGTCCTCGCAGTTGTGTAGGTTATGGCGTATTTGGGGCCATATAGAATTTTCTCCCTATCTCTCTTCTCTACTGAGGGTCGATCTCTCTCCCTCTCTCTCCCCCCCCCACCCCTCTCTCTCTCTCTTCTCTCTTCTCCCTCTCTCTATCGCTATCTCCCTCTCTCATTATCATCTTCCTCAATTTATTTTACAACTTCTAATAATTAGTTGCCCCACTTTCGTGTCCTGCCCCTTAAACCCGCCGCTCAAACCATGTTAACTAAAAGTCAACTATATAACTTCTTCGTCCATTTTAGTGCATGTAGCCTATGTGTTAACATAATCAGGGAAGTCGGGAACCATAATCATGCATAATATCATTATGGTCGGCCAAGTTGTGTGCATATTAATATACCCATTTTAAATTAGATATTTAAAAAAAATATTATTGATGTGCTACTCGTTATTTTTGCAGTCTAAATGCAAAGTTTTTCATTCAAAATCTAAAAATGCCGTCACTCGTGCGTCCCTAAAAAATGTACACTGACTGCCAAATAAATAACAATAATAATAAAAAATCAATGAATAAAAAAAACCTCCTCATTATCATTATAAAAACGAACTAAAGTCAAAATAATTCATGTTTACGAACGACCCCTACGCAGGGGCCGCGGAGCGATTTTGAAAGTGGAGGGGTAGAACTAAAGTGGGGGGGGGGGAGGGGGCTGAACAGGCTTAAAAATCACAAATGTATGGTCATTTTGCATTTTGTACACGTTGCTGAAAAAAAGTGGGGGGCTGCAGCCCCTCCAGCCCCCCCCCACCCC
>CALNVZ010000649.1:1077011-1099518 GCA_940671915.1 Paracentrotus lividus | reverse complement strand
GGGGGGGGGAATGTTTTATCTCCGGGGAGTAGCTGGGAAATATATATATATTTTTTAAAATGTCAAATAATTCTATGTTTCATTTAAAAAAAGCTCCAGTCTGTTAATATTTGTCGTTAGAAAACTAAAATTGATAACAAAAACGAAAACATAAAAAAAGGGAAAAACTAAAATGTCCCCCGATGACAAGTTTAAAGTGACTTTCGATTGCGCTCACATGCTGTTATTTCTTGGAGAATGAAGTGCTGTATGTTATATTTTCCATCAATAATGTAATCATTTCTTTACCAAGGTGCAACGATGGCGAGAGGACAGGGCAAACAAGTTGGTAAAGCCTGCTATCTTCTTTTGTTTCTGATGTCTACGCTTTACTTCACTTCTCCTAAACCAATCAATCTCTGTAATTACTGCACGTGCTTCAGTCGAATACAAGGAATGTCCTGTAGGGGTGTTTTCCGCAGAGGCGCCCTTTTAAAGCACACCCTTGAAGATGAAACCTTTTCTCAATTGAATGTGGACATACCCCCTTCGAAAATACAACTTGTCCTTTTTAAGGGCAATGATAGTATAACATCGTTGGATTTAACTGAAAATGGTTTCAAGTCAATCGACGATCAACTCTTCATGATACTTCGACAACTTCGATCCCTGACACTAGGCGTTAACGCGCTGTCAGAAGTTCCTGTGTTTCACAATCTTACGTCACTTGAAGACCTCGACCTGAGTGTGAACAACATTCGTAACATTGATATCAATCTCAGGGACCATGTTCCTAAATTGGGAAAGCTATTTCTAAATCTCAACAAGATTACATCCATCAATGGGAGTCAGATGCCGAGGAAGCTACGTCAACTGTACTTGCGCTTTAACCAAATTAAAGCGATCGACAGTAGCTCGTTTTCAGGCCTTATTCACTTGGTAAATGTAGATCTCACCGGTAACCAAATATCACGGATTCCGACTGGTACTTTTTGTTTGCCTAACTTGAAAAAGATAACCCTAAACCACAACAAGATCTTTGACATTTTCCCTAATGCTTTCAATTCAGGGCTCAACACAATATTCCTTAAGTACAACAAGCTGTCCGAGTTTGCGAATCTTCGAGACCTCTCTTCTTTAAAGATTTTAGACATTTCGAAGCAAACCAGCGGAATCAAATTGGTAAACTTTGCACGTTTTGAACACCTTACCTCATTAGACATAACGGATTGCTCAACTGAGTTTTTCGCCACCATACTCCCTCAGACACCAACGCTGTTGATCCTAACAGTGACTGATGGTATATGCCTACAGATATCTATGCCTAGTCATCCGTCGTTGTCTATTTTGAGTCTAGATTCTGACGCGTTGAGCGAGGTCAAGAACTTGACCATGTTGCCGATGCTACTATCTATATCTGCACGGGACAACAGACTTACGTCGGTTCCTCGAATATCTGGACTTCGTAATTTGAAAAATGTTGAATTCCATCAAAACCACATAACCACCCTATCAACATCTGACCTGGCAGATCTTCCCAGCTTAGAAACAATCAATTTATCGGAGAACAATATAACGTCTATATCAGGGGACTTCCATAACCAAGAACTTCTATGGATAAATTTGTCACAAAATAGGATTCGGGAAATTTCAAGTCATGCGTTCTCCAGCCTGCTAAAATTACAGGAATTGGAAATAGGGCATAACCCGATCGGGAACGAAAAGAACATTGAATTTGGCCAGGGACTCATCACGCTTCTTTGGAACTATGGCAGCGTAAAAACGGTAGATTCTGACTCGTTTCGTGGACTAATGGGTTTGGTCAATCTTGACCTAAGCAGTAACATAATATCAAAGATGAATGGTATCTCCTTTCTGCCCAGTTTGATGTCTTTGATATTAGATCATAATCCCATCACTTTCTTGTCACACCAAGTATTCCAATCCCTCCCAAATCTCCAGTACCTGTCCCTAAAAGACGCCCGCCTGGTTGCTTTTTCACTAGGAAATACAGTATTCGATCGAATGAATACAATAATACTTCGCGGTAATTTCCTTACAAAGATACCACGTGTCATGTCTCTGAATTTTCCTCATTTATATAATCTCGATCTTTCAAACAATCATATCAGTCAATTTGATTTTGATACACTGTCACTCTTTCCAAATCTTCACGAATTCACAATCAATGGAAATCCAATAGCCCACTACCATGCGAATGTAACGCACAATATCTCACTGTTTAGTCTTAATTTCGGGTCAATCAATACAAAACTCGTGTCTAACGAAATATTTGATGTTGTCAAGAATATAAAAATTGTTCGCATTACTGGGTCACCATCGCTCCATGTTCCTAACACGTTTTTTGATGGCTATCGTGATGATTCGCTCCGTGTCGTCAACGGAGCCATGCTCCAGGAAAACTTTTTTACACAACAAAATCTTTACAGATTGGTAATCAAAAATGCCATCATCACTTCTACCTCTTTCTATAATATGTTTAACCAGAGAAGCATCCAATATTTAGAGTTTACAAATATTTCATTGCTTCCAGAAAATAAGACCAACAACAGCATAATACATACATGCAGCTTATTGTTGTATTACCGAATGTCCCGTCTCACCGAACTCCCTAAATTTCTTGCCCCGTTGATGCTGGACTTGAACCTTGCTGGTAATCGTTTGGTAAGATTTGACGTAGGTGATTTGACGAGGTACTATCCAAGACTGGAGAAACTTGACCTCTCGAACAATCACATAATGATGCTATCAAGCTGTGTTGAAATGAACCTGACGCATTCCCTGAAAATCCTTAAGCTTCATGGCAATGACCTCGGAAGATTTTCTGCATGGGAGTGTAACAATGGTTTCAGAACTCTGACAAATGTAAAAGAGATATATTTAGGTGGCAACCATCTGTCATATTTAGAAACTGAATTAATTCCCAAGTCATCCACAAATCAGGCTCCATTTGCAGTATCAATTAATGCAAAAGATAACGAGATTATTTGTGACTGTCATCAAAGGTGGTTAGTAGCATTAAAAGATTCCATCAACTTTGTTGACACGAAGTGCTCTGCGCCATTTAAATATGCTGGTAAATCTTTATCGGAACAACTGATGAATGATTTCCCGTGCCAGCTTTCTCTGTCGAATACACAGGTATGCTACATTTCTAACAACTCGGTTGTTTTAGTACAGTGTCCTGTTGCATCTTACCCATTCCCTCAAGTTTCGTGGTTGCTCGACAATTCCACTGGATATGATGTGAATCTGAGTCCATTGGAAGGTGGACTTACTAAAACTCTCAATTTAGACCCCGCGGCATCTCAGATGATTGGCTTTGATATCGGAGTTTATCACCCCAATGGAACAGACACCAATCTATCACTAACATGCCACGCAAATGACGATGTTTTTATGCTTCAGATTGATGTAGACATACAAATCAAATTCAATGATACGGATAGAAAGGGAGATAGCTCAAATCAAACTATAAAATGCAGAGCTAGCGTCAGAGAGTCCGCTGAAAATATTTCGGATGTTGTCACGTATGAACCTGTGACCGGCGACGGGATGTTCGGACGTGCCAAATCTCATTCGAAATCCGCAAATGGTGGATTGATTATGATTATGCTTGCAATTAGCTCCATCTGTCAAGATATGATGGTGTTCTAATTATGGAGTATTAAACAGTAATTGTATTTTATAAAAACATGTGTAATTGTTGTGTTAGTGCACAGTGCAATATACACGGGTCGTGAGCGATGCTTTTTTTTTTTGTTGTTGTTTTTTTTTTGGGGGGGGGGCCGTAGAAATCAAGCTTTCATATTTTCTTGTAACTTTAACTTGCATACACTCTTTACATAAGTCTTCGTGTATCGCAATGGTAAACTTTAAACTTGGGGACAGTATTTATCACCATAGGAATACGATCTAATTAGATTTTGGGGTATTTAGGTCAAATGTCAAGGGTCACAGAGGTCAAATTATGAAATTCCATCATTGAATTCTTTATCGCGATATTTCAAGAACCAATTTAGATATGAACGTCTCGCTTTGTGATAATTATGTATAACTATAGGAAAACGATGTCATTATATTTTGGGTATGTAGGTGAACGGTCAAGGGTCACAGAGGCCAAATTATCAAATTCAATTATTGACTTCTTTATCGCAATATCTCAAGAACCAATTGAGATAATGAAATTCATACTTTGTGATAATTATATCACCTCATGAAGATAATTTTCATTAGATTTTGGGGTACTAAGGTGAAAGGTCAAGTGTCACAGGTAAACTTATCAAATCATTTGTTTTAAGGATGGACACGTATACAATGCGTCCCAAAAAGAAGTGTATACTTTTGAAAAGTCTGCCAAATCAAAAATAAATGATTCTAGGTGACGAAATTTATATGTCTGGAAAGCTTATTTTCCCAACTTTTATATGACATCAAAAAGTTTGAAAATAATTCATGCATAGATGAGCAGTATTCACTTTTGTAAATGATGTGAAAATTAGGATGAGCAGGAATGTGCCTAGCAACGTACTCCCATTGAGATTCAACTAATTCAACATTTTTGCACATACATAATTCGAACAAAAACGAAATATGCGCAACAATGTCAGTAGTAGTTTGATGTTCACACACTAATGATGAGATTTAATTGTTGCTAGTCAGATTCCCATTCGGAATTAATCGAGACACAGGGAGTGAACTGTTGGGACTGATCCTAAAACTTACTCTTAGGCTATTGTTGCGTTTTTATTTTTAATAAGATACAAATAAATGGCATTTAAACATGTTTAAGCAAGTGTATAAACCGACGAGCCTGTTGTTCTTTATCAACACAAAATAGAAAATAATTCCATAAATCTCAGAATGTTTATCCTACATTTGATGGAGATCGGTTATCAAAGACGATACGAGGCATCTCTGAAATTGTAAAAGACAAGTAACTAAGAAAGAGAGAGTTGCAAAAGGAGACAAAAAAAAAAAAAAAAAAAAAAAAAAAAAAAAAAAAAAAAAAAAAAAAAAAAAAAAAACACGAAAGGAAAGGAAAGAGTAAATGAACAGCAAACCATTACAACCATGAGAGAGAGAGAGAGAGAGAGAGAGAGAGAGAAGTACCATAATGGAGAGCAGGTTAATCAGATAATGATGGGAATATAATTAAGACATAGCGAAGACTGCATAATTACGATGGAAGCAGAGGAAGAATTAAAAAAAAAAAACTGAATAAAAAGATTAAAAGAAATTAGAAACTATCAATCGAAGATGATCTCATCTTCGGATGTCTGTTTCAAATTCCCCTCCGTTTATCCCCTCTCTCGTTTGCTTTTGATACATGTATTTTATTTATAGAGTTAGACCAAGACAACTTGTTTTTCCGACAAAGCAACAAACAATGTATGCAAACTGGATTCCAAACATTGTAATTAATTCTTAAATAATAGGTTGTTGAATATTATAAAATGGATACATGGATCCTAATCAAATGATTGGCTGAGAGTAGATCACGTGATATGCATCATTTCTACTATTACATCAAACGGACATTTTTAATCGTTCATTAGTAAAATCGAAAGAAACATTCATAAATTAAAATAACTAAGAAAACCCGCCTATTTCCACAGTATGGTGACATGAAAAAAAAAAAAAGGTGCCTCATACTTGTCATAGGCCAGTAGGGGACGCAGACCGGAGTCACACAATGAACTTACCGGGCCCATGCGTAAACATTATAGAGCCGCTTTTGTCCCCAGACAATTGGGCCCCCGAAATGTATTCAATTCGATTTTCTGGGATCCGCGCCTGATAGGCTATGTTACTTTCTCATTAATTCAACAACAACATGGATGTTGGTAGATTACAATGGAATTCCCTATTTTCTGTTGGCAAAGTTCTTTGAATTCAAAGTGGTGTATTGCATAATGCAAATTAGCTAAACGGTCGCGGGAATAGACCAGTTTACTAACATATTCAAATTTTATGCATACTTTTTTCTTGGCGACATAGTAACAAGGTATTCAAACAACCAGTAATAAAAGAATGAACACATGGAATCCAATAGACCAGTTTACTAACATATTCAAATTTTATGCATACTTTTTCCTGGCGACAGAGTAACAAGGTATTCAAACAACCTGTAATAAAAGAATGAACACATGGAATCCAATAGACCACTTTACTAACATAATTCAAATTTTATGCATACTTTTTCCTGGCGACATAGTAACAAGGTATTCAAACAACCTGCAATAAATGAATGAACTACAATTCATGGAATCCAGTTTGCATACATTAGTTTTTGCTAAGTCGGGCAAGCCTCAGGCAAGCTTTCAGGTTGTCAAGAACAACCTTTGTTAAGAAAAATTTTGCATACAATTTGAATATGTTAGTAAACAGTTCTATTGAAGTTTACGGTGTGAGTGATGTTTTTGTTCTTGTTTTTTTTCCCCCATCAACAATATTTTTTCTTCAGCCGACGGATAAGATAGGCCTACACTTCAAAATAGACCGGTTCGCTAAGTTAAGATAATTTATAGATGTTTCTTTCCCAGGGACATATAGTAACGAGATATTCAAACCACCTGTTGATAAAGAATGAACTACAATAATTGGAATCCAGTTTCAATACATTGATTATTTCTATGTTGGGCCAGCCTCGGGCAAGCTTTCGAGTTGTGAAGATCAATCTTTGTGTGAAAAGTATTCATAAGATTATTGAACTGGTCTATTGCTTTTTGTTCTTCGTTTCACTAAACGACAAATGCTGTGTTACTTGTAAGTCTATACCTGAATAGTCACCCGAGACATCGGTTTTGAGGATTTGCAGTCCTATCGTATAGTTTGAGGATTTCTGAGAAATAAATTTTGTGCAACTTCAATAATCCTGTCGCTGGCATAATTAGAGAAAACCTTTATGACTCTGGCCAAATCCAAAGGACCACTTTTTCATCAATAACTGAAATTGAGGCCATCAAAGACTGAACGAGCCTCGCGAGGAACCGGATTTGGTAAGGCGATATTTTGATGATTTCTCACAAATGATATATATTGAAGTGTTATTAAGATACTATATTTTTGCAAGAAAGAAATATTACCGAGCAATTTCATAAACTTGTGACATTTTATATTTTTAAAGATTAGATAAGATTTTCAAGACTGTATGGGGACCATTCTTGGTCACGTGTGTGACCGAAATTATGCAAAATCTTGACTTTAGTTGGCTATAACTCTAACAATTTTTAAAAAAGGTAATACTGTTTAAGTGTTTATATCATGCTAGTAATTTTGTTGGCTATCATATTTTAAATATTTTGATATTTACAATATGCATGTTCAAGGCAGAGGTCAAAAGAATGGGCACGTGTGACTTCACAGAACGGCATGATTTTAAAGTTCAATTTCATTTTGAAATTCCTGTAGTTTTAAAATGATGAAATGTTCTTATTGCTGTGAGATATGCATTAGGGACTGTTAACCTAAAAATACACTGGATAGGAGTCATCTCGAAATTTCTTTTTAATCTATTATTTATATCGTGATGTCGGGTCACGTGTGTGACATTTTAGTGGGTCACGTGTGTGACCTATGGCAAATTGTACAGGAAAAATGTATATTAGTATTATGCAATAAATGTACATTTCGAGCAATTACTATATCCGCTGTGGTAAATTTTTTATGAACTCAACCCTAGTCAGTCAATGGGGTTTTTTGGTAGCTGTCAAGACTGGGGGAGGGGCGGGTAGGGACGGGGGGCCATGATGCCCCTATAAGATCTTGGCTGTTGAACGCGCGAGCGCGCCGAAAATTTGCACGATGTGTAGTGTGTGATGAACTCAAGAAAGCACTGTTAATTTCCCTAATAATAATTCATTAATTTTATATGAATAATTATGCTAATTACGCATTGTATGAAGTCATAATTTTGTTCTAATGACAAACTACAGCTTCTGGAGTGCAATTTTGTGTTGCATAATCTTTATAGGATTCCTAACAATTGTACTTGGAAAAAATTTGATATCGAACTAAATTCCTTGTGTATTTTATTGTTTTATGAATTTCTTATGTATTCCTTTTTTTTCGACCATTTGTTGTTTGTTGTTTGTTCTTTGTGTTGTTTTTTGTTGTTGTTGTTTTTTCACAAAATTATTGCAGAACCATTTTGGAGCATAATAATGCTAAAATAAATTATTTCAGCCAATGAAGTGAAAATAATCAGAATTTATGACCGCCCCACCCAGCGGGTCACGTGTTTGACCAATTTGTTTCTAATTAATAATCAAATTAAAACTTGTCATGGATTCATATTAGTGAGATGCAAGGTACATTAAATCTAGCTTTGATGAAAAAATTATAATAATACCAGAGCCATGGTTAAGTACGGGGCTTAACACTTTTGTGTTTCTGTTACTTGTGTGTGACATTTTGAGGGCAGTTAATTTCCAGGTTGATTATCTTAATATAATCAATTAACAACATTATTTTTGGGTTAGATTAAAAGGAATAGAGGTAAATAATAATATAATGACAGTAATCCAAGTAAGAAGTCAGCATATCCATTCCAGTCAGGGTATAAAAAAATGATATTTATTTACCGTTTTTCCATTTAATTTATCATCTATTTTAATTGATGCAAATCATGAAGCAATTGCAAAATCACGAAAAACATCAGTTCATGAAACTTCAGACATTGCTCCATTTGAATATGCAGCTTAAAATAAAAAAGCAAAAAATTATTGTCCCCAATAGGTTCACTTTTCAAAGAATGGCCGAAGTAGCCTGGTCCTTTTTTTAAAGGCATGACCCATAGTTGGTCACACACGTGACCCGTGGGTCACGTGTGTGACCAATTTCAAAGTTAATTAATAACTAAATTAAAAGCGTCATGGCTTTATATTGGTGAGATGCAAGGCACATTATATCTAGCTTTGGAGAAAAAAGTTGTAATAATTATATAGAACCATGGTTTCGGGGGCGTTAACTTTTCGTGTTTTGGGTCACGTGTGTGACAATTTGATGGCAATTAATTTCTTTAGTTAATTATTTAAAACAATCAATTCAACCCATTATATTTTCATCTAAATTTAAAGGAATGAAGTTAAAAATAGTTATAAATGAGCAATAATCAAGAAGGAGACACAGCAAATACGAATCTAAGTCAGGGTCAAGAATGATATTTACGTACCATTTTTCTATTCAAATTTTTGCATGTTAATTATGCAAATGAGCATGAAAAATTTGTAAAATTAAGATAAAAAATGCATTCATGAAAATTCAGACTAAGCTCTATATGAATGTGCAGCTTAAAAACAAAAAGGACAAACTTTATTTTTTCCAAAAAAGGTTCACTTTTCAAAGAATCGCCCATGGATACTTTTCTTAAAGATTTTAAATGAAATTATGACGATCCTTCGCTGGATCTTAACCATGCAAGCAGCAAAGACATAATAGGACGATAGCGAGATTTAATGTGAAGACTTTCAGAAAGTTAATTTTTCATTCTTGAAATATATTTTTACATGCCTCAATTACCAAATGTTGGTTTATTTTATTATCGATTTCTTACTCGTTTTTCGATCCATCCATGTCTGAATGTGGCATTTGAAATATTTTGTCTTCAGAATTATTGCAAAGATGGGTGCCAAATATTTACATCAACAACGGACATGTCTGGTGTAGTTGCAGCGGGTGTAGTTGTCCTGGGGCAGAGGTGGTGGAATCGGAGGGGGTGCCCCCACTTTTTCATGCTCCCTAAAAGTGCCCCTTTTCATATCTACAAAATGGCACTTTTATAAGAACAAGAAGCCTTTTAGTCTTCTGTGAAGTCCAACGCGCAATTTTTTTTCTTTTTTTAAGGGGATAATCTCGATAATAAGAGATGTCCCTTTTTGTCTTCATTATAATTATGTCTTTACCCATTGAAAAATCTTCGCTCTGTCGCCAAGCGACCTCGCATTAGTAATAATACTAATAAAATACAAAGCAAATGCATGGACCGAAGAACCCTTTGCATTTGAGGCAAATTTATGAAATTGCCCTAATCGATGGCAGTACGGTGAATGTGGGGGGGGGGGGGGGTCTTAAAGCTACAGCCCCTAAACTTGATTATCGAGCAAATTCATGACCTTCTGTATTGTTTCCCCTGCAGATCGGAAGATCCGAAACGTCACCGACAAGACGAAAGCAGATGCTAATATCAAGAACTAAGAACAGATACCGGTAAATTACCGATTTGAACGCTATTTCGACGACTGTTGTGCTCACGGCTTGCTCTTGATGTCATAATTGGGTTAGCTGCATAAGTCTGAATCGCGGCAACAGTATATGCCGCCCAAGTTCCTAAAACAAAAAAATTACAGAATGGACTTGAGTAACAAGGGTTTGAAGTTAATTACATGTATGTTAATAATAAAAGAAGAAGAAAAAAAAAAAAACCCAGGAGAAAAGAGGAAGAATCAAATTCACAGCTTGCCCACTACTCAAAGAATGGGGGGGGGGGGGGGGAGGAAAACATTAAGTCTTGGTCCATCCCTTGAAAGAAATTATTTGAAAAAAAGATCGTCTTTCGTTACCCCTATACCCCGGGCCACCAGAAGAAGAAAAAAAAAACAAAACGTAGCGGCACTCACAGGGATTCGATTCACTACAATGATCCTTCAACATTGTTGAATTACCAGTAACACACAGTAATCAAAACTAACATGAAAATTATGTGACCCCCATCGTCACAAATGGCCCTAAAACTATGATGTTGAGACTTGAACCATGCCGTTTTGATACAGCATTAAAACTAAATATTCAGATTAGGTGTCAGGGGACCGTGTGCAGCAAGGGTAATCTAACTTAGATGGTAAACTCTTTGAAATTTATTTTCGAAAAATGAGCTCTAACCATTGCATTTTTTTTCTCTTCTTGAATAATATTGCTTTACACAATATATAGGAAGTGGTATCAATAACGTATTTTCAGTCTGTTGAATGACAAAACTATGAAATTGGGCGAGAAACCCTTTGAAATACAGAAAACAAACAAAAAACATCTCTTTATGTATTTTACCGTTAAAGGACAGCATCGTAGATGTGGAAGAGAAGAAAGATGCCATGGAAAGGATTATGACATCACATAGCCAGATCAATCGTAGGCGGCGAGAGCAGATCATTGAAAAGTGCACCAACTATCCGGAACTCGTCGGGAGTATCGACGTCAATACATACCGCCAAATCTACGTCAACGAGAACCATAAACTGCTTTATTGCTTCATTCCTAAGGTTGGATGCACCAACTTGAAAAAGGTCATGATGATCTTAGGTGGGCATGGTGGGAGCACGAAAAAGATCAGCGAGATATCAGACATGATGGCTACCAACAACAACGGCTTAAGGCAACTTGCGAGCTTCTCGCCCTTTGAGCGACATCAGAAGTTGAGAGATTACAAGAAATTTGTTTATGTGCGTAACCCTTTCGCGCGAGTACTATCTGCTTTCAGTAACAAATTCGGCGACATTGATGTGCTTAGATCATCTATATACCTTCAAGAACTTGCGAAGAAAATCATGAAGGAATTCAGACCACATGCAACGGCAAGAGAATTGGGAACGGGCGAAAACATAACGTGGACAGAGTTTGTGCAATTTTTGACAAAGCCGAATCGGCCATCTTTCGATATTCACTGGAAGGAAATGCACAAACTTTGCTCGCCTTGTAAGATTACATACCATTATATAGGACATCTGGAAACTTTTTGGGAAGATGCAAAGTTTATGCTCTCTGAACTGCAGTTAGACTCAAAAGTCGAAATTCCGCTCAAAAACAACAGCTATGCAACAAATAGCACCGCTAAATTTGAAAAAGCCTTTAAAAGTTTGCCGAGAGGTTATTTGCAATAGATGTGGAGAATTTACGAAAAAGATTTCGAAATTTTTGGCTATCCAAAACCCATAACAGAGACATGAATCAGGACGGTATGAATAAGAAACTACATTTGTCACGGGCAGCAGACCCGGGGAGGAGGGCCACCTCACTGTTGTTGTGTTTTCAGTGGACATATTAAAAAAAAAATGATCTATTTTTTTTTAGCACGTTCAGCTTCTCCAAAATTTTTACTCAGCCCCCAGCCCCCAACCCACCCCACCACTTAAAAAAGAGGGGCATGCGTCCCCTGATGTCCAACATACTGATTGAGTATTGAAGATTGATAAGCAAGAATTTTTCCAAATTTCCACATGATATTCATGCGGTAACAATTAACTCCACTTAGCTAAATCTGCAATTCTAAACATTGTGATGTGCAGGGTTGATTTAGGCGCCTTCTCCAAACAAAGTGCTTCAGCCTCCCGAAATCTTAATACGGCTTATACACGTTACAAGCAGAAAGCCGATTGTTTCCCGCCTTGGATCAGGAAGCTGCGGGAAACTGACGCACTTTGTTTGGAGAAGGCGCCTTAAAGGGATGCAGTAACATTGAATGATATTCAAATCACAATTTCTTGATTTAGCTCATTTTGTCAACATAATTATAAACTTATAGGTCAGTCTGGTATCTCTTCAAAATTACAAGTTAATTGCTTGCTTTACTTTCGAGATATCAATGATTTCATACTCAAATTTAGTAAACCATCTCGTGGTGGAAAACAAATTGCCATGTGCTTTTCAAGACACCCCACTTCCTGTCGTGTTCCCCCGACCCTAGCGGGCTGGAGGGTTTGCTGCAAAGGGGTTGAAAATTCACTCGCGTTTGGCTGTTACACTGTTTTGTGGTAGTAAATGACTTCCATTTGATCTGAAATTTTCAGTAGTTTGTTTTTACTATTAGAGCAATATAATTTTATTCATCTTGATCTAATTGCTCTTGTTTTTGAAAGTTACTGTTTCCCTTTAAAGGTTCGGATATGAACATGTGTATGACATGTCTCATTAGTAGTCTTCTTATTTTGGTAAAACAAACGGACATTTTGCATGATCTTTAAACTTGGCTTTTGATCTAGTGATGGCCTTCGACATTCGGTTTAATTTGTATTCTCTTGAATAAAGGTATTCAATGACGACCCTACAGCTGGTTATTTTAGCTTGTTAGAAATTGCAACGAGTACATGAAAAAAATGAATTAAAAAGTTTAGTTCTTTCCAGGAATACCTGGAATATGCATTATCATGACTTCATCGTGCTTATTATGCCTGTCTTCTTTCGTTCTCATCCTTTTAAGTAGGCCTACTAACCTGGTTTCTGTCAGAGGAAATAAACTGCCATAAAATAAAGTGGTTGTCTCTCAAATGGAATATTTTTTGTCAAATGACGATAAGGGTGCTATCTCACTTCGCGGAAACAAAATTGAGACAGATTTGCCCGCATGGCATTGCACTATATCTGTCTCCGCGAGATATTTTTGTGTGCTACAGGAGACAGAAATAGTACAATGGCATGCTGGCTAATCCGTCCTTTGTACCACCGTAACCTTTTGTACGTGGGACAAAAGATTTCGTCGCGGGAAAAGAGGAGACAATGCCATGTTGGCAAATCTGTCTCAATTTTGTTTCCGTGAAGTGAGATACCACCCTAAGCCTACTGTTACGATTGTCTATTAACCACTTGGCTGCGGACCACCTAATACAACGTGCTTGTTGTTTGTACACTGCGCGGACCACATGCTCATTCTACACGTACGTTTCTCGCCTATTGGTTATGTGTTCTCCTGGCGTAGGGCGCCATGTTGGTTTAAGGTGCGCGCGCACGCTAGTTTTCGTGGTGCAAATCGCGAGCGGTCGGTAATTTGTTGTACGTTTTTCTCAAGGCAGTAGAAACGAGTTGACAGTCAAATTAAAAAAAAAACATCCGTAAATACATCGAAAAGTGGCAAAATGGTGCATCATGCATCTTGAATTTGAGATGTTGGTGTGATAAAAAACTAATTCAAACACATATGGAATTATTCGCTCAGTTAAATGTTAATGCATCTGGAAGCCTGATTCCAAAACGAGAATTTTTTGGGTTTAAAATCATAGTTTTCCAAATATCTCACCTTATTGTATTTGAGAAAAAATAATGAATTTAATGTAGAAGTTAATCTGTGAAACCGATACCGTTGTTGTTTATAAGTGAGAGTAGTTTTTTTGACTTGGAGACACCATCCGAATATCATTGTGAAACCCACGTGAAATATAACCAAACACCGGAATGGACTGGAAAACTTGGCCGATAGTCGCGTGCGATATAGCCTCTTAACGCACGCTGACATTATTTTATGCGAGTTTCAATAACAAATATTAATTATTTTTTCCTGTTACTGCAGCATTAACCCCAACGAAATAGACAATACATTGTATTTTCCACACTGCCAAATTTTAATTTCCGAATGATTGATATCAACATTAAAATCATAAATAGAACGATTGATCATATGATGGAAACTGTACTTGTTACGATCTATTGGTTTCTATTTGTAAAAAAGAGAAAATTTTACGTGATTTCAAGGGCGTCCCCAAGTCAAAAAATAAACTATCCTCCTTAAACCAACAACGGTATCGGTTCAGTTAACTTCTAATTAAAATTTCATATTTTTTTCAAAATATCAAAAAGGGAAGAGATATTTAAAAAATATGATTTTATAAAAGCACATATAATTTCTATATTTGGTTAAGTAAAAAAATAAATCGTCATTTTGAGCACTCTTAAAAGTGACCATAGAAACGCCAAATTGTGTGTTTAATTGGTATATTTCAAACACCAATATCCAAAGTAGAGGTGTATATTCACAACGTTGTCGCTTTTGTGTTATTTCTGTGGATTTTTTTACTATTTTGTCTTCGGTGTCATTTTGTTCCATGAAAAAAACACGAACATAAATGAACGAACCCTTCGTCGCACAAGATGACAATAGACCGCGATGGTCACAACACAACTTGCATCTATCTACTACTTTCTATTGTGTATGGCGTGGAGAGTGAACGTTTCACTTAAGACGTGATGTGACCATGGAAATCCAAACATGTGACCACCGCACAATATGGCTGCGCACGCCAAGATCCAAGGAGGAACGTACGTGTCTATTGTCGGAGCTTTGTCTGTTTTGAAACGCCATCGCACAGTCATGACAGTGGGCCAGAATCAAACTGCGCCAAAACGTATTTTTTCTTTGAAGACCACATAATAACTTCATATTAGTGGTCAGTCTGGGGTTTTCAGACTCATAGAATTCGATAAGAACATTTGCAAATTCGTATGACGTCATCTATACTATTAATGGTAACGCATGAAAATTTTCATTGTGCTTCAATGAATGTGACTAATATTAGGGATGGCCACACAACAGCAAAAAGCCACTAGAACGGTTTCCACTTCACTGTATGGATGTAGTCACCCATGCATTTACAATGCAAACAATAACCCATGCACTGCCTACTCAATAATACACAGGCAGAGGAATAGCAAAATGTTCAATAAAAAACAGCTTTCGAAATTGTCATTTGGCCAGTAGTAAATATCAATCATTTTTATTCCTAATTGGTCAGTTTCTTCCTTAGAAAATTCCTCAGCAGGTGAATCAACTTTTCCTGTTGAAAAAATTGAAGAATCACTACAAGAAGATTTGGACAAACTGGTCACATGGGGAAACACATGGGGGATGAAATTCAACGCATCCAAATGCACTGTCATAAAAGAGAGAGATGATAATCAGACATGAGCTACCAACAACAACGGCTAGGCAACTTGCGAGCTTCTCGGCCTTTGAGCGACTCAGAGGAGAGAATTACAAGAAATTGTTTATGTGGCGTAACCCTTTCGCGCGAGTACTCTGCTTTCAGTAACAAATTCGGCGACATTGATGTGCTAGATCATCCTATACCTTCAGAACTTGCGGAAGAAAATCATGAAGGAATTCCAGACCACATGCAACGGCAAGAGAATGGGAACGGGCGAAACATAATCGGGACAGAGTTTGTTGCAAATTTGAAACAAGCGATCGGCCACTTTCGATATCACTGAGGAAATGCACAAAACTTTGCTCGCCTTGTAAGATTACCATACCATTATATAGACATCTGGAAACTTTTTTGGAAGATGCAAAGTTTAGCTCTCTGAACTGCAGTAGACGACTCAAAAGTCGAAATATTCCGCTGCAAAAAAGACAGCTATGCAACAATAGCCACCGCTTAAATTTGAAAAAGCCTTTAAAAAGTTTGCCGAGAGGGTATTTGCAATAGATGTGGAGAATTTACGAAAAAGATTTTCGAAATTTTTGGCTATCCAAAACCGCATAACGAGACATGATATCAGGAGCGGTATGAAATAAGAAACTCATTTGTCCAACGGGCAAGCAGGACCCGGGGAGGAGGCCACTCCTGTTGTGTGTTCAGTGGAAATATAAGAAAAAAATGATCTAATTTTTTTTTGTTTAGCACGTTCAGCTTCTCCAAAATTTTACTCAGCCCAGCCCCCAACCCACCCACCACTTAAAAAGAGGCATGCTCCCCTGATGTCCAACAATACGATGAGTATTGAAGAATTGATATAGCAACGAATTTTCCAAATTTCCACAGATATTCATGCGGTGAATACAAATTAACCTCCACTTAGCTAAATCTGCAATTCTAAACATTGTGATGTGCAGGGGTTGATTTAGGCGCCTTCTGCAAACAAAGTGCTTCAGCCTAGCCGAAATCTTAATACGGCTTATACAGCGTTACAAGCAGAAAAGCCGATTGTTTCCCGCCCTTGGAATCAGGAAGCTGCGGGAAACTGACGCACTTGTTGAGAAGGCGCCTAAAGGGATGCAGTAACATTAATGATATTCAATATCACAATTTACGTTGATTTTAGCTCAGAAATTTTGTAACATAATTAATAAACATGAGGTCAGTCTGGTTATCTCGTCAAAATTACAAGTTTAATTGCCTTGCTTTACGTTCGAGATATTCAATGAGTTCATACTCAAATTTAGTAAAACCATCTGCGTGGTGGAAAACAATATGCCAATTGCTTTTCAAGAACACCCCCTTCCTTCGTTTCCACCACACCTAAGCGGGCTGGAGGGTTTGCTGCAAGGGTTGAAATTCACTCGCGTTTGCTGTTACACTGTTTTGTGGTATCAAATGACTTCTCATGTGATCTGAAATTTTTCAGTAGTTTGTTTTTACATTAGAGCAATATAATTTATTCATCTTGATCAATTGCTCTTGTTTTGAAAGTTACTGTTCCCTTTAAAAGGTTCGGATATGAACATGTGGTATGACATGTCTCATTAGTAGTCTTGCTTATTTTGTAAAACAAACGGACATTTGCATGATCTTTAAACTTGGCTTTTGATCTAGTGAGGCCTTCGAGCATCGGTTTAATTTGTATTCTCTTGAATAAAGTATTCAATGACGACTCACAGCTGGTTATTGTTAGCTTGTAGAAATGTTGCAAACGATACATGAAAAAAATGAATTAAAAAGTTTAGTTCTTTCCAGGAATACCTGGAATAATGCATTATCAATGACTTCATCGGCTTATATCCTGTCTTCTTCGTCTCATCCTTTTAAGTAGTGCCTACTAAACTGGTTTCTGTCAGAGGAAAAAACTGGCCATGAAAATAAGTGTGTCTCTCAAATGGAATATTTTTTGTCAGAGTGACGAATTAAGGGTGCTATTCACTTCGCGAAACAATAATTGAGACAGATTTGCCCGTCATGGCATTGCACTATTCTAGTCTCCGCGAGATATTTTTGTGTCTAAGGAGACAGAAATAGTCAATGGCATGCTGGCTAATTCCCGTCTTTGTACGCCACCGTAACCTTTTTGTAGCGTTGGGAGCAAAAGATTTCGTCGCGGAAAAGAGGAGACAATGCCATGTTGGCAAATCTGTCTCAATTTTGTTTCCGTGAAGTGAGATACCACCCTATAGCCTACTGTTACGATTGTCTATTAACCACTTGGCTGCGGACCACCTAATACACACGTGTCTTGTTGTTGTACACTTGCGCGGACCAATGCTCATTCTACACGTACGTTTTCTCCCGCCTATTGGTTATGTGTTCTCCTGGCGTAGGGCGCCATGTGGTTTAAGGTGCGCGCGCACGCTAGTTTTCGTGTGCAACGCGAGCGGTCGGTAATTTGTGTAACGTTTTTTCTCAAGCAGTAGAAACGAGTTGGACAGCAAATTAAAAAAAAAACACCGAATAACATCAAAAGTGGCAAAATGGTGCACATGCATCTTGAATTTGAGATTGGTGTATGAAATAAACTAATTCAAACACATTGGAATTATTCGCATCAGTTATTTATGCACTGGAAGCGCTGATCAAAACGACGAATTTTTGGGTTATAAAATCATAGTTTTCCAATATCTCTACCCTTTTGATATTTTGAAAAAAATATGAAATGTTAATTAGAAGTTATCTGTAAACCGATACCGTTGTTTGTTTAAAGGAGATAGTTTTTTTGACTTGGAGACACATCCTGGATATATCACTTGTGAAACCCACGTGAAATATAACCAAACACCGGAATGGACTGGAAAACTTGGCCGATAGTCGCGGCGATATAGCCTCTTAACGCACGCTGACATTATTTTTGCGAGTTTCAATACAAATATTAATTATTTTTCCTGTTACTGCAGCATTAACCCAACGAAATAGACATACATTGTATTTCCACACTCAAATTTAATTTCGATGATTGATATCAACATTAAAATCATAAATAAACGATTGACATAATGATGAAATGTACTTGTTACGAATCTATGGTTTTATTTGTAAAAAAGAGAAAATTTTACCTGATTTCAAAGGGGCGTCCCCAAGTCAAAAAAAAACTATCCTCCTTAAACCAACAACGGTATCGGTTCAGTTAACTTCTAATTAAAATTTCATATTTTTCAAAAATCAAAAAGGAAGAGATATTTAAAAAAATGATTATAAAAAGCACATATAATTTCTAATATTTGGTTAAGTAAAAAAAATAAATCGTCAATTTGAGCACTCTTAAAAGTGACCATAGAAACGCCAAAATTGTGTGTTAATTGGTATATTTCAAACACCAATATCCAAAGTAGAGTAGTGTATATTCACAACGTTGTCGCTTTGTGTTATTTCTGTGGATTTTTTACTATTTTGTCTTCGTGTCATTTGTTCCATGAAAAAAACACGAACATAAATGAACGAACCCTTCGGCGCACAAGATGACAATAGACGCGATGGTCACAACACAACTTGCATCTATCTACTACTTTTCTATTGTGTATGGCTGGAGAGTGAACGTTTCACTCGATGATGGACCATGGAAATCCAAATGTGACCACCGCACAATTATGGCTGCGCACGCCAAGATCCAAGGGGAACGTACGTGTCTATTGTCGAGCTTTGTCTGTTTTGAAACGCCATCGCACAGTCATGACAGTGGGCCAGAATCAAACTGCGCCAAAACGTATTTTTCTTGAAAGGACCACAAATAAACTTCATATTAGTGGTCAGTCTGGGTTTTCAGACTCATAGAATTCGATAAGAACATTTGCAAATTCGTATGACGTCATCTATACTATTAATGGTACGCATGAAAATTTCATGTGCTTCAATGAATGTGACTAATATTAGGGATGGCCCACACAACAGCAAAAAGCCACTAGAACGGTTTCCACTTCACTGTATGGATGTAGTCACCCATGCATTTACAATGCAAACAATAACCCATGCACTGCCTACTCAATAATACACAGGCAGAGGAATAGCAAAATGTTCATAAAAAACAGCTTTCGAAATTGTCATTTGGCCAGTAGTAAATATCAATGCATTTTTATTCTAATTGGTCAGTTTCCTTAGAAAATTCCTCAGCAGGTGAATCAACTTTTCCTGTTGAAAAAATTGAAGAATCACTACAAGAAGATTGGACAAAACTGGTCAACATGGGGAAACACATGGGGAAGAAATTCAACGCAATCCAAATGCACTGTCATGAGGATCTCCAGAAAGCGAGAACCAGGACAATACCACTACTCACCCTTGGTCACACTACAGGAAGTAATAGCCATCAAATACCTAGGTATCCAGATAGAAAACAACCTAAAGTGGGATAAAGCAATCACAACAGGCAACCGCCATAAGTACAAGGGCCTTAAAACTTCATCAGAAGGAACTTCTATCACTGTTCTAAAACAAGTGAAGGAACGTTTATACCACACACTGTTTAGACCCCACCTTGAATATGCTTCAATAGCATGGCATCCTGGCACAGTCAAGAACACTAAATTACGGAAATGTGACAGAGACGGGCCGCCCTGTTTCGTCACAGGGAACTCACACTACGGGACTCCAGCGTCACAATACATGATGACAACACTTGGCTGGATGTCTCTCGAAGAAGAGGAGGCGAAATTCATCGAAATCATCAACTATATATAAGTATCATCCATGGAGAAACCCAACTTGACTTAAATAAATATGCCCGCAAAGAAATAACAAGACTAAGAAGATCCCATGACGAACTGTACGAGGTCACTTCAAAGTTCATCACGACCACCCAGCGTGCTAACTCTTCATTCCCCGACGCAATCTCCCACTGGAATATCTTACAGTCCGAATGCATGTATCCTCCAGAAGCACTGACTACTCAAAGTAAACAAATATGCAAAACAAAACAGTAGCAATAATACCCCCACTCTCTCAGCCCTGAGTTACCTCCTGGCGAGGATTCAGGGAATGGAACTACAGGTACAAGGTTACGAAGTACAAGGAATGAAAAAAAACTCAGCGTGTTCAAAGTGATGCTTCTGTGTGATATGTTGTTATGACTGCAAATTTCTCATGATTGGAATAGATCAGATAAGGAAAAGTGATATCTATAAAAATGTAACTTTTTTTGAACAAAAATGTATGGGGTGAAAAACAAAGAACAACGTTTACCACTGGCCATTTAAGTTTAATAAATTACTCTACCCTCTCCACCACTCAGCTCTGAGCACACTCACCGATGAAATAGCCTATTGTCTCGGTGTTCCTATTGTAAACATGCCCTATGGTATTTTTTCCACGGTGGTCAATTGGATCACATACGAGACTATACCTGTCAAACAATCATTTTGTATATGCCATAACTTTTTGTATAAATCTACTCATACGCCTCAATTTATGTTTTATATGATCTCATTTCATGTGATACACACATAGAAAAGTGTTGGTATGATTTGTTGATTAAATCAAAGAAAAAGGACCATAAACTTGAGCTTTTTATTGCATTTTCTGGCTTTGTCTGAAACTTGTTAAAAGTGTTCTAGCAGCTCAATTGGTAATCTGAGACACTCTTGGGTCATATCTTGATAATGGAACATCCAATTGTGATATCAACTACCAAAATTTCTTTTCTTAAAATGCTCTATCCAATAAGCCTAGCAAAAAACAACTTAAAAGTAACATACAATTTTTAGTGGACATCCTACTAATATGGGGTTTCGATAAGAATGCACAATGAGAGTATTTTTCACATTTCTATTGACGTCACTTAAAATGCCGTTTTCTGATTGGTTAAGGCAATTTCTCCGCAAAAACGTTCTTTTTCTGATTAACTTTATAAATAAGACATGCAAGGCCTCTATAAACACTGGGGATACAATTTGGAGCATTTTTAAATTATTGACGGCATAAAATACTATTTTCTTATTGGACGAGGCATTGATGCATTATGCTTGACAGATTCATTTACTTTAGTAAAAGTTAATAAGGACCTTACACGCCGTTTCGTTAGTTTCATTGAGGTCATGAAAAATTTGTTTTTCATTGGACCATGTACGGCCATTTAACACATAGCAAATAGAAATTGTATTCAATAGGTTTTTTTCCTACTTGATAATGATGGAAATTAAAGTAGTAATTAAAGCGGTAATATGCAGTATCATTCTCCAAAATTAGCGTAGCCTGGTGAATATCATATAGATAGGGGTTGAACAGTAAAAGGTCCCCCCCCCCTCCCTCAATCTTAACAATAATATAAGCACCTCGTGCGCCTGCAGTTTTTCCCAAAAATCGTTTTTGATCTTTCCTATGTTTTTTGTGTCTTTTGCAATTGTTGGTTTTCGAAATCGATATTTAATGCTACCTACGTTGAGATTTTGTAGATATAATAATATAATTGATAACAGATTTTGGCGTTAAAAGAGGCAAACATAAATTAAGAAATAGGCTTTAACTGAAAAAGTGGCAGAAGGGCAGGCTAAGTTTTGGTATCACCAATAGAGTCATACTCTGTGGGTATCACTGTAAAGAAAGAAAATAATAACAAAAGGGCTCAGGTATTTTCAGCGCAGCAAATAGCAGTGAAAATTCTCATAACGAGGTCCTAAGACCGGATAATTTTGCTTTTTCATAATAATTATTATCAAGTTATATCACGTCAATAAACAATGTCAAGGAAAAAAATGATCGGCTGGCTTGAAAATATATTCAACACGCGATCTTGTGATTGTTTACATCATCGAGAACAGGGGCCTCGGAGCTCTTTTAAAAGTAGAGGGTGAGCTAAAACTGGGGGGGGCGGGACTGAAGCTAGCAACAAT
>CALNVZ010000649.1:1055949-1076986 GCA_940671915.1 Paracentrotus lividus | reverse complement strand
AATTACAAATATATGGTTATTATGAAGTCTTTGTACACGTTAACTGAAAAAGATGGGGGCTGAAGTGCTTCAGCCCCGGCGGCTCTGCGACCTCTTGGAAAGACCAGTGGGGTGTACCACAAAGACTTACGATTGATTTTTTTTCTCGGTAGCCTCATTTGGAAACCAGGTACAGTCATAGATTAGGATTTGGGTATGATTAAGAGTAGGGTTAGGGCTAGAGTTAGGATTAAGATCATCAACTTTGGAGCATCCTGTCCATGATGAGGCTACCAAGAAAAAAATCAATCGTAACTTTCAATCAATCGTAAGTCTTTGTGGTACACCCCACTGGTTACAGTAATGTCCGATTTCTATTGTTTATAGTGTTTCACTGATCGAAAACACAGAATAAATAACTATATATATTTTCCATTGATATTATATAGTGTTAAATTGTGTTTAAGGTCTTTTTCTACACATACCATGTTTTTTTGACTAAGTAATATGTCGCCTCAAGTTGCACTCAGATAAATGCTGGTATCAGGAGCGGACTATGAATGTTCGGCTACACATTGTTCCGGTAAGAGGGGAAGGGTGCCAGTGGCGTATCCAAAAGGAAATACCCTTAGCCCCGAGATTATTATTATTTTCTTCAAACAGGCAAGCAAACAATAAATTGATGGGCCTGCAAATTAATTGTCAAGCTGTAGCCCTTGCAACATTAAAACCTTTTGAACAAGCAACATATTTTACATCTTAACTTAATATATTATTTTGTTTCGGTCCGTTATAAGCCTAAACAACACATCCCAGATCAGCACTGTGATGATGATGATGATGATGATGATGATGATAGAAAATTTCTATTGCACTATATCCTTGTTGAAAACATTTAAATGTGCAGGCTCATTATATTAAGTTAAAATACTACACATCCAAATATTTTTTTTTTTATTGAAATAAGTGAGTTTAGAGGCAAAATATGAGGGTCCCCCATCTGAGGGCCTTCCATCTTGAAACTTAATTCATTTTGTATGTATGCATTTTTCTTTGAATGACGGATCCAATATGATGGTACCAGCAGACATTTTAACACCTCGTACGTACACGTGTAACTTGTACGTACGTACGTCTATCAATACGCGTACGCAAAAGCAAGCGCGCGCGTTGTCGCCTCACGCTCGCAGATTTCCTTTCGACCGGATCCGAGCCCCCTTTGCCAGACGTAAATAAATAAATTTATTTTTATGAGGGTATTCTTATTTTAATCCTTTTCTTCGGTCAAACGACGCAAACGAGTCTTGTTGGAGACCCAGATTACAGAAAGAGGCTCTCCGTTTGAGTTCAAGATTTGTTCACCAATTCGTTAAAAAACAACCACCATTATATTAATAACAAAAATATAACCTCAAACGATTTTCGCGATGACGTCGAAGGTGATCACGGAAGTATGCGGGAAGAGACTGATGTCGAATACGTTGTCGGAACACGTTGGTGAGATTCGCTGTGTCAAGGTGGATGGTAACACGGACTGGGATGAATTGGTCGCATCAAATGGATGGCTTCAAACTGAAGTGAGTAGGCCCTATTATATATATTATATCTATTTATGATTAGGTTCAATTTAGCTTTTATTAGTGTTAGGGAGAGATGTGGGGGGCGATCATATGTCGGCGTCGAGTGGGGGGTAGGCCGTATAGGAGAGAGTCAGGCCCGGTGGGTAGAGACGGGCCGGGGCAGAGGCGGGGGGGGGTTCGGGGGGTTTCGGAACCGAGACCCCCCCCCCCCCGCAAGCGAGCCAGGGTACGCTTGACAAATAAAAAAAAAAAAAGAGAAAAGATTCAATGCGGCCCGCTTTTTTGGCAGAAAATCGCAGCAGTACTGTGAAGTAGAAAATACAGAAAGGAGATTAAAACGACTTGTGCTTGTCAGGTCCCCCTCGACGATGGTAAAGTCCGTTTTCGCTGCGCGCGTTGCGCGCTCAGGCATTTTTATTTTGTGGATAATAATCAGATGATTTTCAGAATCAAATACGCAGGAATTACACTTAAATTCGTTTAAACAGGAAATGTTTTCCGGTTTGCATTTAGGTATTTCTATTTTTGCATTTGTTTAAATTATGTTGATCTTCAAATTTTGATGAAATATAACAGAATAAGGCCTATGGGTGGGCTTAGAAGGAGGTGTAATCAGGGGGGGGGGGGGCAGGGGAGGCGAGGCAGTGAAGCCCGCACTTTTCATCCACGCCATAAGAAGAGGTTGCCTCATGCTGATTGCGATGAGACGACCAAGAAATGCGGGAGTGTCCTTGGTTTCTAAGCTCCAAAAGTTCGTCATCGTTTATTAACGTAAAGAAGGCAAGCCGTTTCAGTAGTTTGAAAAGTCCCGCTGTGGGACACTTTTGTTTAGAAAGGGGGGCAGCTTTTAAGATGATTCAAAAGGTGCCCCTTTGTCTAACTGCACCATATTGTCGTTTAAAGAACTGCCAAGATTTGGGGCTCGGCGCCTTCAGCGCTCGGCGGAATACTAAGTAAGGGGTGCCATAATCGCAGCAATAGAGCTACAATTTTGGAAGCTCGAAGTTTTCGTACTCGATCCACTCGCGCTTGAGGAGTGGAGGTTCGGGGGGATTCTTTTGATAAGGAGATGTAGAGCCTTGTTGTTTGGAAAGATAAGGTTTGTGGTCTGTTTGTTGGTGTTTCTGAAGTGGCCAGCATTCGATGGATAGAAGCGAGTGTGGTCTGAAGTTTCAGAAGAGTGCGGATGTCTGGCTCTGTTTCTTAAGTTTTACGAGAATTGTGTGTCATTGCTCATGTGTGGATAAGATTAACATGCAAAAAGTTTGAAGTAGAAGAAATGGTAGCGGTAAGAATGTCATTTCCTTTGAGCCCTGGAGCTTGATGTATAGTGTGGTCGCTCCTTACTGTTGATTATTGTCTTATACCTTTTTTAAAGCTTCATTCCTTTAAGATTTAAATGAAGAGAAATAATGGGTGTTGAGAGTTGATTGTTTTAGAGATACAGTCGAACCTAAAGAAATTAGATGTGGCCATCAAATGTCAAGCACGATGACCCCAAACACGAAAAGTGTAACGCCCCCCGAAAGCCATGTGTGCTATTTTATTAAGCAATTTTTGTGTTGCTCGCAGAAGCTAGATATACAATGTTCCTTGCATCTCGACCATATAGAAGCCAGTGAGAGGCTTGTGTAGGATTTAGGTTATTAGAATTACTTTGAGAATCGGTCACAGGCACGTGACGCGCAGGGGGTCACGTGTGTGTTGACGCAAGTCTATGGTGCAATCGGCCTTTGAAAAAGGGGGCGGAGGCTATGTCGGGCATTCTTGTGAAGGAAAGTGAAGCCTTGTGTGGGGACAAAGTATAGATATTTGAGTTTTTGATTTTAGCTGGCATATTCAAAGTAGAGGCAAGAGTGTTGAAGTTTCGAATGGAGACGGTGATGTTGATTTTTCCGTGACAGTTTTGGTTGTGTCGAATGTGGTCATCGCGCTAAGGGTTGCAGATTTGCGATAGACAGTTAGAATCCATAAATGAATAGCGGGGATGGTAAGATGGAAAAACCGGTAAGATAAAGTAGGTCATTTTGTTGTTGTGTAACCCTGACTGGGAAGGGTGGCCGGGTGAGGATTGAGCACGACTATATGACTTCGCTGTACTAAGTGGATTGGGGCGCGCATGAGATGCGTCGTCGATTATGAGATGTATTGATTAACTTATTTCCTGTGTTAAATGCACTGGAAAGCCAGCGCGGATAGCAAGGAGAATGAATGTGTGTTGAAATTAGATGTTATGTATCTTTAGAGGATGAGTCGAAGGCGCGCTGGGATGGTAAGTTGCGCCGATCTCAAGAAGGTGACGATCGGCAGTACACAGAGAGACAGCGAGCAAGTTGTTATGCCGCCGTGCCTTAAGCGCAGTGGCTTCGGTGTATTATTGACTACAGATGATTTCTTCAGAAGCTAATTTTAATAGTACCTTGCAGTCTCACTAAGGTATGGAATCTGATGACAAGGTTTTTTTATAGATTGTGATTAATTAAATGTAGCAAGAGCAGAGAGTTGGTCAGCACGACGTCCGCTGGCTGGGGGCGGTCATGAGTGTCTGATTATTGTCACGCGTTTCGCATGGTGGGTTGAAGATGTAGATTGTATGTATAGTAGCAGCGATTGATATTTGCTGCCAAGATGGTTCCTGCGTAATAGGGATTTTTTTTGCGAAAAAACACAACAAGCAAAAACACAAAAGAGAAGACGAAGCAGAACAGAACAGAAGAGTGCGGAAAAAGCGAAGGAAATCAGTAAGCAAATTCAAAAACAATAATAGCAGCCAGGAATGTTAGTTCGGTAGGTCAAGTGTTTGTGTTTGTCAAAGTAGCGGATGGTTACAGAGCTTTAAGATGTGTGCACAGGCACAGTGAATTAGCGATTGCCGAGAAGCTGGCTAAGTGTTGGCTGGCAGTTGAGAGACGGAAAAAGTTGATTGGACTAGGTCATGAAGCAGATGGCGTAGAGATGTAGCGATGAATGGTATTCATATGAGAATAAATTAGTGTAATGTAATTGATGGAAAGGATGTAACAAGTGCTGTGTCTGGTAGGGTTACTGCAGCACAGCTACGCGATCGTGCAAAATTTTTCGGCTCGCTCCGCGCGAGTCAACATGCCAGTTCTTATAGGGGCATCATGGCCCCCATGCCCTACGCCGCCCCTCCCGCCGAGTCTTGACGCTACCAAACAGCCCCATGACAGACTAGGGTAGTTCATAAAGATTTTTTACGGACAGCGGATAGCAGTAAAAGTTTGCTCGAAGTAATTGCGTAGTACATATATATTTCGATTATGCGTATTAGTTCGTTTAGTGTACAATTTGCCATAGGTCACACACGTGACCCACTAAAATGTCCAACACGTGACCGACATCACGATATAAAATAATAGATTAAAAAGAAATTCAGGAGATGACTCCTATCCAGTGGTATTTTTTGGTTAACAGGTCCATAATGCATATCTCACAGCAATAAGAAACATTTCATCATTTTAAGAACTCACAGGAATTTCAAAATGAAATTGACTTTCAAAATCATGCCGTTCTGTGAGAGTCACACACGTGACCCACTTCTTTTGACCTGCTGACTTGAACATGCATATCGTAAATAACTGGCCAGCAAAAGAAAGTACCCACTTCTTTCAAAGGCTGCACACAAAATTCACCCCATAGAAATAAACAATTTTGTACACAGTATGGTGCATAATCCATTACTAATCACATACCCAACAGGAAGTTGATTATCTTTATACAAGAGAAATAAATGGCATATACAGCATCTTGTCACTGAATCAAAGTCACAAAATGTAACAGAATGAGCCGTCCATGTTTTACACAAAAGTCAATGTCAAAGGATGAAATAAACCAGACACAAACAACAATGTTCAATAATGTTTGTCCTCCTCGTGCCTGACACATTCCAGGCATCTCTGACGCATGCTTTGGACAAGTTGTCTGGCGTAGTCCTGGGGAAGTTCTGTCCATTCCTCCTGCAGAGTTTGGATCAATGTTTGCCGATTGGTAGGAGGCTGTTCCCTTGATCTCACCCGTCTGCCAAGTTCATCCCACAGATGCTCAAGTGGATTGAGGTCAGGGAAGAGCATGCACACCATGGGATGACGTCAATGTCCTGCTCCTGAAGAGTTGGTGGTGAACCGTGCTGTATGGGTTCACTTTGAATATTGGTTGTTAAAAAATGTTGTCCTTCAGTGGCCATTTTTGCTTGGGTGGAAAATGCTTTTGTGTGGGACTTTTGATTCAGAGACAAAGATGCTATGCATGACAAGTTCTTCTTTGTTATGAGAGATAATTCAATTGCTTATGTGTATGTTGATAGTAAGGGTATGTAGCACACCTGTGTACAAAAATTGTTTATATTTATGTCGTGAATTTTTGTGTGCGGCCTTTGACAGGGTGGGTACTTTCTTTTGCTGTCCAGTTTAATAAAAAACATTTACAAATGATAGCCAACAAAATATATATTAGCAGATGATATAAACATTAAATCAGTAATAGTTTTTACAGAGATATTGTTAGAGTTATAGCCAATTAAAGTCAAGATTTTGCATAATTTCGGTCACACACGTGACCAAGAATGGTCCATTGGGGTCTATCAGAGGCGGTGGAACCAGGGGCAGGGGGCACAATGCTCCCACTTTTTCATGCACTCTTGCCCCTTTTCTTAGCTTAAAAATGCCTTTTTTTAAATTAAATAGAAGCCTTTCATACTCTTTAAAAGTCCCATGGACAATTTCTTTAAAAAGTTTCACTTACAATACTACAAAGTGCCCCCTTTTAATTCTTTACTTCATATGTCTTTTAAAACCCCAAATTTTCCTGCTCGGTCACTATGCGACCTCGCACTGTAAAATTAACAAACAATAAGTATATTTAAAACAAAGGGTTGGACCCAGTGCCCTCTGCTGGAGACAAACCTTGTCAAAAGAATTGGTGTAATTGTGCTTGGGCCAGATTGGGGGTGGTCTAGGGGCCTCCAGCCCACAAAATATTCATAGCAAAGATTATTTATTTAACGAGCCAAGATTATTATGTATCTTCAACATGGATCCTAAAAAGAGTCTCTAAGGCACAATTTTTATAGGTCAAAGCTTTCAGCTCGCGGATACTAAATAGGCTCTATATTGCACAATTAACTCCAAGTTTGTCCTCAAAATTTTGGGCTCGCGCTTCGCGCTCGCATTCCTTTATATTTATTACTAAAATGAACAATACAAAATCATAAAAGCCATTAAGATTCCTAAAATTTTCAGCTCGCGCTTCGCGCTCGCGGATACTATAAGTAGGGTCTATAATGCACAATTAACCCCAGTTTTGAGCTTCGTGCTCGCGGATACTAAATAGAGTCTATAATCATGATAATGCATAGTTTACTCCAAGTTTAATTCAAAATTTTCGGCTCGCGCTTCGCGCTCGAAAAAAAATTCTTGAAAAAGGTCCACTTTTTCAGATTTCGAACCCCCCCGTAAAAATCCTAGTTACGGGCCTGGTATATAGGCACTATTTATTTCCCCCATTTGTTTTATGAAGAGTATACGACCTGAATGATAAAATAGAAATAAATTTGCCACTTTCACTATAAATATAAATTATGTTCGAGAGAGTTTGAGTTGAGCCGTCTCGCTTGCTGACAAAGGATGCCCGATTTTCGCTCAATATTAATTGTAGGATATTTTTTTTCTTCACTCGTTTCAATGAAGTGTACGCCTTTGAACGACTTTTGTCCACTCGATCAAAAGCTACGTCATTGGCCTTTTACGCTATCATGATTTTATTCTCAAATTGTTTCAGATGTGGCATGCCACATTTCTAATCATATCATCCGCAACCATGGTTCAGATTCCGATGTCGGAATTGAACATTTCCGATCTTGAGTTTAAACCCACTCGACAATTTTCCGCGAACATTCCGCTGTGCTATTTTTTCCCTTTAATTTATTCATTTTTTTTCCCGTACCGCTCGCAGACTTTTTTTTAACTTTCAAGTCTCGTGCATTTTTTAAAATCAACTCCGTGAAAATCGGGCGTATCATTGCGACGTTGCACAATAAAAAAATATATATATCCGTCAACCCGAAAACGGCTCTTAACACCTTTTTTTTTTTCTCACCTTATTCATGAAGATATTATTCTCACTTGCATTGGCAGAAATAATTTTGTTTCAGAGTAATTACACTTCAAAAAGGGTATGCACTAAATTTTACCCCCAAAAAGAATACATTAAAGGTCTAAAAACATAAAAATATGATTTAAAAAAAAAATCATAAAACAATATAACGCATAAGCAATTAATTTTGATACCGTGATTATTTTCCAGGTATTGTTTGAAGCGGCTACAAAGAATATTTGCACCAAAAATAGACATTATTTTCATGACCTTTTTGTCTCGCCTTTACGAAGTTCGGCAGAGACATAGAATTGAATTGAATTGAAAAGGTTTTATTAATAATCGAACATAGCAGCCCAAAGGCTGAATTGCATTCAATGTACAAAGAAAACAAACAAAATATTTTAACAAAACAATGATACAAAATTATTCATATTCAAACTAAGACTGAGAAATTAAGAATCATAGGTCTGTAAAACGATGTGTTATTAAACAGAAGAAAATAAATCCGAAAACACAAAAAGATAGCATGATAATGTTCCGATGCAGGCGAAACAGCACCGACACGCTCATTCACACACTTGCACACTCTCGTGTGAAACATAGCCTCGAGTCGAGCCCGCTAGCTCCTCAAAACCGTCGCCTCCCTCGAGACCAGAGCCACGCACTGCACCGCGATCCCCAAGACTGCGCCAGCAGCCATGGGGAAACGCGATACACCGCACAGCTCAGAGTCCCGAGAACAGCGACATCCAAGTGGGGAGAGCGGCGCCCGACCAGAGGGCTATCCGTTACTCATACAACCACATTGTTTACACACAACAGAAGTCATTCACCCTTTATAAAAGTCATGCACAAACAATAAAGATGCGCATAAGTTTGATAAGGAAAGCACTCATACACACTCTCTTACATCAGGGATATGTAAGGGGTTTCCCTGCTTACATCATACAACAAACAATGCTGCAGTACATTCACATTTATAAAAGATCTCGTAGATGTGTTCGCATGCACCTGGAGAGTCGTGTATACTATTGTGAAAAAATTTAAAATTGAATTCGTTCTTATTTTGTTTTGTGTTACTTAGTTTACAAAGAAAAAAAATGTAACATGTAAGTACATAGAAATATAGGATTAACCTAAAGGCCAAAATGTTGATAAAACGAGTTGTTAATAGCAACATCGCAACAAAACCTATTCAATACATATCTTAGAGATATTAAACATGCTAAAAATTGGTTAAAATAGATAGATTGCACAGATAAAACATGTAGATGCTTAATAGTGATCACTTTTCTGTTAGTCTGTCAGTCTGTTGGTTTGTTTGGTCTGTTAGTATGTTATTCTGTTGGCCTGTTGGTCTGTTAGTCTGTTGGTCTGTTGGTCTGTACGTTTTTAGTTTTTTTCTTTAACTTGCTCTGTATTTTTTAATCATTTCTGTTCACACTTGGTACAAATGATACTTAGGTAATACCAAATATGGTTGATAAGGATGATGGGGTCAAAGGTCATCTAGGGGTCAAAAGGTCAAATGATATGAGGCCATCTGTTACACTATTACAAAAACGTTAAAGTTTTTGTTTAACTTGCTCTCATTTCTTTATTTCTCTATCGATTGTGCTCACTCATGGTACAAATGATTCTTGGGTATTACCGCATGTGCGAGGATGATGAGATCAAAGGTCATATAGGGGTCAAAAGGTCACTTAAAAGTCAACTTTTCTTAAACTTGCTGTTTTCTTTATTTCTCCATCAATTGTGTTCACACTTAGTACAAATGATTCTTGGGTATTACCACATGTGTGTTGATGAGGACGATGAGATCAAAGGACATATAGGGGTCAAAAGGTCACTTAAAAGTCAACTTTTCTTAAACTTGCTGTTTTCTTTTTTTCTCCATAGATTGTGTTCACACTTGGTACCAAGGATTCTTGGGTATTACCACATGTGTGTTGATGAGGATTATGAGATCAAAGCTAGGTGATACAGGGGTCAAAAAGTCAAGTTAAAGTCAACTTTTCTTAAACTTTTTGTTTTCTTTATTTCTCCATCAATTGTGTTCACACTTGGTACAAAGGATTCTTGGGTATTACCATATGTGTGTTGATAAGGATGATGAGATCAACGGTCATATAGGGGTCAAAAAGTCAACTTAAAGGTCAACTTTTCTTAAACTTTTAGTTTGATTAATTTTTCCATAAACTGTGTTCACACTTGGTACAAATGATTCTTGGGCAATACTACATGTGCGTTGATAAGGATGATGAGATCAAAGGTCATATAGGGGTCAAAAGGTCAAATTAAAGGTCCACTTTTTATAAACTCTTTGTTTAATTTTCACTCATTTTTTAATGGAAGTTTGTTCACCCCTGGTATAAATCATTGTTAATACCACTTGTTTGTTGATGAGGATGATGAGGTCAGAGGTCATCTAGGGGTCAAAAGGTCATATTACGTGTTTTATTGATAGCGAAATCAGGCGAGACTCGTGGTTCGCGAACCACCTTGTTTTGTTTAGTGATTTAGGCATATAGAGCAAAAAGTATGATGTAAAACACTCTTAGATATTACATCACACAATACTATCGTGTACTTTTTTTTGCGGCGACCGAGCAATCGGCGGCCGAAATTTGAAAGGGGGGGGGGGCAATATATTCCCCCTGCCCTGGACTCAGTGACCAACTCGAAAAGAAATGCCGTTCTTAATTTAACTACTAAATCAAGAGTAAATTATAATTTTGGCCCTCTCCCTTTTCGTCGTTTAAATTGATAATAACACGCATTATCAATATTTCATAATTTTTTTTCAGTTGCGTTGCCATCGTGGTTCTCGTTAAAGATGTAAAGGACGAAAGTAAGAAAGAACAAATGATGAAAGGGACTTGGGGTATAGTTTTCTTTAAAAAGCGCGGTCTTTCCACTTATCAATAATTTTACTATTGTATATAATGGAATTGTATTAACATTTCTCAAACTTGGGTTTTAGTCGCTGCTCTTTGCGTGAGAGGCCATTAAGGAAGGGATGTAGGATATATAGGCCCGGTCAACTGTAGAGCATTGGGTTCAATGTGGGGGTTCGAGAAACCTTTTTATAAAAATTATACAATTATTTATAATACAATGCCACCAGCATTATTTTTATCACTAAATTTACGATTTAAGTCGCGACTGCTAAGTTTGGCTGCAAGTGAAAAAAAGGGCCCCAAAATATTACTTTAGTGGCACAAGAAAGCAAAAGGGGGAAAAACCCCTGGTCGTCAGATTATTAGTTGGTTGGACATAAAGAGCAAGTTTGTTTCTGTTGTTTCTCCAAAGGGCAAAGAATAGTTGATCTATTACAAGTTAGTTACTGGAATTGGCCAAATGATTATTAGACGAAATTTTGATTGTACAAAATTTAATAGGCGAAGTGGCAATTACATTACAAGGAAATTAGGCGAACTGCTTGTAGACGAAATGGCATTGGACCATATGGGTGAGACCAAAGGGCGGAGGTGGTTTAGACCAAGCGGCCTATCAGAATTATTAATCAAAATGTCACCCCTAAAAAAAAAAAAAAAAAAAAAAAAAAAAAAAAAAAAAAAAAAAAAAAAAAAAAAAAAAAAAAAAAAAAAAAACGAAACGAAACGGAACAAAATAATGCTGAATACGATCTGGGCACCGTTACATAAGCATGACAATTTTAATTAAATACTGGACTTTGCTGATGATAGTTTATATTTATGGCGAAATTATAAAATAACTGTTTATGCAATCACAATGGACTGTGTCCAATCGTGCGGTCTCTAGAAGATATTAAAGGGGCTGTCCCACTGGAGGCGATCGTTGCTGCGACAACTGGCGATCTTGCTGTTATGAGTGTGGTAGCAAGTTGTTGTTGTAGCCTAGCTTAGATAGAGTCGTATGTAGGTTTATAATCGCCTTTTTAAAGATTAACTCCTTATAATTATGAAATTATCAGGTTGTCGCCACAACGATCGCCGCCTGTGGGACAGGCGCTTAAATGAGTTCACTGTTAACCTGCATGCAAGCATGGCCAAAGGACAATTAAATGTTAGTGTTTCATAATTTCACAATATCGTTCTAAACAAATTGAAATAGGCTAATTATTATGATAACCCTTATTTTTAATAATTGTGCCCTTACTTTTGACAATTATTATTAAGTATGCCCTGTTTAGTATTCATCAGATGATGTAACATGTTCGTCAAAGCTGCCAGCAAAGTTGTGCATCTCCATGGTGATGTTGCATAAAACTTTACTCGGGTTTAAAAAAAAAAAAATCAGGTTATGTAGACCTATTTCTCAGGTTATTCAAATTGAGTTTTACAACGCCCTAAAAATCGATTGCATAAATACTTTGGAAAACTGAAACTGAAACATGAAGTGTTTATGCAATGGAAAATAAATCCGGTAAAATATTGTAACCTGAGTTTTCGGACTTTGACCGCAGTTTTCAGATTTTTACCGGACAACACTCCGGATAAAAGTTTTATGTAACGGGACCCATATTTGTTTTTTTTTTCGGAAAAACGGATAGCGAGATGCCCGGCCGCTGCCGATGGTTTTGTGTTTCCTCCAGTTGAATTGAATTGAATTGATAATTTTCCATATCATCATCATATCAAATAATTTCACATATACAGTCTTCATGAACGAATAAGAAATTTATACAAATGATAAATTAATTTCGAGTAATTAACAGGAAAAGATTAACAATAAAACAATTAACAATAAAAGATCATGATAAATGTTAACAGAAGGATATGCTAAAAGGAATGATTGAATTTTGAATATATACGTGCATAACTCAATCAAGTTACTCCTTATCAATTATAGGTAAGTACATTTTTGAATGATAGATTTTGTTTTCGCACTGTACTTTGTCGTTTTTACCATACCGCGTCAAGTGCATAGGCCGATAAACCACGTAGAAGACGCTTGCACGACGTATGGTAAAAAAAAACGCATGTAATTTCCGATGATGAATGACCATTATTATTATTATTATTAACATTGTCACTCTTATTATTACTACAGGAGCTACATTTCAGTATGTTTCTCTAAATTTAATTATCTTTTTTTCTCATCAGCCACTCGTTTCCAAACCGGATCAGGGACTGAAACGAAGAGGTAAACTCGGATTGCTGAAGCTTAACACTGACCTAGCAACGGCCAGGAAATGGATTGCAGATAAAATGGAAGAAGATTTACTGGTAAGTTTATTACAGTTTTGTGGGATTATTGGTGTTTCTATTAATTTTGTTGATATCCCAGGCCACCTATGCAAGATTTTGACGCCCCCGTGTTAAAACTTCCATAAACATGATAAAAAACATCAGCAAAAAGAGCCAGCCCCCCAAATAAAAAATAAAAGTACAAGTTTTCTTTTGCACTGCTCTTTTCGTTTAAGGGAAGAACCGATGTGTCAATATATTGACAGCTATGAAAGAGACATTAATAAAAAATTATTTCGCTACTATGAAAAAAGAATATTGATAATGAAAAAGTTTCATGAACCAATATGTAATGTAAGGTGAAGTTTTTGTTATTCTTGGTTTGAATGAAAGAGAGATTCCTCACAATCCTCCGCCATACATTAAATTTACGACGTCATAAAATAACACGTTTATTCGATAAAGAACATTATCGACTTAATATAAAAGTGCCATCGCAAATTATATCAACAACTTTCCAAAATACATATTGCGTGCTTATGTTATTTTAATACCATATTTTCTGGACGAATATTCCGATCTTGAACGAGTAAAGTTTCATTTTTATTCATTTCAATAATTATTCAGAAGAAACTTCTCCCATCTTTAGGGCTACTAATTTCAGAATTAAATGGCGATAAGTCGATATACAGCGCGTCCCCAAAAAAAATGTCCCTCTGATTGGGCGCTAAATAACTTCAATAACAAAGAATTATTGCCAATTCCATATGCATATTTTGAAAGCCCACATAATACTGCGATTCTTGTGAAAAGTTCAAACGTTTCGCTTCATTGATTTGAATACACAGGCTCTTTTGTAAGAGTAGTCACTTTTGGCCCATTCCAAGTTTGATTAAAAGGAATACATTACAAAAATGCCATTCATTATTCTGTGCTTCACTTTTATTTCAGTTTAACAACTCTGATGTTCATTCTTTTGTTTTCAAGGAGCAATTCCATATCTTATTGGCCATGAGTCTAGACTAGTTCGCGATTTGAGTCTCGAGAGTCGTGGAGATGTCTCCTGAGTCTCCGGAGAAGTGTGTGGAAATTGAAATAAATGTTTTTCAAAAATTATTTTTTCCAGTCGTAGATGCAGTCAACCTGACATCGCCGATACTCTTTTGTCTACTAGTGATACACAAAATCGGTGTCGACTAGTTTGCGACTCCAGTCTCTGTAGTCTTGAAGATGTCGCCGCAATGTCGTCTGGGTCTCCAGGGATTCGCCCCCAAAATCCATGAACAAACTTTGCAAAAAACCTTGCTTACTTGTAATAAAAAAGTGGAAAAATGTGTCTGGCATTTTTTCACAATCTTTTAATTGACTTTTGAGGTGACTCCCTGAAGACCCAGACTACATTGCGGCGACATCTTCAAGACTACAGAGACTAGAGTCGCAAACTAATCGACATCGATTTTGTGTATCACTAGTAGACAAAAGAGTATTGGCGATGTCAGGTTGACTGCAGCTACGACTGGAAAAACTAATTTTTAAAACTTTCACTTCAATTTCCACACACTTCTCCGGAGACTCAGGAGACATCTCCACGACTCTCGAGACTCAAATCGCGAACTAGTCTAGACTCATGGCCCAATAAGATATGGAATTGCTCCTTGAAAACAAAAGCATGAACATCAGAGTTGTTAAACTAAATAAAAGTGAAGCACAGAATAATGAATGGCATTTTTGTCCCGCCGAACGAGTTCGAGCAGGGGACTATGAAACGGGCTCCGTACGTGTGTATGTGTGTATGTGTGTATGTATGTGTGTGTGTGTGTCCGTCCATCCGTCCGTCCGTCCGTCCGTGCGTCCGTATGTGATCAAAATCTTCAATTTGCTACTCCTTCGCACATTTTTCATCCGATTCGCTTCCGTTTGCTTTAATTATGATAGCACTAGGTGGATGGCTACCAAACTTCTTCACAGAATTTTGACCTTTGACCTGATTTTTTTGACCTATATTGTTAATGTGGCTACAAAATGCTACTCCTTCGCCATTTTTCATCCGATTTCGATTCTGTTTGCTTTATATGATAGCACTAGGTGAGGGCTACAAAATTCTTCGCGGGAATTTTGACTTTTGACCCTTTGACCTTTGACCTTCATTTTTGACCTATATTGTTAATTGGCTACAAAATGCTACTCCTTCGCCATTTTTCATCCGATTTCGAATCCGTTTGCTTTATATGATAGCACTAGGTGAGGGCTACAAAACTTCTTCACGGAATTTTGACTTTGACCCGTTGACCTTTGACCTTTTGACCTTGATTATACTTATATTGTACATTGGCTACAAAATGCTACTCCTTCACCATTTTTCTTCCGATTTCGATTCCGTTTGCTTCATGTGATAGCACTAGGTGATGGTACAAAATTCTTCACCGAATTTTGACCTTTGACCTTTGACCTTTATTTTTTACCTATATTGTTAATTGGCTACAAAATGCTACTCCTTCGCCATTTTTCACCCGATTTCGATTCTGTTTGCTTTGTGGATAGCACTAGGTGAGGACTACAAAACTTCTTCACGGAATTTTGAATTTTGACCCCTTTGACCTTTGGACTTTGACCTTGATTTATACTTATATTGTACATTGGCTACAAAATGCTACTCCTTCACAATTTTCATCCGATTTCAATTCCGCTTGCTTTATGTGATAGCACTAGGTGATGGCTACAAAATTTCTTCACCGAATTTTGACCTTTGACCTTTGACCTTTATTTTTGACCTATATTGTTAATTGGCTACAAAATGCTACTCCTTCGCCATTTTTCATCCGATTTTCGATTCTGTTTGCTTTATGTGATAGCACTAGGTGAGGACTACAAAACTTCTTCACGGAATTTTGAATTTTGACCCCTTTGACCTTTGACCTTCAATTTTACTTATATTGTACATTGGCTACAAAATGCTACTCCTTCACCAATTTTCATCCGATTTCAATTCCCGCTTGCTTATGTGATAGCACTAGGTGATGGCTACAAAATTTCTTCACCGAATTTTGACCTTTGACCTTTGACCTTTATTTTTACCATAAAGTTAATTGGCTACAAAATGCTACTCTTCGCCATTTTTCATCCGATTTCGATTCTGTTTGCTTTATGTGATAGCACTAGGTGAGGACTACAAAACTTCTTCACAGAATTTGACTTTTGACCCCTTTGACCTTTGACCTTGATTTTCGACCTTTATTGTTAATTGGCTACAAAATGTACTCCTTCACCATTTTTCATCTGATTTCAATTCCGCTTGCTTTATGTGATAACACTAGGTGATGGCTACAATACTTCTTCACAGAATTTGACCTTTGACCTTTGACCTTGATTTTAGACCTATATTGTTAATTGGCTACAAAATGCTACTCTCTTCGCCATTTTCATCGCCGATTTCGATTCCGTTTGCTTTATGTGATAGCACTAGGTGAGGACTACAAAACTTTTTCAACAGAATTTTGACCTTTGACCTTTGACCTTGATTTTGGACCTATATTGTTAATTGGTTACAAAATGCTACTCCTCGCCATTTTCATCCGATTTCGATTCTGTTTGCCTTATGTGATAGGTCACTGATCGTGATATAATGGGAATTTTACATTATCGGCGGGGACATATATAATGCGGCGGTCACAACTCGTCGTAGGCTACGGGGAACGTGCCATCGACGTAGCCTGCGTTGCATGTGCAATGCACGCACAGGTCCTGGGTCAACTTCTGCGATTCCTGCGTTTCTGTAGTAAGGGTATTGTAAAAACTGTCTGCACGTCGTACATGCATTGCACCTGCAAGGTACCTCCGCTGCACGAATTTTCTACGAAATCCATCGTAGGGAGTTGCACGTCGAAGGTACGGCGAGTTGTGACCGCCGCATTACGCATCGCGTAATTTACTAATCCACTTGTTGTAATGTATTCCTTTTCACCAAACTTGGAATGGGCCAATAGTGACTACTCTTACAAAAGAGCTTGTGTATTCAAAACCAATGAAGCGAAACGTTTGAAATTTTCACAAGAATCGCAGTATTATGTGGGCTTTCAAAATATGCGTATGGAATTGGCAATAATTCTGTGTTATTGAAGTTATTAAGCGCCCAATCAGAGGGACATTTTTTTTGGGACGCGCTGTATGTCACTAGATGTGTTGTGGTCTACATGGTCTAGTGGACCAGTCACAAACACAAGGAACGTGGTTCGAATCTCGGGCACCTCACAAATTGTTCCTTGCCAATATTCCATTCTGCATGTGCTCTATCATACCTGTGCATTTTAAATAATTTATATTTATGCAATAAAATTGCATTTGTTGCCATGCATGCCATGCATGCAAGATAAGCCACATAATCTGACATAACAGTAAGCTATTAACGTTGAGAGAGTACGGAAGATAGAGAGAGAGAGAGAGAGAGAGAGAGAGAGAGAGAGAAAGAGAGAGAGAGAGAGAGAGAGAGACTGAGAATGCCCTTTCCTTCAACTGTCTACTTTGCAAGTGATTGTGTATTTTCCCCGTTTGCTTTTCAACATTTTATTGCGATCACATCAACCCCTATTACAATGCCGTAGCCCTCCTTTATTAATAATACGCCGAACTTTATACTATTGATATATTTTGAAATTATGTTATGATTTCTTCACGAAAATGTAAAGGCCTATTTGAAAAAGTCATACGGATTAAATAAATTTATATCTAAATAAAAAAAAAAAAAAAAAAACACAGTTGGACAATCAATGTGCGATTTCAAGTTCGCTGTTGGTATTAATGTTTATTGTTTATTTTAAAGCAGAAGTCTGAATACCTAACGTGAAATCACTTAATGTTATAATTATCTGATTTCACTTTATTGAGTTCTCAACAAAGGAAATAAATTTACAATATAAACATAATAAGTAAATTCTTAAAATAAGCTCAGGTCATGGCACATTTCAATGGATTGTCAATATATAAAAAGCGACACCCCTCCCACTTACTTTCGACAACCCTTGCCCCCCCCCCCCCCACCCCCACGTATTTGACACGATACTCAAGCATTCAGTTGACCTAAAGCGAACTTTATATACACTGTCCGTCATAAAGGTGGAATATTTTTTCCGCTATAGCGACATAATTTTGCTCTGACTATAATTTCTTGAATAAGTTTGTCCCTGCCTTTACTTTTTGGGACCCTGGCTATATCTTGGACATTCTCCAAACCCTTCACGTGGACCTTTTTCCAAAGAAGTTTTGTGAACCCCCGTGATGCCCATTTTTGTCATTTTTTCTCATTTTGGGGCCCCTTTTTGTTTTCCCGGCCGATCAAGCCCCCCTCAGTCCTACCCCCAGGAAACGCGACTTAGGTGAATTGTTTTATATTGTTCTTTAAGTTAAATCTATATTTCTGGGGACAGGCTTAGGTCTCTTGTCTAGGGGAGGGGTTGAAGTAAAAAACGAGATTGGTGAAAATTCGGAATATTTTATTCCATCTTTATGCTGAAAACAAAAGAAATGAAAACCACCTTTAACCCTTATATATCATTACTTTCCCCTTAAATTTTGTTTAGCCTTGATGACAAGGCTGTAAATAGTCATTATTGATAATATTTTATTTTGATTTATGTTTGGTTGAGATTTTACAATACAATTTAGGGAAGATAGAAATTTCCATGGTGTAAAAATGAATAAAATGAATGTTGAACCCCAATCAAAATAAATTTTGACCCCTCCCCTAGACAAAAGGGTCGAGCCTGTAACCATAAATCTAGAATTAATTTAAAGAACAATAACAAATCTCCACCTCAGACGTGTTTTCTTGAAGTATGAATGAGGGGGCCTTGGTGGGTCGCGTGAACAAAAAAGGGCCCCAAAAATAAGAAAGAATGACGAAAATGGCCATCTTCTGGGGGTGACAAACTTTTTTGAAGAAAAATCCCCGGGAAGGGTTGAGGGAACGTCCGAAATATACCCATGATCCCAGAAAGTGAAAGCGGTGACAAACACATTCAAGAAATTAATAACGAAGCAACATAATGTCGATTGAGCCAGAGAAAAATATTCCAACTTTATGACGAACAGTGTACCTTGTTTTGTTAGTATTATTTCTATTACAACACAATAATAGTTGAAAAAGTTCCTGGAACCAATGTATTTAAAAAAAAATTTTATTAGTTTTATTTTCAAATTTGTTTTTGTTTGAGTTTCAATAAACATGATAAAGACGGGATTGCCGAAAAATAAAATCAACGCGTGTATTAAATTCAGGAGGTCATAAAAGTAATTGGCATTTATTTCATCAACTTAGACTTTTTTTCAAGGCTCTCAAATAACAAATAAAAAATAACCTTTATTTCGAAGTTTAAACATCGGATCAACTCATGCTTTCCTCGGCATGTCGCGTTATAAAATATACTGGTATACCGTCATATTGATCATGTTTATGCAACTTTTCGGTGACCGTGCAGTGTACATTGGCGTATTCGGGCTTTGTCCTTAGAGGGGGCAAAATCAGCAACTTAACTTTAAATAATAATTTGCCTTGTCCGTGGAACATGTATGATCGTGGGGAGAGGCGACTGACTACACCAACAAGCATCCTCCACACATTTTGAAACCACATTCATATGCAAAGCACATTTTGTGGAAATCATGTATTTCTTATATCATTTAATAGTGGGCGGAATCAGGGGCCATGGAGTTATTTAAAAGGAATGGGAGGGGGCTGAATATAAACTGGAGATCGAAAATGCGAAAAATCGTAATCAGATGGTCATTAATTGCCGTTGGTGTATATCATGCTCTTCTAAACAGTTGGTGTGCATGCATTTTGGGGAGGGAATGGGGATCCATCCTTTCTCCTCAGGTTGCGTGTCGTCCGCAATCCCTGGATATTTTCCCATCTAGTTTTAGTTATAGTTTAATTATTGTTGGTTCAAACCACGGACGTAAATCCGGGGGGGGGGGGTGGGGGGGGGGATACATCTCCCCAGATTTTGAGGAGGGGGGGAATGGCCTGTACAAACTCCCCCCCCCAGTTTTCAAGAAAGAAATGAAAAAACAAAATTACACTAGATAATTGGGTAATTGGTTAAGATAGCGCTCTCAATACTCAAAAATGCCTCTTTTTTTTTACTCCAAAACCCCCATTTTTTCTGCTCGGTGGCTATGCGACCTCGCACTAAGTAACAAACAGAAACCTATGTATAAAAAGGTTGGATCCAATGTATCTGATTGATACACGTCTGTCAAAACACAATACACCCCCTCTCCTCGTCTGGGGACAAACCTTAGGAAAGGGTGTTGTTGACAATCAAAAACATTAATGTAGTTGTGTGCGGGCTAGGTTGGTGGAGGGCTTGATTGGGGCCTGCAGCCCACAAAATTTTAATAGCAAAGATTGTGGATTCATTTTCTATCGTTTTTTTTTTTTTTTTTTTTTTTTTTTTTTTTTTTTTTTTTTTTTTTTTTAACAAAGCATGTAAAATTTATCTTCTAAATGGATACTTAATGATTTTCTGCTCGCGCTTCGCTCTCGCTGATACTAAATAGGATTCATATCAATTCTACTCTATGTAAAATGTAAAGTTAACGTATACCAATGTGCGGCATTAAATCGTAATTAAACAAGGCGCGTCCATTATTAATAAGAGGCGAGACCAACGAAGTGACGTTGGAAATACGGCGAGAAGCGCAGAAATCTATACAGCTGGCTGCAATATAAATTAGCTCACAAAAACTCGCTTAAGAAGACTTCCCTGCAGCTGGAATGGTATTGTCCGTTTCGGTTCAGCAATCTACTCGTACGTGGAGATGAAAGAAATTGATAACTTTTATCATGTGGTTTTTTAATAAATTCTCCAGACCAGATGGAGGAAATACACATTTGGGCAAGCTTAATAACATTATTGTGATGAAGTTGTAATCAGAATCTTTATTTCACATAGATTGATGTTCCAAACGATTATTGATATAATAGTGATCTTGTCACTCTTGCGAAGACGCGTCCACATGCGATATGCATGTGATATGCGGAAATATCGACGCCATCGGAGTAAAGATTCTATTGTGATAATGTTCAAAGTGACAGGACTTTTTCTTAACCAATCGAAATGATGTAACGTCTTTGGAAAGCTTAGAATTCAAGCTTTTAAAAACTGCTTGATCATTAAGCTGTAATATAATTAA
>CALNVZ010000649.1:1039735-1053436 GCA_940671915.1 Paracentrotus lividus | reverse complement strand
CTATTTCTCTCCATTGGGTTGAGGAACATCTTCTTCTTGGATGTTGCGACTGTTAGTGTTGATGATTGCATCATAGCCAAGGCAAGTCCTTATGGTAGTACAGCAGATCAACGCATAAGACGTTCCTCTAACATGTACTGCGTAGATCTTTTTTATGATCTTGAAGCAGAGTGAACTCGCTCAACTTTGGGCACTGTGACTGGTAGCAGAAGCAACACCTGCAGAACCGCACAGACGTTTGGGAACTGCTTACAGTTCATCTGTTCAGCGTATCGCTGACCACTGTGGTTTCTCGATTGTCCTTCCAGAATCGTTCCAGAGCCGAATTCCTGGAATGCAGAAGTGGGAGATGGCAAGTCTGGGCCATAGCTTCATGATGGCATCGATCTTACTCAGACAGAGATCAAGGTTAGCTGGCAAAGACAGAGTCCCGAACAGCTTGGTGAGACAGGTTGGTGAAACGGTTTGACAGCTCAGAAATCAGACCGTCCAAGTATGGAATGAAAACAGCCCTCTTCCAGTAGACTTGCTGCTGCATCTGCTGGAACATTCGTCTCATTAGTCTGTCGGCGGCAAGTCCTGGAATGGTATCTCAATACCCGCAGCCTCTGCCTCGTAGACATGGATGTGAAAAGACGATCGAATTCTCATCATCATTCTCACGGACGGCCTTTACTCGTCAGTGACCATTGTATTTCGTAGGCTCTGATCCATCCATCTGGTGCTTGAAGCATCACACAAGGGATTAGAAAACCCAAAACCATATGAACACACACCATGCAACAATGAAAGATGACTGGTCAGTGAGGCTATCAGACCATTCGCTTCGGTGATGCCTTACTGCCATGTCTGGTCCCTCTGCGAATAATGTCCAGGCAGTCCAGTACCGGCTCATAAAGCACAACAAAATCATCCAGTGGTGTGGCGCTCCACCATCGAGTTCACAGAGAAGTTTGAGTTCTGAAGAGGTATCTGGGGTCCCCGCCAGCTTGGTCTCTTCCGCCGAGTGTTCACCTCGTTGATAGCCTTCTCAACTGGCGTGATCGCTTTGGGGCCTTGGAAGAAGAGTCCTGTGGATTGATCGATGCAAGCATGCAGTTGATCTCAGCACAGAACAGGCCTTGGAGAGTGCCAGATTTAAGCTGTGACTGGACGTGATGGTAGTGAGCCCTGGGGATACTGCCTGAATCGAGCAGCACAGCCCCTTCTTGCCAGCCATGTTCCGCACCCATCATATGTCTGCCCTCGGCAGTCTTGAGGATCAAGTCCAAGAGCTGTCAGTGTTCCCAATATGTTCTGGCATATCTCCTCACCAGTGAGTGATACTACACTGCATTTTGTCACAAACCAGGGTCACGCTTCCACAAAACATGACGTAATGCAGGCCCTGCGTAATGTATACACCTCAACATACTTTAGCACAGATTGGGGCGCGCATGATGCAATCAATGCAATCAATGTTACCGTACCGATTAAGTTAGTATGCTGCAGTACCAGTTCCTACCACGAGGTCTACTAGTTGTTGCGCCTGTGGAATTGAAATGAGTCGGTGGACGTAGCAAGGCATTCTGCCTAATTGAGGTTAGCCATTCATTGTTGCTGGAAAGGAGAAAGGGATATTGACAGATCATCACCTGACCATGTTCGCCACACATGAACAAATCATAGGATTGAAATAATGAATAAAAAGCTTTTACCACTAAAGTATAGTAGAGCATGGTAAAACATTTCTGGATTAACAATAACTTGCGCACCAACGCTTTGCGCGCCCTAATACCCTTCCCCCGTCTCTCTGACCTAGTCTCTTGTCGAGGCGCCCCCCCTATTTTTAAATCCGGGATCCACCACTGCTGACCATATAGTAATAATCTGGCTAGCATGCGAGGCATTGGTAATATGAGGGTTTAAAACTCCGGTTCTTGATTCAGTCCGGCCCTTGAAATACTGGTGATGGGGGGGGGGGGTTTAGAAACTGCCGCTTTACCAACATGATAGCAGTTTTTTTTTTTTTTTTTTTTTTAGTCGGCCAATAGGGAGGGGGGGGCGCGCGCTGTTGCGCCCCCCCCCCTGGATAACCCCTGAAATTGGCCATATTGTACAGAATTTGATCTGACTAGGATTTCGAATTGACACAAGTGACAGGACTTTTTTTCCCTTTGCAAATGTTATTCTATTTTGAAAAATCAGACTCTTAGCGTATTATTCAAGTTGATCATTTCTTTGAAAAGGTGATTGCTCGCCATAATCAAGAAACAAGTGAAAAACTGTGCAAAAATACAAATGCTATGGCAGCGTTCGCTTTGCGTAGAGTGATAGCGCCCTCTTCCTCTTAAGTTACAACTAGAATTGATATGTATAATCTCCAATTTCTAGCTGAACATGTGGGTCGCGCTTCGCGCTCGCATTATTTTTTTCCATTACTAAATGACAGGAATCAAGACAGCCATTTTGATTTTTAAAAGCATACATTCAAAGACAAATTTTCTTCGTACCCCTCTCTTCGATACATTTCTCTTTAGGTCTATATATGCTCGATTTAAAGGTCCCCTTTTTTAGAAAAGTGTCCTTTTTTTTCATCGACCCCCTTCAACTCGTTACGCCGCCTCTACTGTGTGTTTTATTATGTTTTTTTTTTTTTCCGAGCTCGCATACTATTATAGGACCTTTAACAAAATATTCAATCTCAGCTTAAATTTTCGGCTCGCGCTTCGCGCTCGCTGTAGATAGGACCACATGCACAAAATCTCAAACCTTTACCATAACTTGTGCCTTACCTTAAAATTTCGGCTCGCTTCGCGCTTGCATTACTATTTCAATTACTTAATAATGTGAATCAAGGCAGCCATTACGATCTTTAAAGCTACATTCAAAGACAAAATTTTCTTCGTATCTCCACGCTCTCCGAATAAATTTCCTTTAGATCTATGCTCTGATTAAAATGTCCCCTTTAAAAAAAAAAAATGCCCTTTTTTTTATCGAGACCCCATTTTCAAATCCATTTTGCCTCTACTACATATTTTTACTTTGCCTTTTTCTTTTCCTTTTTTTTTCCGCGCTCGCAGATACTAAATAGGACCTTCAATGCACAAACATATCCAATTTCAGCTTAAAATTTTCGGCTCGCACCTCGCGCTCGCTGATACTAGATAGGAACTTTAATGCACATATATCGCCAACTTTTAGCTTAAATTTTCGGATCGCGCATCGCGCTCGCATTTTCCATTACTAAAATGAACAGTAATCAAGGTAGCCTTAAGCTAGAAGCATACATTCAAAGACAAAATCTATTCACATCCCCTTCCTCTCAAATCCGCCACTATCACTGCTATATGGATATTTAATAATAACGTTCCTTGTGTAACTACAGTGCTTTTGTATGCCAAACAAGATCGCGACAACAAGTTGGCAAATTATTTCACTCACCCCCCCCCCCCCCCCCCCCCCGACTCCTCGACACGGATTTACGCAGCTGGTTCAAACCATAAAAAACAGACAACGGCATGAAAACAACTCCTTTTTGTTACAAGATATGGACATAAAATTTAATGGAATGGTTTACCGGATATCGTAATGCGTGATTCTAATATACGTTTTTTAAAGGGGAATTATCATCCCTTTGCTTCAGTGAATGGAGACAAACCCCAAAGACATATTGGTAAAAGTTTCAGACAAATCAGACAATGAATAAGAGAGATTATATAAATTTTTAGATTTTGAGATCACTTATGAAATGGAGATCCTCCAATTGGCAATTCTACCATGATATGTGACGTAATGCAGGGAAATATTTCCCTTTTCTATTGTACACATTTAACTAAAATCCTATTTTTCCTCATTTTAAATTAGGTAGAATATAGACTTTTCACATGTAAATATATGAAACACATAATAAATCATGTACACAAAATCTGTTCTATCATTAGAATGAACATAAAGAGACATTTTGAATAGTTTTTTTTTTGTGTGCACATCATATGGGGAGTTCTGCCTGTATGGCATCACAAATGGTGACCGCGTTGCAAGTGGGAGATTTCCTATGTCATCAGATGTCTAAAAAATTCAAATACTCATAACTTCCTTATTGTAAACGGCGTAACCAACACAAGCTATAAATCTTTTCGGTTTCTCGTCCTCTTCATCTTAATTTTGATAATCTATTTATTCGTTCAAGATATAAATCAATTTGAATGTTTGTTTTGTGAAAGAAATGATGTGATTTTCAATCAATATGGAAACAAAATAATAAACGACAATACGTCTTGATTGTCCAAGGTTGACGGTATCACTGGTCGTCTTCGGGAGTTCATCATCGAGCCGTTCGTGAAGCACGATCCCGCCTCAGAGGAGTTTTATATCTCAATCTACTCCGAGATGGAGGCCGATGTCGTTCTATTCTATCACGAGGGCGGTGTCGACGTCGGTGATGTCGAGAAAAAGGTGGGATTTATTTTCTAATTCTTTAACCACCGAATGTGATATACGTTGATGTTTTAAACAATTTTTTCGTGTTCAACGCGAAGAGATAGGCCTAACTAATAAAGAAAATAATGCATTACAAAATAGGCCTACACTCTAAAAACTGAAGTGCTGTTTTTAGCACTTCAAGGGCTGAAATCAGCACTTTTTAAGTGCTTGTATAGTGACTGCACTCAAAGTGCTGTTTTAGCACGTTCACGTGAGCTGAACTTTCAGCAAAAATGGCGTGACTTCGTTGGGATTCGAACCTGGGTCCCCTGGATGAGAAGCGCTAACGATCACGTTAGACCAATTCACATCTCATGATTGCTAGCAGATTATATTGTTTCATGATGAACTTTCTTAAAAGTTGCCATAATTATCTACTATGCTTTCATAATTCAAGCAAGTTAGGGAGATCTCCGTTGATCTATTGGTCAGCGGTACTCTTCCATGTCTAGGTGAACCCGGTTCGAATCCCATACCGACATTGGACTTTTTTGTTGTTGATAAATCAGCACTTGGGTTAGTGCTGAAACAGCATTTCAACTGCAGTCACTATACGAGCACCTATAAATTAGCACTTCAGTTTTTAAAGTGTATAGGTATTTAACTGTCATACAAATCATGTTCAATAATTGACATTAATGACAGATTTTAACATTTGTGATGAAGATGGAAATTCAAATAGATTTACATTGACTAAGATAGACGAAAAATTATGTTTAATACAGAGTTCCTGGAAGAAGCAGTCATGATGCTACATATAAATTTATAATGAAAGGAGTAGACCTATACCAAATTCGGGAGGTAGGTCCATATAGAATGTACATATTCCAGGTGAAGATTTAAAATAATACATGAACATTTTCAATTCTAAAACATTTTATTCTTTTAAAATATGCTTATGTGTATTTTTAAAAAATTTGTTCTCAAGGCTCTAAAACTGCGAATTGGACTGGACGAAGCGTATGATGAAACACTTGTTACGGATAAGCTCTTGGTGAACGTCACAGCACCAAAGAAAAGGTAGATCAACAGATAATCATAATTTTGTGTGATAATTTCTCGCTTTCTGGGTCCAACGGGGTCAGACAAAATTCTCGGTTAATAATCATCGCCGTTCATTTTTGTATAGCCCCAATCATGCCAACTGACACGGGAAAGGCGTATGACACAATAGACCCCAAATCGTGTCATTTTGACCCTTTATTTTCAACTCTTGTTGTTCATCTTGTTGGTTATCATCAACCCTTTCAATCATCCCGATCATGAGCTGCGCAATATATATTACTTTGTTCAGAATCAAGGTTAATGGCCTACGATGATTATTTTCATTTTGTTTTCTTCCACATATACAGTTCTGTTGCAATGTTCATTGTTGATCTCCTCAAGATGTACCAAGACATGCACTTCACTCTGCTAGAAATTAACCCTTTAGGTAAGAACCTGTTTACTGTCACCTTTAGAACTATCACTAAAGCCGTTAGTGCAGTTTAGGAATCGAAACGGTATTGGCAAAGTGGACGGAGAGTAATGCGGCGGTCACAACTCGTCGTAGGCTACGGGGCACGTGCCACCAACGTAGCCTGCGTTGCATGTACAATACATGCACAGGTCGTTGGTCAATTTCTGCAATTCCTGCTTTTCTGTAGTAAGGGTATTGGAAAAACTTCCTGCACATCGTACATGCAACGTGCCTCCGAGGTACCTGCGCTGCACGATTTTTCTACGAAATCCATCGTAGGGAGTTGCACGTCGAAGGTACGGCGAGTTGTGACCGCCGCATTAGCTGACCGTGCCGACGATCCTTAATTAGACTATGTATCTTGATTTATGCACGATGTAATTATTTTGACTCATTGTACACAACATAGAGCTCCGTCTTATTTAGGCCTTTAGACCTGGCGCTATTTTTTGTATAAATGTTTTGAAAATCAATAGGACGGGGAAAATTGAGTCGAGCATGCGCATGTTGTTTTTTTTTTCGCGCTTGACTACAGTCCGTCCTGTTTTTCAAAGTTCACCAAGTTCAACTCATGAAATGGTAACGCGTCAAGTTTCATAAAGGTATTCCAGAGGCGGATCAAGGATTTAAAGATAGGGGGGGGGGGTGGTGCCGCCGAAATGTTCAGATTTTAACATGTACAGTCAATGATTACTGCGTCCCCGCGGCATTGCATAGAAAATGTAGGAGACACAACTTTTTCTCCTACAATAATTTCCTTCGAATATAATGGATGATAACAATAGGCTATATATAACGACAATAACAATAGACAAAATTACATTAAAAAAATCTAATAAATGCGCTTAGACGAAATGAAGGATATAATTATGTCCATGAAAATAACCCTTGCTTTTTAAATTTACTAAGAACAGCTTTTGATTTGACAACAATCCCATTCTTACCAATTAATTTTCCCTCGGCTCTCAGTTGTTCTTGACAAGGTATATCCACTGGACTTGGCAGCGATGTTGGATACCAAAGCTTCACCCATGTGTAAGGACCGATGGGGCAAGGTGGAGTTCCCTGTACCATTTGGAAGACTGCCCAGTGAAGAGGTAAAAAGTCATTATCATTTTGATGACCTTTAGGGGACATGTGTTTTTGATATTCCTTCATAAATAAGGGTCATAAGTGCTTCAAGTTAGTCATTTGAACCAGAGACAGAGGTCGTTATGGCTCAAAATTCGTAAAAGTCTCATATTCCTGGCTGATTTGAAAAAATTATATCTAAAAGAATGTGACAGTTAAATGACACAACATAACTCAACAACATAATTGGCATTTTATTTCATGAATAGGTTCAAGATAATTCAGTAATTTTCATTATTTTCCCCCTTTTTTTGAATGTTGCTTTCTCATTTCTAACACATAATATACGGGGGATAATTAATAGTATGTACACGTCATGTCCAGATTGTGCAGTACAGTAGAACCTGTCTACTGAAATCTTTTTAAGGGGGTGGCCACAGTAGACAGCTGTCGCTTCAAAGATGCCCATAGTAGTGGGAGAGGATATATAACTTAATTGCCTCATTCTCAAGACAGCAAAATCGACGTCCATACCCTATCACTGCGTTCCACACATGCCATTCTTTGTTATCGTATCTTTTTATTTTCCTTTCAATTTCTAGGAGCGATTCATCTCGGAGTTGGAGAAGGGAACCCCAGCCAACGTTAAACTGACTGTCCTGAATCGCAAAGCACGCATCTGGTCCGCCATTAGTGGGGGAGGTATATCTCTACTACTGGGGTAGGTTTAGCAAATAACAATAGTTATTAAATTAAGAATTAGGGAAACAAAAATGAAACAATATTATACATCATTTAAAAAACAAGGAAAATTAAACTGTGGTAATTCTAGTGGTGGAGGTGGTGGTGGTGGTGGTGGTAGTAGTCATTAGCGGACGCAGACCGGAGTCACAAAATGAACTTACCGGGCCCATGCGTAAACATAATAGAGCAGCTTTTGTCCCCAGACAATTGGGCCCCCGAAATGCATTCAATTCGATTTTCTTGGATCCGCGCCTGGTAGTAGTAGTAGTAGTAGTAGTAGTAGTAGTAGTCGTATTCGTAGTACGATTATCCAACATGACTTCCCATTAAACTAAAAAGGTATAAACATAATAAGTAATATGACATTGATAATGCAAATAACATGACATAATAAACAAAATGAAATCATCTTTTTTCCCCCCACCTAACCATACATTTTACGTGGCTTACATAAAAGTTCTTTTTTGAATATACATAATTGCTATCCAAACTTTGATAATTTATACCATTCAAAATGAACTACAAAGCAGCCAAAGCATATAAAGAAAAATGAATACCAGTAAAACAATATTTTGAGTGGGGTATTTACATTTTCAAAGATGCCTGCTATTTGTTAAAGACGTATGTCTATACCAATATCAGAAGTCCATAATAAGTGTCTAGAAGTTGACGGAAAAGAGTTCACACAAATTTACCTACGTAAATACAGATTATATAAACTTTTATTTCTTTTATTATTTTTTAAAAATTATTTTCCCCCTTCGCTGTTTCCCTTTCAGAGACACCGCTATGGTTCACGATTGCTCACACGAAATAGGCTGCTACGCTCAGTTCTCAGGTCCGTTGAATCCCACACAAATGTACGGTTTCACCAAGACAGTACTCGACTTGCTCTTGGCAGCTGGAAAACACCCGGATGGAAATTATGTGATCGGTCAGTTCAGGGCCATTCACCACAACACTTAGGCTCAATATATTTGGCCGCGTAGTTACATGTCTATTATTCATTCTATTACACAATCAGTAGATAGTGAAGCGAATCTTTTGAAAATGATATGGCCCACCTGCCTGTTCATTTGCTAACAATATACTAGTACAAATAACGCTAAACCTAAATCAAACACCCCTCCCTCCAAAAAAAAACGAAAAAAAAATTATAAAAATAAAATATAAGAGTATATACAACATAAAAATATATAATAATAAGTAATAAATAAAGTTTTAATATAAATAAATAAAATAAAATAAATAATTAATAAATTTAAAAGATAAAAAATGGGAAACGAAAAAAGCTAAGATGACTAAAGTTTGATATCGTACGTCTCTTGAGACCGAATACTTGGAAATGTCTTCTACTCTTTAGAGAAGTTCACAAATAAGTAGTTGTATATGACCATAATCAAACGTTGTTATTGATAATTCTCTATTATAGCCTTACAGAGTCGATTTTTCGTATATATATTGATTCTAATCAATATATTAATTCAATGCGCCCTTAATAGTTATTTCCATTGTCCATACGTACATAGTTTTACAATATGTCAAAAACAATAATCAACAACAAAAGTTAAAATAAAAATTAAATAATATTAAATGCTTCAAAAGTAATGTTAGCCCTATATTCATTCAATACGGATCAGTTCCATTTTTTATATCAGAGGTAATGATTAAAGCAACTTGTACGAAACAAGAGCGATTATCGAGCATAAAGTGTCGTTGTATATCAGAACTACTGTCGGTGTCGTCGGGGCAGAGAACGAGAGACTGCCACCTGCCTTGGCAAACTTTGGTACATTTCATTTAGTTTTGAAACATTCTTTGTTTATTCATTCAAAGCTAAAACATTAATAACTTAAGCAAATATATCACCTTTATACCTCAAAGCAAGAAATGGAAATGAAAACTATTTATCTTATTTCTAGAAAAATATGTTTCGATTTTCACCATTTTTGATCAGTTTTTTTTAAATTAGCTTAAAAATCAAAAACAAAAGATCATAACAGTATCGGTATCAATTGTTGAATATGTTGTAACATTCACTATAGTCCATGTAAATTAATTGTAAGAAGTGCTTCATAAATATAAAAAATATAAAAATGATATACCTCACCTGGGTCCCGTAGGCCTAACACAAAGGTTTGTAATCAATCGCAAAATGGCAATAGCCAATCAAGATAATTGTTGCACGCTCTTTTGGTTCAAAAGACTGACGAACAACCAATTAGAGTAATTCTTTCAAATTTGCTATTGACAACAAACCTTCGTGTTACTGGGCCCAGGTCAACCTTTTTTGAGTATTAAAGTTCCTGTACGGTTATGAAATTTAGATATGTCAAGAGGAAATTAGATACACTTACTAGTATAGTAGGAGCATAATAAGCCGTACCAACTCGGAATCAATCCAGTTTGCTACCTTTATCACATTGAAAGATCTAATCTACTTACAAATGTTTCTACAGCATGATAGGTGTAATCGTTTTAACCTAAATGCTGCTTGTTTTGTATGAGTATGCGACTCAATTGGTGTCAAAAATATTACTGGTTTGTCTTTAACTTTATAGGTATCCCTGTGTATGTGTTTGGTGGCGAGGTTCCTATCGCAAAAATCATCCGTTATGCTCTTCGGAAAGAAGTCCTCCCTGACAACATCAATTATCCGCGTGTCTACAATGTAAGAATGATATCATCACCTAATTTACCTCATTCAAACCATATTTAAAACAATACTATAAGCAAACGTATTTTAAAAGATTGGAATTTAATCTACCAACGTAAATTATATTTTTTGCTAAATTTTATTTTTCATTGTTACAAAGGTAGTTATAATAACCAATATGAAATACAGCAAACATGAACATTTTTGTACAAACCTAGCGGAGACCATCATCATCGTTTTGAGCCTTATACAACAATCTTTGTAGATATACGTACATTCTGAAGAGTCTATGCTTTATTGATTAAATCTATAGGCATGATTTCCCATTGTGATAATAGAAACGTTATGATCGAACACATAATTTGAAAGAAAACGCCCTTTTAATGTGAATGTTATCTAATCAGGCAAAATATTTCAGGACCTGTGCTGATTTGCCTCGTAACTATTTGCTGTCCAACAAGTGCCAGGTAAATATTTTAATATAAATTATTTGAGGGTCATCTGTGTTCGTCATTCTAAATGGTTCACTATTTCCCTCCACAGAATAAGAAGGCGATTTCGGCACACTCGACCAATACCAAGAGTAACGGCGACAGTTTGAGTGAAAGTAACAATATCAACGGGAGAACAAGTAACGGCGTCAATGGGAACACAAGTAACGGTGTAAACAGGCACGAAGTCAATGGTGTCAATGGAAAAAAAGGCAACGGAGTCAACGGGAACAACAGTAACTGTGTTGTTGGGAAGAAACACGAGAACAGCCTTGATAGTCTCTCTCCAGATGACATTTTCACTCCAAAGACGAGGGTGAATAACTGATATACTTATCTTCTTTTTTTTTGGCACACGCCATCATAATGATAATCACTGGCAAAGTGTAAAGCACTAAAGGCCTGTGTAGGTCAGTGACCTCTATTAGATCGTTTGACACTGAATGTATGACATTATTTGATACATCTTTTTTTTTCTCCAAGGCTCTAAAAAGAGAGTGTGATTGTAGCCAACAACGTGCATTTTTAATCTGACATCACTTTATTGAGTTCAAAACAAAGAAATGGAAATCGATATATGATATAAACATTATAGGTACATTTTATTTTTAAAAAGTAGACCAAGGTCATGACACATTACAGTTTTAACTGTAATATGTAATACAATGTATTACAATATATTGTATTAATATGGCAATGCAATGATGACATGAACTACGTAATAAAGGTGGGAATACAGAGTTTGATTTTCTAAGAAAATTTTAGGTCGAATTTAATTCACACATTTGTGAATTAGAGAGTGGATGAGTGTAAAACTGAAAAGTATAATTACTTAAATTACATTAAAACACACATTAATATTCAATTAACATTGAGAAACATAAAAAGTATGCTCAACTTTCACAGTTCGTATCGATTTGTCCCAATACTCTCTTGATCTTTCTTCTTTTTTTTTTTTGTTATGCAGGCTATCGCTATTAATATGTTCACAATCGCCATACAGAATATTATCGGATATGACTTCGTATGTTCACGCGAGCAGCCTTCAATTGCCGCCATCGTCAGACCTAACAGGTACACTGTCATATTTATAATTCTAATTTATAGTTATCATTATCACCATCATCATAATTATCATCATAACCGCATCCATCATCAACATCATGACCACCATCATCATCATTATCGTCATCATTATCATCACAACCAGGATCATCACCGTTAACATCAACATCATTACCATTTTCATCATCACCAGCACCGTTACAATCACCCTCACCGCCACAATCATAATAATCACCACCACCACTATCATCATCATCACCACTAACCCCACCACCACCACTATCATCATCATCATCATCATCACCATCACCGCCACCGTAACCATCATCATCATCACCATCATTATCTTCATCACCACCATCATCATCATCACCACCACCATAACCATCATCATCATCATCACCATCATCATCATCATCATCATCATCATCATCATCATCATCATCATCACCATCACCATCATCACTATCATCATCATCATCATCATCACCATCATTATTATCATCATCATCACCACCATAACCATCATCACCATCATCACCATCATTATCATCATCATCATCACCACCACCATAACCATCATCATCATCATCACCATCATCATCATCATCATCATCATCATCATCATCATCATCATCATCCTCATTATCCTCATCATCATCATCATCATCATTATCATCATCTTCATCATCATCATCATCATCATCATCATCATCATCACCATCCTCATCACCATCATCATCATCATCACGTTGCAAATAAATTTACAATCTTTGACATGTTCACATCTTCATAAGACAACACTTTTTATAAGCCTGAAAAATACAGACTCTAGTTTGGCTGTTTGATAAGGCACAATTAAATAAGCTTTGTATGTGAAGATTGTGTCAGATCAGCTATGAAACTGTGCATGAATCATGGCTCTTGTACTCCCTAATTAGGTTTAGGGCTAATGTTGGAGAGTAGATTTATTGCAGCCTGGATAGCTATCTTCACATCAGTGAGGAGAGTATTTGTGTGAGGGGAGTTGTCTCAGAATGTGTACAAATATCTGTGTCTGTATCTGTTTCGACTTTTTTGGGCGGGGCCGGAATGATATCACTGTTGATAGAGGGCGACAAATAAATCATGTTCTTCATAATCTTCATTACCCCCATCCTCATTATAATCAATATTATCAATGTCCTAAAGTCAAGATACGTGTGTGTTTTTACACGGATGAAAACATTTTGGTAATGTTTATTTGGGTCAAGTTTCAGTTAGAAGATGGGCTCGAATATGTAAATAAAGTGAGGCAATTTACGTCATTTTCCATTGTTTATTATAGCAATAATTGGTTATTTGTCACGATAAAAATTGTTGAAGCTAGTGTATTATGTAAAAAAAAATTCTTAAATATCAACTTTTCCTCTCTCTTACAGCGAAAACGGAGAGGAATCTTACCCATGGGGTGAAAATGATATATCTGTGCCGGGTAAGTCATACATTCTTTATGGCATTGTGCAAAGAATCAAAGCATTTTTATTCTTTTTAAGTATCTTTCGAAGTTTACAAGAAAATATATTTAGCTTCCGTAATGTGGTATGATTAGATCAATTACATGTATAAAGTTTAGTTCGCAGAACATCATGATTAATAAAATGCATTTTAAGAACTAACAATAATGAATGAAAAAGAATTTGAATGATTATGAAATTAAAAGTCAACTTTCGCATCAATCTAAATATCAATCTTAATATACGCTTAATATA